>JAXIUT010000037.1:19616285-19626874 GCA_035586675.1 Eurytoma californica | reverse complement strand
TTTTTGGTTGGTCGAGTCTGTCCCTGCGTTCCTAAACAGTATAGTAATTTTTACTTGACCATTTTTCTCCGTGTACACAGTCAGTTTAAAAAATGAGCTTTACTCATAAATCGTTTTTTCCATTTTAATGAATTTAATTGCATTTCAAGTGTTTTAATTATTAAATCCATGCAGAGCTTAAAGCGAAGAATTAAAGCTATATACGATAATGGAAAAAAGTAGAAAAAGTTTAATTTTTTCAAAGCTTTTACATTTTCCAGTAAAGTTGACAATTATTTAAAAAAGTGGGAATTCTTTTTTACTTATTCAAAGTTAATCAAATGTAGCTTAAATTCTTTGTTTCAATGTCTTGCAGTGATTCACTATCCAAAAATATTAAAAATTTTTTATCCACTAAAAAGAATTCGCGATTTTTAGGAAATTAATTTTTAAATATTAATTTTTAAAGATTAATGTACAGCTAGTACAATTTTTAATTTATTGATCATCAAATATAGCAACAGTGATTATATGTAAAAAATTAATGTCCATTATTATTTACATAAAAAATATTTATAAAATATTTATTCTCTTAAAATATTTACAAAGTCATAATAGCTCTTTTAATGGCCTTTTCTTTATTTCTCCTTCTGCTATTTTTCTTTTTCTTACTCTTAGTGGCTTCTTTGAACAACTGAATTCCCTCTTTTTCTTCAATAACTCTTTGCATATAAGCCATACCATACAAGTTAAATCCCAGCGTATCCTGCAAATAAAATTATTGTATAATTCAATTTTTTAAACTTTTAAAATCCACTATTATAATAACATACTCTCAATGAAGATATCTGTTGCAATGCCAGAGTTTTTATCTCCTCAACTTGGGGTAATAATTCTTGACTAGCAACAATTGGTCCATGATGAGCTTGAAGCAAGCTCAAGGTTAATTTTGCTACCATTTCTGCTTGATATTGACTCTTCAATAAATCTGGTAACATTTTTAAGATTTCACAAGCTGCTGAATAGGGTAGCAGCATGAGAGCTTCATCAAAATCGCTATGTGAACAATAACAAGAAAATATAAATTTGAAATATTTATTGAGATAGATTAAATTATTAAACATGATTTTTTACCTGGCCCGAACTCGTTTCATAGTATTCAGTAAAAATTCCTCTGGAGTTTTACAATTGTAAGTCTGCATTAGAAGTGGTAAAGGTGGCATTGGATTAGTTGAACATTCTTCTTTATAAGCTTTACATATGTCCAAACACTCAAGAATTAATTCAGCCTTTAAAAAACAAAACACTATGAAATTTGTTAATTTATTAATACCGTATGAAGTATTGTATTAATAAATTAAACGTACCGCTTTTTCACTATTTACAGTTTTACGGGTAGGTAAGATTTGATTTTTTTGTCCTTGAACGGCTGTCGTTTCGCCTGTTACTAATTCATTCTCATGTTTTTCTCTTTCTTCTTCAGCTTCGTCTTCGAGCACTAAGATTTCAGTACTTCTTTCATACACACGTACAACTTTATCAGAACCACAAGAGGCAACATACAGACCATTAGGTGATACTGCACAGTTATGTGCCTGACCAGCATGACCCTAATAAAATAAAAATAGTATGTCATAACGGTTCTGCATTTATTTAAATACTTAATACTGTTAATCTGAACTTACTTTCAGTGTGATAATTTTTTGGAAACTATCGGCGTCCCATTCTTTAACTTTTCCGTCTTTTCCACAAGTGAAGAAATAATGAGTTTTTGGAACAAAAGCTATTCCAGTAACAGAATCGTCGTGTGCAAATAATGACTTGTGACAGTCTCCAAAATCTAAGCCCCAAACTTTTATGTTACGGTCAGCAGACCCAGATACAATCAGTGTAGAATCACTAGATATGTCCATGCATAATACTGGCAATTTATGACCGTAAAGTGATACAAAAAACTGTAAAAAATTATTTCTTATTTACAGTACACTCACTTTTTATTTTTCAAATTAGTGCAGTATAGTTTACTTACTTTAAATGTGTCAAGAAAGAAAATTTTTATTGTTGAATCCAGTAATGCAACTGCAATAAATCTGTTATTGGGACTAATTCTAACACAAAGTACACTTTCCTCTAATTTTAAAGTTTTGTAATGTAAAACGGATAGTACTTTAGTTTTGCTCGCGCTTTCCGGGTCATCAACTAATTCAAATTGCCAGAATTTTACAGTTTTGTCTCCGCCACCACTGACTACACCTTTCTGGAAAATTTTAATTTAAGTTACATGAGTTGAAATAAATTAATGACATCAATATCAACATTTTTAAATGATACATACTAAAGTTGGCAATAATGTTACACTCCATAATTCTTTTTGATGAGCAGCTATTTCTTCTAAAATGTCTCCAGATGCTATATCGATAATTAACATCTTTCCATCTTTTAATCCTACTATTAAATGTCTATCACCAGGTACAAATGTTACACAGAGTGCATATCCACATTCAACTGTTCTTAAACACATTAACGTAGGCCTAAAATACATACTCAAATTAATGTAACTGTCCACACAAATATTTTTTGCATACAACCATCGACTTACCTGTTCCATAACTTTACAGAATCTCCGCTGACTGTAGCAAATGCTAAGTTATCTGAACTGAAACACACTGCTCTTACATCAGTGCGGTGGCCATGGGTACTTAGTGCACGTAATGATTGTGGTTCTGCATTTTTTTCTGTAATTATTACAGAATGAAGTTCAATAGTATTGTTACTAACAACTGTACAAATTCGCAGTTCATTTCCTCGTCCCATAATAAGATCTAGAGATTTTAATTTACTCAAAACTCTTACAACTGGTAGTCGAGTAATTTGATCTTTTAAAACAATATTCAGTTGAGCTTCTTTCAATTTTTCTTTTGATTGTTCATCACTGTAAAATTTTATTAGCAATATAGTTTTACATTCAAATATTAATAATAATTGTCAAACACCAACTTACTTAGCTGCTTTCTTTTTCAATTTCTCTATGCGTTTTGATTTGTTAGTAGATATTTGGTCATCCGGTAAAAAATAGAATAATTCAACTGCATTATCAATTCCATGACACCCAACAACTTGACCAGAATGATCCACTGTTAATGAATTTATTCTTCCTTTACCGATCCTTTCAATATTACCAATTTTAGCACAACGTAATGGGTATTTCTGTAAAGTAGTTAAAAATAATAAATATGATAAATTAAATAAATTTATTTTTTTTTAAATTGTAAAAATATATATTTTTTTTTACCATATCACTGTCATCATCTTCATCTTCTAAAATTAAACTAGGTAATTCTGTACTTCCATCAGGTTTTAAAGTATCAGCAAAATAAATTTTCCAAATAAATAATTCTCTATTATTACATCCGGTTACTAGATATTGATCATCTTTGACTAGGGTAAAACCCCAAACCTGCGTTATAAATGATAATAAAAGATTAGGTGTACTTAGATTAAAAATTTAGATTTATGTATATAAACAAAATTTTTTCTTACCTCTGATCGATGTCCTATAAGTGTTTTAAAATTGTGTTCATTATCAAGATCCCAGAATTTTACTAATGTATCTTTATTGGAGCTAATAATGATATTGTGATCTTTCATAAAAGCAACTTGTGTAACAACACCTTTATGACCCACTAATCTGCAGATACCACTTTCTGCCACTGCATCCCAAACGATAATATCTGTATCCTAAAAGATTTTTTTAAACAAATAAGTATAGAAAATTTTACAAAATTTTAATTTAAATTAAATTGCTATTACTTTAGATCCTGATACTAAACGATGTCCTAAATGATCATAAGCTAAACATGTTACTTCAGAATGATGTCCAATAAATACACTTATATTTTCTGCAGTTCGTAAATCAAATGTTTTCACAGATCCATCATCATATCCAGCAGCGATTTGCCTTTTATTGGGTGAAGCAGTTAAACATGTAACATTAGCTTTCTCACCTGACAAAACTTGTACCTGTGAAAAATTAATGAAAAATAATTAATTAAATAATTAAATAATATATTAAGGAAATATATATATATTAAGGAATCAAATTAAAAACACTGTTTATTGCTGTTATTTATAAATAAACAAAGGCCATTTGGTTTTTTTCTTTTAGTGTTAAGTTAGTATGTAAGTTAGTTAATAAGTTTTTTTTCTTTTGTATACCGGACCTACGCTCAGGTAACCTTACCTATAGTAGGATACTTATGTATATTTTCTGGTGAAATAAATAAATAAATAAATAAATAAATAATAAATTTAATCTGTATCTACTAACTAAATGAAGAAAGTAAAATTTTTGCAATTTTTTACTTTTTCTCCAAGACGAAGATCCCAGATGTATATGTGTTCACAAGCCCCGACAGCTACAAATCTTCCTTCTTGACCCTCTAATGTGACAAATATAATATTGCATTTTGAATCAGCAATTAGATTCAAATTGCCACCAGGAACATATCTTAAATATTGCTTTGTAACACCCATGACGCTTTTATTTACAAAATTGTATGTGCGGAGCGTTAAAATAAAGTAGCTTTAACAAGACTGTTTATTCACAGTTTACATTGAATTAAAAGTATTGATAATATTTTAAAAATAAAATATTCAATCAAAATTAACTACGTGATTTTATTTTTTTTATTACATCCCGGCATTACTCCCATATTATTTATGCATAACCTTAAAATCTGCAGCTGATGTCTGAAAGCGTGAAAGCACACCACGTGTGACGTGAAATTGAAAACCAAAAGTTGCAGGTGGCGCTACTGTAATAAGATGTAATAAGAGCTCACGCGGGCATCGACGCACCACTGCTTCTGCTCTAATTCATCTTGTATATTACATAGATATACAAAAAATTAGAATCTGCAAATTCCAAGTTACCCTATGTTGTTAAGCATTTAACGATATATATATCATTAATAATAATAATTTGCAAACGATCAATCAACAAATTTATCAATATAATCTGAAGTGATGAAGTAATCCTGGCTGTCCTGGCTGTGAATTAAAAAAGATAGATAAAGCCCTGATTAAATATATACGTAATAATGTGAATACCGATGTTACCGATACCTGCCGATACTAACTCTGACCTCATCGTAACCATTAATTGATTTTTGTACTATCCTTGTCCTTGTCTAATCGGTAACTGTTGAAGGTTCGGATGCTGGTCTTGATTGAATATTTTTAATCAAGAAATACAAGAATTTATAATTATACCTATAAATTTCTAAATTATGTTAAAAAAGGTTTCATTAAAAAGTTTCAATTAATGAATTAAATTGTTAACCAAGGGTCATCTTTTGAATGCAGACATACTATTGGTTGTCATTTGGTGAGACAAGGAAAGAGCAGGAAGAGCATGCCATACCGATGTTCGTCGGCAAGACTCCGATGCTTTATTTTCGAACGTGCTAGAAACTTCACAGAAAATGCAAGCTTCATTATTATAACAAGACATTATTGAAAAGAAGGCCGAATAATCAAATCAAAACTGCCGAACGAACGATGTCGGGGGACAAAAGATTGTTGTTGTGCTACAATCGGGGCTGCGGTAAAAATTTTAATCCCGACAACAACAAAGCTGGTATGCATCATTTCTTTGCTTATCGTTACAAAATTACTTTTACTATTGTAGGAAGAGAATTAAGCAGTTAAATGATTAACTGAAATTTTTATCTTTAGACGATTGTCAACATCACCCTGGTAGTCCAGTTTTTCATGATGCGTACAAAGGTTGGTCGTGCTGCAATAAAAAATGTACAGATTTCACCGAGTTCTTAAGCATAAAAGGATGCACAAAATCGAAGCACTCTAATGTGAAGCCTCCGGAACCAATAAAGCCAGTAGTCGACAAGACGAAAGCCGATGAAGTTATAGAAGTGAAACCCTTGAATCATACTCCACCCATGCAGCGGCCTTCGTTTGATTTGCCACAAGTCATTATGAAACCTACTATTTCACCGGCTCTTTTAGAGCAAATAAAAGGACTGACAGCATTAGACAATATTAAGAAAGACGATAAGGCAGTAGCTATAGGTGAAAGTTGTAAAAATAATTCGTGTAAAAGTACGTATAAGGGTCCAACATCGGATAGCGAAGTGTGCAATTATCATTCTGGAGTTCCAATTTTTCACGAAGGAATGAAGTACTGGTCCTGTTGTCAGAAAAAAACAACAGATTTTGCTGTATTTTTAGAGCAGCCTGGATGTTCTCAAGGAAGTCATACGTGGATTGGAAAAGTAAGAAAAAATTATATAAAAGATATATAGTAAGTATACAAATTTTTTTAGTTTAATACATAATTATTTCACTTAGAGCTCTGGCAAAAGGGTCAATTGTAGAATGGACTGGCATCAGACTGGAACACATGTAATTGTTTCTGTCTTTGCAAAAAAGTACAATCCTAATTCATCATTTGTCAAATTGAATCCTATTCATTTGACAGTAGAACTACATTTTCCAGAAGAAGACTCCAAATACAATCTTGATATTGAACTAAGAGGGGTAATATATATATTTTTTTTTAAACTAATTATGTAATAAATAACTGTTAGTCTTATATAAACCAATTTTTCAGATTGTTGACGTCGAAGCTAGTTGTGTAAGTATGCTGCCAACAAAGACAGAAATAAAATTGAGAAAAAAAGAACCTGGTTCTTGGAACAAACTGGATATTCCTCGAAAAACAACCACAGAAGAATCCCAAGACTTTCCCTCTCAGGAAGATAATATTACATCGCAAGTAGAGGCTGTTGATCTTAGTGATCTCTAATTTGTCTTTTATACTTTTAGCTAATAAAACAAATTTTTTCAGCATTGAATTATACTTTTAAGTTTTATAGACAAAATTTTTAATTATGTTTTTCTTTAGTTATTGACTATTGCTTTTATTACGAACATTGCACAAAATGTTTTTTATGTTTAAGAATAAAAATAGAAAAAAATTGAAATTACATATTAAATTATATTGTAATAAAAAAATCATTAAATATCTTACATGATTATCTTTGATTATTTTATAATTAAAATTATACCAAAATTTTGAAGTCATTAGTATATATTTATATTCTTAATTCCCAATCTATATTGGTAAGATGTAATGTGCATGCAGTACATATATAAATTGTAATGTGTATAATGTACACAATACACTTGTAGCAGACTTGTAGTACACTAGGTAGTAAGTGCACACTATAAAGTAAAATATTTGAAATTTCGAGGTTAGTTGCAGAAATATAACCTTAGTGTACGATATAGGATTGTATACAAAACGTGCTAAATAATTTTTTTATAAATTTAAATTTATATATTATTTTAATTATGACTACAAGAAATGCGAAATTGAAAGTATGGAGAAAATCCAAAAATGACAATAAATTAAATTATTAATTTTTTTATATTTAAATTTAAATTTAAATTTACTAAATTAACATTATTAGGTATTAGCTATTCATGGATATCGACAATCAGATAAAGTGTTTAGTGCTAAATTGGGATCGTTAAGAAAAACTTTCAAAAAGGAGATTGATTTCACATTTATCCGAGCACCACATAAAGTGCCACCAATAGAATCTAATAGTGATAAAGAAGAAGGCACTGAAAAGATAGAAGAATCAGATCGTAAAATTTGTTATCATTAAATTAATACATTTTTTATGTGTAAAATCACATCATTTTATTTTTAATCAATTTTGCAGAGTATGGTTGGTGGTTCAATACAGAAGATAAAGTATTTAAAGCAATTGAACCAAGTAATTTATCAGTTGGATTTGAAGAAAGTGTAAAATTAGTTGAAAAAGCTTTTGCTGAACAAGGACCATTTGATGGATTGATAGGTTTTTCACAGGGAGGATCATTCGTGTCAATAATTTGTGCAATGCAGCAACAAAAAAGTACTACTCAAACTATGTAACAAATTTTTTTTTTCTCATATAATCTACTAATTTATTTGCATTTCTTGCAGTACTTCCAATTGAATTGGATTTTGCTATAATTATTTCTGGTTTCAAATCACTTTGTAAACCACATGAAATTTATTACAATGAGAAAGTATCGTTACCAACATTACATGTTTATGGTAGTGGTGATAAAGTAATTCCAACAAGTAAGTGAATAAATTATATTGTAATAAATTTCTATCTCAAACTGACATTAAATTTACTTTACAGAAATGGCTGAAGAATTAAGCGAGACATTTACTGATAAACAAGTTTTAGTGCATGAAGGAGGACATTTTGTTCCAGGAAAGAAACATATTTATAATGAATTTATTAAAAAAATGTTAGAATTAAAAGAGAAAAAAATTAAAACAGATGAATTATAAATAACAATAGATATAATTTAATATCATTAGCAAATTTATTTATTTTTACAATTGTTTTGTAAATAGTTAACTAGCAATTTATAAGTATTGTTTGGTATGAATCAGCTTATATTATTTTTTTGAGTATACAACTAAAATAAGGGCAAAGAATAAAAATTAATGTACAAAATTTATATTTATACTGATAAAATTATTACAATTTACAGAAATTTCAATTTAATTAGATCCAAGGCACCATCTACTCGTTAATTTAAGAAGTTCTAATTCATTGCTTTTGAAGGAATCACAAAATTTGTTCTCCAATGTATGAATATATAGTAATTGAACAATATTATATGTTTATTTGGTGCCTGATAAATTTGCATCATCCTTAAAAATTTCAACAAACTAATTCAACTTGTAAACATAAAAAAGAACCTTTCAAAATATTTTAAATGGAAAACACATTGTTCATTTGCATATAGTTTACAAAAGTGTAAAATTTCTTGCATCCTTGTACCCTAAAGCAATGCATTTTAATTAGATAAGGTATAATCATGTTTAATTGCTCGTTTATCTTTGTGTATCACATGACTCGAGACATTTGACGTTTTTTAGTATCTCAAATTAAATTGAGTTTAAAATAAATAGTACCTCCATAAGCGCAAAGCTTACATAGCTTAGGCAGTTTATTAAAGGAAACATTCATTTCCTCCAGTTTGACAAACTTAAAAATTGATTAGTTAAATAATATTAGATAAAATTTTCATTGCTATTCTCAATTTTAAATCATAAATTTTATCTTGTTTTTTTTAAGATTTTTTTTAAGAAGTTCGATACATGTCAACACTTCTCGTAATGTTATTGTACGTATTTATGCACTTCTAAACAAAAAATCATATAAAATGTCTATGCAGACTCTCATATCTTCTAGAGTCATAGGTTATTTGCAAACCAAATTGAATGATCTTTCAGTTTTCTTTACTCCCATTTACAGATACTCATGGCGATTGTTCTTGACCATTAGTTTCTTGAGTTTTCATCACTTCGGGAAGATCAGGTGGTAATGAAAATGGTGTCATTTCTAACTGTTCAAACTGACCATTATCTTGACGCACGGCTAATCCAATTAATGCTGGACACTGAGCTTTAGCAGTCGACGATGACAATCCATAATCTGATAAAAATTTACTATCCGACATAAGGACATTATCCTTATTAAACAGTTGTTGATTTGCAGGAAGGATTTTTAGAATTCCTAGAAAATAGAATATAAATTTGAAAAATAATTAAGATAGAAATAAAAAGAAAAACGTATAAAAAAGAATTGAAAAGTTTTTGTGTCTTGTCAGAGTAATTTGACAAATAGAGAATTACTTTGGACTCTGTTATAAGTATTTTTTATTGTAAAATTACCTTCAACAATTTTCTTTAATTCAAGAACTGTCGTGTTTTCCTTGGCATCAGTGAAAATTGTCATTTTTTTTCGCCGGATCATTAAAAAAACATCCTGAAAGGACTTGGTAAAGTAGAGGTTAGGTTCTCACTATGTTTTCCTCAATGTCGAGGAATTCAATTGCAGTAAGAAAAAGAATTTGCAAAAAACTCACCATGATGTTATAATTAAAATATATCTAATTTCTTAACGGGCACGGATTTTATATACTTTTCTTTTAATATTAGCGTAAATTCAGGTTATGAACGAAAACCCAAGGACGTAAATTTCATGGATCACGTTCACGAAGCATAAAAAGAACTTAGAATATATTTTCTGAATTTGCAGGATTGCAGGGTCAGTCATCAGTGGCTTTATAGTTTATACCGTCCGAGAAAGCTGTTCGTGCCGTTTGTGGCATCGACAGTGCCCTGGTTTACCGGTAAGGACTAAGGCGCATGAAGCTGCAATTTACACGCAGATAAAGTATAGAGCAATTACCTGTAACCATACGCAGATAAAGAAGATTAGCCTTTTCTATTATACATTTTTTTTTACCGATTTCACTACTAAATAAAGCAGGAGGTGAACTGAAAATTATTTTATGTTTTAATAATTTAGTTATTATAGTGTAATGTCTCTAGTTTTCGTATCCGAGCGTTGGGTAATTATGAACGTAACCCTGTTGAAACAGCCTAATAAAATCTCATAAAATCCCATAAAATATCGTCACGTCTTATGAGGGAAAAATTTTCCTAATAAAATGTTGTATAAGTTTATATGAGGCAATACAGGTATTCATATATTTTACTGGATTTT
>JAXIUT010000037.1:19549875-19561602 GCA_035586675.1 Eurytoma californica | reverse complement strand
CTCTCTCTCTCTCTCTCTCTCTCTCTCTCTCTCTCTCTCTCTCTCTCTCTCTCTCTCTCTCTCTCTCTCTCTGTTTCACTCTTTCTTACACCTCTATCGCACCTCTCTCTCTCTCCCTCTCTCACTCTCTATCTCTCTATCTCTAGCTTACTAATGCTTTCTTATCTGGGTCTTTGTGGAAAGGCCGGAGATGCATTGTGTCGCCACGAACGCGTTCCTTTCTTTGGAGTAGATAGCAACGGGGCGCGTTATTGCACTGAGCGCCAAGGTTGCGCCTCATGCTCGTCTGCTGTTAGTATTGGGGTGGTGGAAACGAGCCGTCGGCTTTCAATCGGCTTTGGATAGATCGACGCCAGCAGATTGCGAAGCGCTCTTCTCTGCTTACTCGATTAATCTCTTATACTTCGTTTTTTCTTCGTTGTATAAGCATTCTTCTTTAAATAGGGATGCTCTTTTATAGACTTTTATTGAGTTCTGGAATGTTGCATGTTATGCAGGTGGAAAAAAGAATTAAAAATTATTTTTAAAGTATTAGGAGCGTACATGATTTTTAGATCATGAAATTTTACAAAACTTTGGACAGTTGGTTACCAAATTTAGCCAAAGTATTATCTTATAGTTCTTCGGTAGATTATGTCTAATACACAACACTTTCAAAATTAAAAATATTCAAAGATTTATTTTAATCGATATAAATCAAATTTTATTTTTTAGCTTTTGAAATTTATCGTTGCCTGTAAGCTAAGAACTATAAACAAGAAAAATGTTCATGTTCTTTTTATAAGTGAATAAAGGCAATTAAGTGATGAAATGACTGAAATTTGTTCAATACTTTTAATTATCTTCCTCGTAAACGTATTTCTTAAGCATTTTTTTTATTTATACAAACTTTAATTGTTTAATTACCTCAGTACAATTACATGAAAAATTGATGAAAAGATTGGAGAAGCAGAAAACCTACTAGAACAATCTTATAACTAAGCTATCGATAATGGTTTCGTTCCGTTAAGTACCTCTTCAACTATAATGAAAATTGAAGCCTCAAAGGATTCGAATTCCCTAGCACTAGAAATTCACCTAATTGCAAAATGAAATGCAAAATGAATTTAAATTAAATTAATTAAAGCTGCTAAAACTGTTAGTTACTTACGTTCAAGATTTCTCTATCGCTTAAAAATTGAAAAATATATATTTATATATATAATTACTTTGATTATAAATTAATTTTGTGGTATTATATAATACATGCGATTAATTAAAACACTATCATGGGTTAATTATTTATTTATTTATTCATAATGACCATCACGTTTCAAAGAATGTTTTCTAACAAAATTTTCAATTATTTAATATTTCCCCTGGACTCTTCACATAGGTATAATGTTGGTAAAAATAATCAAAGTTTATCTCTGGAGACCCGTGGCTTTAAAACATTTTATTTTTTGGACTCAACATTCCAGGTGGAAAAGTAAAGCATATTACAGCTATAAATTAGCTAATTTTTTACGATATTCTAAACTTATAGCTATAAACATAGCTATAATATCGTTAAAAACGACACGAATTCTGCCTATAATATAGGGGAGAGCGGGGCATAGCGGGCCGTGGGGCAATGTGAACCTTCGGGGCATAGTGGGCCACCCCATTAAATATGTTTCATTTGCTGTGAAACATATTTCTTAACAGGTCTCATTGAAAATAAAGCTATTTAAAAGAATATCATTATTACATTGATGTATTACTATAGGGGAGTATAGTATATAGGGCGCTCTCCCCTAGCTATTTGTATTGCTTCATAAAATATTACAAATTAGACAAAATTAAATTAAATTTTACAATAATTTTTTTACTATTTATTTAAGTTTATTAAATTTAAACAATAATTGCTCGAGATAAGTAATTGAAGTAGCTTACAATTAGAAAGTTAACAGTGCACGTTTTTAGGTTATGTTTTTTGTTTACACAGCCTTCAGCCGCCGAGAGTACTTTAAATATATTTTTAACTATAAATTAGTTAGTTTCTAGCTAAAAAATAGCTAATCGTTAGCTAATTAAAGTTAGCTAATTTTTAATACCTTCGCGATAAAAGATGCTTTATTTTCCACCAGGGATCTACGGTTTCTTTCATATCTTGATGCAACAAAACGTTTCCCAAAGCTTCGTAAAAAACTGGACCTCCTCTCTTATTAACTATTTATTTATCATATTAACTTAAATAATACATAGAAAAACAAGCCGCATTAAAAAATAATCGCGCGCGCAATATTTAAAACTAAAGCCGGAGGTTTATACTCAAGTTATTTAAATAATTAAAGCAATAAATAAATGAAGTTCATTAAAGTAACGAAGTGCATAGACGCGAAAATAAAGCTCGTAGCCGTGGCCGGTTTTGAATTAGTTCAGCCTTGAAGCGGGCGTCGCGGCGGGCGGGCCTCGCGAGCTTGATATCATAAAGAATGCAAGGTATCTCTGTAGTATTTTTGATCTTGAACTACGCGCCAGCGCAAATCTTGACATGCTCTACTTTTTAAACGTCACCTACTTTCGCTCTCTCCTAAGTCCTGATTTCCACTTTTTTTTTCTCTCTCTTCCTCTCGTGCGAGTAAATAAAGGCGCGCCTGCGCGGGGAGAGGCCACCGCCCGGAGAGATATTCCCGCCGATTATAAGCGCCGATTCCTCCTCCGCGCCGGGGAAACTCCACGGGAGGGAAAGAGGCTGCAAAGTCGCCTTGAAAGTTGGCCCGTTAACGACCCGTCGCCGTGTGGCGGTCCTCGTCGACGGGAATATTTATGCTTCCGACCCCACCCCCATTCACCCCCGCGTCCTCATAAACGGGGGATGATAAAAAAGGAAGGAGGGAAATTCTATGAACGGCCGGAGAGCGCAGCCGAGGCGGAAGTGCAAAGGGGACTCTCTTCGGTTACTGCGAGAGGAAAGGTGAGGGAGGAAAGTACAAGACGATTCGACTCACGTAGCGCTAGGGGGGAGGGGGGCGCCTTCCCTTCCTGACGTGCTATTTTTTTATCTTTCCCCGGACTTCCTTAAACTGTGCTTTAGCTCTGAATAAGTTTTGCGGATATTTAAATAAATTATTCAAGTGAATGTTTCAAAATAATAAGATATTTTTTTTTATTTATTTTTTGTTTGTTTGGTGTAAATAATAGCGTAAACATTTTCTTATTAAAATAGTTGAGTTTTAAAAGCATAGACGCCCTGGTAGGAAACTGAGGGGTTTTTGCCCAGAATCTGTTGAATTTTCTGTTCAGTGGGCAGATTCTGTGCCAGATTCCAGAGAGGGAGAGAGTAAGAGAGACAAAGAGAAAGAACTAACGACTGGTACACGCATCTATACATAACCTCAAATTCATGAACTCAATAATCGAAGTTATTTCAGCGTCCTTTTATAACAGTTAATTATTTAAACAATAAACGTTTTATTTTTTAAATAAAATATGCTAGTAATATACAGAAAATGATAGCCAGTGTACTAACTATACCTACACTGAGAAAAAGGATTAGTAAAAATTACTATTTTTCTATTAAAAGGGCGAATACTAAAAAGACCTACTTGACCATAAAAAAAAGCTTACTAAACTTTTCATAATTATTATTATACTTCTATGAGATATTACAAAAGTTTAAATAAGAATTGCTAAAGTTTAGTAAAAATTGCTACTAGTTTAGTAAAAATTGCTACGAGTTTAGTAAACATCGTTACTAGGTCGAATAGGTCGCCCTCTTACGAAAAAAATAGTAATTTTTCCTAACGTATTTTCTCAGTATATTATATCTTAAACAACAGAATATGTTTACAAAAAACAGAATCTGGGCATATTATATTTTTATAGTCAGGGGTTATTTATTGTAATATTAGTAACATTTGATTTCAATAATTACAAGAATAAAATTGATTTTTTCAACGATAACAATTATCTTCTTTTGCAATCATTTGTAACCGCGTAAAAAGGAAGTAGCAGTCCCGCTAGTGAGAAAAATACTAGACTCAAAGTCGCACCTAGCGGTATATTATGCACTAGTTAATACATTACGCACTGTATCAAGACCTGATCGCGTTTTATTTTAAATGAGTTCACATTGAGCAAAATACACGACATAAATAACTCGAATGCTCAATGAGTATTCATATTCATTCAGAGACTCGAACCGTCTTGGTACCTATGCCCGAGTTGTTCCAAACCAAACTTTAAAATATCGGTAAAAGATTATCTGATAGATTACTAATTCTACAAATTATAATTATTATGTAATAATATTATTTCAATTAGTTGTACTTAGTAGTCAGTTTTCATAAAGAATCATAATAATCTATTAATTTTTCAAGATTGGATTAGTTGACTAATTCACATTAATTAAAAAGCGTTTGCAAAGTCACCTACTTTAAAGTGGTTTATGACAAGGAATGAATAACCCCTCGATTAATAGTACCTTTCGATCCCGCAGTAATAAAGCGCGAAATATAAAAACTGTATTTTGTTTAATTTCCGAAAAAAGATAGTTTTGAATATATTTTAAAGATATATAAATTATTTTCAGATGTTTCAATTCTTAATAACATTTACTATAGCTGATGTCTTTTCCATAACATAGTGATAGAGCGCGAAGTATGAAAAATGGTATTATTAATTAATTTTACAAAAAACAGTCATGGTTCTATTTTCAAGGAATACAGGTTATTTACATATGTTTCTATTTTTACTAAGCGATGAATCCGTAAAAATAAAAATATATATTCTTATACTTCTACTTTAAAAAGCATGTTGTCACGCAATTTTGTCTACGAAGAAATCATTTAGATTTTTCGCCACGATTCAGCGTAATAGCGCGAGCAACTTAGTTTTCTTTAGTCTTAAAAACTGAAATTGTGAAAGAAATATATTATAGCTTCTTGTAAAATTAAACAAAAATGTAAAAACCACTTTCTGATCAATAAAATTCATTAGTCATTTCCATTAGATCGGATTTACCATCACGTAGAAACAGAGCACTAAATTTGAAAAACTATCATTGAATTGCGTAACAAAATAGACTGCTAAAGCTAATTTAATAAAAAAGTATTTTCTTAAGTTTCTAGGAAATTTTACAAGACAATGTATTAAATTTTCTTATAACATTATTACTAACTCATTATTGATAATTTTGAATCTCTTTCCTACTGCAGTAAAAAAAGTCAAAGTAATTTATTATGTGCAACATCACTCGCATATTAGTTTAACCTGCGACCCTTACAAATTTCCTCTCCCTCGCTCCTTGTAGCACAAAAATTAAAGTATTTAAGAAAGTATCTTATCCATGCTTAGACTCAGGCCGAACTTTCGCCGTACTTTTTTCCCCGGCTTCCCCGTAAACATCCGAAATCGTCGATGCCCTCCGTGGAAAGTGTGTTAGTCGGCGAACAAAAGCAAAAAAAAGAGAGAGAGAGAGAGAGAAGCACTGGGGTCGGTTTTTTCTCCGGCCCCGTTCTCCTCGCCGCTCCCTCGGGATCCCAACTCCGGCTCGTCCCGGGCTAGGTTGGCTCGAACTTGCAGACGGCGCGCCGCGGCCGAGTCACTAGGCCGAGTTCACGCGCTATATAAGCGTTATAGGGGTAGAGGGCAGTGGGACACCTGTACAGAACCGGAATTCAGGTCATGCATCTCGGCCACTTGTACTAGGTCACTACCTCTCGGTCGCGCGCGGTGCACGCGCCCCCGACCCCTATACCTCTCTCTCTCGCTCCCCCCCCCCCCCTTCATCGTTCGCGCTCCTATAATCCTGCGTGTCCTGGAAAGGCCTGGACGCGCGGTGGGGGGGAAAAATTGAAAAGCTGCGGGGGCAGCCGGAGAGCAAATGGGAAAACGTCAAATTTCGAATTCCGAGATCGTTCTATATTTTAATTTCTATAGGTGCGGGAGGGAAAGGGGGTCGCGCGCGCATAAGGGGAATTTTTCGATGAGGAGTCGGAAGGGTGGGGGCGATGCGTCGGGACATATAGAGAGGAGGAAAAGATAGAAATGCGGAATTATTATCGCGCGCCCGAGATTATTAAAGCTCCGATGGATAGGGGGTCGGGGGATTCCCCCCCTACGCGTCGGCTTGCATAACTTATAATTACGCACGGTTCCTCTTTCTTTATTTTATCGCGAGTCTTTATGGGCGCCGTTATTATCAATATTTTCATCGCGATTCCTTGTGGCCTGCTTTCCCAGGAATCCCCGATGACACAATTTTGCCGCGTGCGCGGCTCTCCAGAACAAATCTAAAATACAGTCGCGCTGAATTGCCCTTGCGCTCGGGCGTGAAACTCGCTCCCTTTAACGCTGTAATGATAACAAACTTGGAGGAATAAACTCTTTTCGTTTTCGGAAGATTCAACTAAAAGGCTTGAAACTTTTAACGTCTCTGAACTCTACATATTTCAGGCATGAGGAACTGGAATGACGAAGTTTTAATGTATGAAAAAAGTTCAACTCAATTTTCTTACCTCCTTGGAAGAATATTTTTCGGTCGTAAATAAACAACGCTTTATCCTCTTTATTGTATAAAGTCGACAACCCACCTTACCCTAGCTGCAAACAATTATAACACTTGATTAATAATTTACAAACTTTTTTTTCATACTTTTTTAAAAATAATAAAATACAATAAAAAATGTATTATTACCTTGACTTTTAACATCTTTACATTATTCTTAATCAATTGTTATTATATATTTATTAATATTCGTGATATAAACTTTTCTTTATTAGAATAATTAACATTAGTATTATGAACTTGATATAAATACTAATAAGTTGAAATAATTGAAAGTCTTAATTAATAATAATGAAACTTTTCTTAGTTATTACTATTATTCTCTTAACAATAACAAAAAATCAAATTTTTCTTTGTTAAAATCTGAAAATTGATGGAAAATAATGAAACCAAATGAGTCGGTAATAAATTTAATATTAAAATGACACGTAAACAAGGATGGATGTATTAGAAAATGACAGTCTAATAATAATAAACGGCAAAGTTATTGAATCCTCCGGAGCACAATAATGCTTCGTAATATTCTATTCTGGATTCCGCTCGCTCTAATAACGATCAGTCCTAATACTAAAAATAAATTACATTTTCATAGTCAGTTCGGTGTGGTCTCGAAAAAAAAGAGGATCTCAGCCGTTTTTTTTCGTGCATTAATATAGGGAAAAAAAGGGAGCGGACTCGGGAGGGATAACAATTGGCGGGAGGGAGGGAGCGGGCGATTAGTTAGTCAATGTCATAGCCGAACTGCATAAGTGCTATTGATTTCCGCGCCTCATTTTCCAGTCGATACTTGGCTGACGGGAGCTGTTCGCGCGCTCTCCTCGTCTCGAATTAGAGAGCCCGCTGGTGCATATGCATGATGACGGCCCGTAATAGCTGCAAGGTAAAAACGCGGAGGACTCGTGTTTTTATGTGTTCCAGGCTAGAAAGTGACTAGCTATTTTTACTGACTTTATTATCCCGACGAGTGATTTTTTTTTATAATTTTGTTGTGAATATATTTAATCTTTCATATTTAATCAATTCATTCAATTGTTCATTTTGCTTCGCAGTCCATAGATTGAGAAGAAATTGAAATGTATACTTAACAAAGAGGATAAATACGATAATTATTCAGTTAAAAAGCATACCCGTAGGAAAAAGTTTTGTGCACAAATAGAATTTGTGCATAAATTTATGCATAATTTTTTCCTACGGGAAAAATTCTGTTATCCATTCTCTTACATTAAAATGCATTGTGATACGATCGAATTGAAGCTTAAATTCTCGAATCTCGAAATTAGTTAGTGTAAAAATAGTCACGGATGACCGTTAGCTTTTCTTTTTTGTTGATCATCATCAAACTCAAACAATCAGCGCACGAAGCGCGCATGCAAATTTTCTAGTCTTTTACATTAAAATGCATTGCGATACGATCAAATTAAAGCTTAAATTCTCGAATCTCGAAATTAGTTAGTGTAAAAATAGTCACGGATGACCGTTAGCTTTTGTTTTTTGTTAATCATCATCGAACTCAAAAAATCAGCGCGCATGTGTTTTCCAGTATATAGAAATAATAGACGAACTAGTCGAAATCTCGAATTTTTTTCATCGAAATTTCTAACTCGATCTCGATCTTGTAAAAGAGTGTCATTTTTTTGGTTTTCGATTTTGTGACAGGTTGTGATTTCTTATTTCTTGTTATCTTATGGATGGATATATGTATATGGATAACTTTTACTTGCAAAGGTTAAAGGGGTATTCAAATTAATAATTATTATATTTTTATTGTTCAATTTTTTTTATTATAATTTTGTTATGAATATATATATTTTTGCCTTATAGTAAATAAATTTTTTCAATTGTATATTTTGCACTTTACACATCGAAGAGAAATATATACGATAAATACGATAATAATTCATTTAAAAAGGGTAATTCTGTTATTTATAAAAAAAAATATTAAATGCAGCGTGCAATGTGATACCTTTTTTCGTATTACCTTACGAATATGACTTGTACTTACAAATAAGCTAAAAGTGGTATTCAAATCAAGATCTATTATATTTTTATTATACATTTATTTATAAAATTTGTAATTTTTCATTTATTTGATAGAAACTTTAAATCTAAATTGAACAATAAATAATTTGTACTATCAGTATCATCCGAAGGTTTTTAATGTACCTTGCGAAGAGTTTCTTTTTCTTGCCCCAGTAATTTAATGACAAGCACTCAGCTTGCAATTCCAAGCCGTTCGAAAGATCGGCGAGTGACCATTGCTCACTCTAAAATCCAGAGACAAATAAAAATAAAACAAAAAGCTTACCTTCCCGATTAACTTGCCCCGCCGCAGCCGGCGAGCGCCTCGAAGTCGAGTGTCGCGGAGCAATCAGTCAAGCGCCGGTGGGCCGGTCCACGTCGCACGCGAGTTTTTCCGAAAATTAAGAGGGAAAAGAAAAGAAAAGAGAAAAAAGGAGAGAGAAAAAACCGGCGCGCGTGCGTGATGCTCGAATTTCCGTGGCGTGCGCCCGCTCGCGTGCTCGCGGCCATCATAATAAACGGAGCGCGAGGAGGGTGGCGTACGAGGGGTGGGATACACCGCGAGCTGGGGCCGCGGCGCGGGGGTTTGTATCGAGCCGGCGAGACCTTGAAGGCATTCGAAACCGGGGCAGTGTCCGCTCGTGCTCCCCGGGGTTGCGCCGGCGCAACTTCCAGCCGTCTACACCGACCGGCAAGCCGGGTTGCCCTACTTTCCGGGTGGGAGCCTCCTCTCTCTCGCTTCGCCTACCTCCCCACCACCGCTGCAACAATTCAACTCACTCCTCGCGTATCTGCGATTGTGCACGTATATAGGTGTATAATCTTTCTGCCTCCCTGTCAAACTCTAATTCTCCCGGCCACCCTTAGTCCGCTGGACTCTCTCTCCCCTCTTTCTGCTTCTTTTTTCTTTCTTTCGCCTTTTTCTTCGGAATTTTTTGTAGCCTTTTTTTTGTTCGAGAGCACTGTGAAAAGGAGGGAAAAGGGAAGACGGTGTATCGGTGTAGCGAGGCAACGATGTCGAAGTTTACCTGCACGATAATGTTGCGACTTTAATACGGCTAGCTGTACGCTTTTCTCGCAGGAATTGTATTACAGCCAGCGTTATTCTGATTGTTTCTTTTTTTACATTTACGCGATTTAGCATTTTGTACTAAAATACTTTTTTCGGAGAATTAATTTCTGTATCGAATCTTTTTATCGTTTTTCTTACTGAAATTTTTTTATTAGTACAAAAGAAAACTTATAATGTTGAGGTTCTTTCCCATTTTATCTTGTAATTATTTGCAATCAGTCAATTAACATTTAATTATTTATTTAAATGATAATATCACTTGAAGTTTTAAGAACATTAGTACAAAGTATAAAATTAAGCGAAAAATACATGCACTCATAATCTTTCTGATAACTTCAAAAAGATGTTAACTTGGAAAACGACTTTAAAAAGGTGATTCGAAAAACTGCTACAAAAAGGTGTATTCAGTTTGATTCGAAAAGGTGATAATTCTTTCTTGTGTGTATATTTGTTGTAGCATATTGCAGTATATAGGAGTTAGTAGTTACTCGGACTAAAGTGAATTTTAACACTTTTGAAGCTGCTGTTACAGTTAATACCTCTTTTTTAAAGATGCTTTCTGCTTAATCACCTTTTCAATCGTCGATAATTTCTTTTAGACCAAAACTCGTGAATGGCAACGTCGATAACGTCAAAAATATCACAAAAAACGTCATAAAATGAAAACAAACGACAGATATAAATATCGATCGTTGCTATTTTTTGAAATTTTTCAGCGACCTCTTGTCTATAAAAGAAATGTCACCTGGTTGCATACTTATTTTTTTCACAACATACAATATATTACTTCATAATATTTGTTGATTCTAATGCGATGACCAATCGCACTCGCGAAATGTGCCGGTGCCCTGGTGCAAAAATTTTTTGATTAAAAATATTCAAGTGTGCAAAAATGTTAAAAAATGTTTAATAGTGTTTATAAGTGTTTAAAAATCATCCATTTCTTCACATAGGTTTAAACACTTTTTTTTACAATAATAAACACTTTTATTTTCAGTGAGTACATTATCATCACAGTTTTCAACATCTTTAAACATTTTTAAACGAAAATGAACGAAAATGATTTTAAATAAAAATGAACTTTTTCAAATTTTAGTTTTCATTAAGAACATAATATAAAAAAAAATTTTTGTTTAAAAATGTTTATTTCTGTTTAAAACGGAAGAAATGGAAGAAATGGACGGTTTTTAAACACTTTTACACATTTTTGCACATTTTTGCACATTTTTGAACATTTTTGAACAAAAATTATTTCCACCAGGGTGATCACATGCTATCCCGTATAGTCCTCAATCACCTACCAGCCCTCAACTCAAGTCGCTGGCTCGCCTAGGAGGCATCGATTATGTGTTCTAATAATCGACGTGGAGCTAATAATTAGCACCACCAGTTAGGTTCGACCGACATCATCAGGTAACCTGGACAATATCCACCAGGCCCTTTACTTTAGAGTAACTAATTTTCACTTCGCCTAAACGATACCGTAATCCGATTCATGATCTGCGAAGTGATTGTCACACATCCTAATTCTGGCCCATTTCTATCGTGGTACTGTTTGTTATTTATTTTATTTACTACAAAATGATCATATTTTCATTTCCGCATTGGGAGAGAATTTGGTACTATCGGTCAGGTGTGGATAGGGGTGGGTCGAGGGAGGGTAAAGAGATTTATAAACTTCTCCATTGTTTTCGAAGCAAAGAATAATTTTCTATATTTGAAAATTATAATTTCTAACGAATTGTCAAGTCCTTTTTCATTTTCTAATTGAATATCGTCCATACGAAAAAGGATCAACGCCCATATTAATGCGTAATTTCCCCTCAAAGTCGTCGCAATCGTTAGCCTTGCCTTGCCAAAGGTTGGCAGCACCTCCAGCGTTTTCGTCCGCTGCTCTTTTCTACGTCTGTCACTGTCACGGCTCCATTCCGCCTCTTGCCATCCTCCCTCTGCTCCCAATTTCCTCCAACCTCTCCCTCCCTCCTCGCTCATCTCGCGACTGCTTTGTCACCGGTGCGCGCACAGCCGCTCCCTTGTAACCATCTCTCGGTGCGCATCTGCTTACTCTCATTTTCTCGCACGCTGTTTTGGGGGGGGGGGGGGG
>JAXIUT010000037.1:19522227-19538122 GCA_035586675.1 Eurytoma californica | reverse complement strand
TCTAAAAATAGCATAAATCAACTCAAATATGTTCAAAACAAACTTCCATTGGGTTATCTCAAAACTTTTTTTCATCATGATGACAACACTTCCTCTTCGAGGAAGCAAAAAAACGCTGCAGGAATTATTTGTTGCAAGGTTCCCTGCGCCAATTATTGCAGGAAAACCCTACAGAAATTCATTGAAAGATTTTTATCCATGTTTCCTCCTGCGGAAACCTGCGGGAACCTGCTATACAGGGAAACACCCTGCAGGAAATCCTACAGGACATCCTGCAAGTTTCCTGTGGGGTTTCTCTGCAGGAAATCCGGCAGGGAATTTTCAACAGATTCAGCATAAGCAGATTGGCGATAGACAAATATAGGGTGAGAAAAAAGTTTGAAACTTCTAAAAATCTATAAGGAAATGGGTATCTAATGTAATGAAAAAATGTTTTTTATACGAAAGTTTTAGAAAAACAAATCAAATGTCACATTCAAGGTCAAAGTGAAGGTTACCAGAAGATGTCCCCTATAATATCCTACAACTTTTGTGTAAAAAAAGTCTTACAACATCCTTTAATGTTGTAGATTTTTAGGGTATTCCACATTTTTTTCTTATCCTGAAGTACATTCTGCAAATCATCCTGTATCATATCCTAAACTACATCCTAATAAATATTCCTGAAGGACGTCCTGCAACATGTACTGTATACATATACATTAGGTCGTCTATTAATAATTAAACATTTTTCTTTATATAAAATTTTAAGAATTTTATAAGGACGATTTAATATACATTCTACAGGACGTGTTGCAAGACGTCGTATAATAGCTCCTATAGTAGGTCCTGAAGAACGTACCACGGTATGTCCCCTAGCACAATAACTGGCATTTTGCCTATGGACGATCTACAAGACAGCCTACAGAATGTCCTACAAAACGTACTAAAACGGTCGAAAATGTTACATCCTACAAGACTTCCTGTAGGATCACCGGCAGGTTATTCTTTGGGAAGTTCTGTAGGATGTACTGTAGGATGTCCTACATGATTTCTTCAGGATATGCTGCAGGATGTCATACAAGATGTCTTCAAGATGTGCTGCAGGATGTCCTACAGGATATCTTCAGGACATGCTGCCGGATGTCTTAAGGATGTACTGTAGAATATCGTGCGGGATATCCATTTTTCATTGGGGCATGTTTAGGTGGTTGCAGATCAATTTTAGGACCCAAGTTGGTGCGTTATAAACCGCTAATGCATCACATGACCTGACCTACTTTACCCAACCGTATCAAAAATCCTTAGTGAAGGGAAAAAAACTAATAAAACCAGAATGCTGAATCCTCATAAATTTGCAGGTAAAATCGCCGACTGGGAGGAAGATTTGCTGCCGATCGCGACCCCGATAGCTCAGTGGCTGGGCTCGAGCAACTCCTGTATCAACCCCATCCTCTATGCTTTCTTCAACAAGAAGTACCGGCGCGGCTTCATGGCCATCCTGAAGTCCGGCCAGTGCTGTGGCAAGCTACGCTACTATGAGACGGTGGCGATGATGTCCTCCTCGACCTCCATGCGCAAGTCCTCCTACTACGTGAACAACAACAACTCGTCGACGAGGCGGAACTTTCACGGGCCGCCGATCCACCAGGACAGCAGCGTCTCCTACATCTTCAATCACACGGGCGTCTAGAGGGCGCGCGCGGCGCGCCCAAAAGTCGCAGCTTAACTCGTGTGATTGAACGACACTTTTGGTCCGACGGGGGGAGGGCTACCACACCGTGGTACCTACTCCGCCCTCCAGAGGGCGGAGACGAAGGTCTTGGGTAGCTCCCTAGGCACACAGGCCGTGGTTGGTCTTGCGCGGATCGCCACCGATCCCGTGCGAATCCTTTAATCGCGACGATCGGTATCTGGGAATCCCGGCCGGGATCCCGGTTGGACGTTGCTCGCGTTGCTTTGAAATGTTCGATCGGCTTAAATGTCAAACGTGCCAGCTGATGTTTCAGGCACATCCGGTTACGTATGTTTACCGATTTTTATCCTGACCGGTTGCGGGCGAATGTTCATAGCCTTGTATCTTCTTTTTGCTTTTAACCGGGGAAGAAAAATTGACGAACAAGTCGTTCCCATTGTACATTGGTATATTGATGTTGCGTAAGCAAAGCGATATTACACTCAACGACGTTGAAGACAACAAAGCAACACTGCATAACGAATGTCCCACACCACACTAATTACACACAACAAGACTAACGCGCGCGTTTTCACCCCTCACCTTTTTTATCGTCCTTTTTTACGATGTTTATCCTTGTTACTCATTGTTGTTATGATTATAGTTTGCACTAGTGTCGGAGTATCTGCTCGCGCCATTGTGACGAGGACAATGATGTGAGACAAAATAATAACGCGAAAATGAACGTTACACTATTCTTTACTGCCGTTTTTTATGATAAATGAAAAAAGAGAGAGAGAATGTGTGGTCAAGGAAGTTCGCAACGCTATAATAATAAGTGCGTAGGTCACTGCGTATTTTTCGGTCGACGAATAGTAATTACAAGCATCTTGCGAACGCCTCTGGACACGTTGCATTTGTTTTTCGTTCCCTGCATTTTCTTCTTTTCGTTCCAACTTTCGATGTTGTCGCGCTTTGATCGTACAAAATGAAAAACTAAAAAACCAAAGTGTATAATGTGTCGCGATTGTAAACATAATCAAAGGGACTTGCCGGCGAAACGCGATTTTTTCCTCCAGCGGGAGGATTGTACCTTTACTATATTGATCGATATTTTGCTATCTTTAAAATGCAACGAGCACTGTAAACCTTGAAAATCGAGTATACGAGAATCGCGCACGCGCCAATTCCAATGGAAGATCTGCATATCGTTCGGCGGACGAATCCTCGGCAGGAGTTGAAACTTTACCTCGCCGAGGTTGAACCGGCCGAATCAACCCCTATTTCACTGGCACGTCTCTCTCGAACCACCCAATATTCTATACATAGGAAAAATCTCGCCTCGACATTTACGCAGATTTATTATAGGGATTACGAATTAACCAGTCACTTTAACGATAATTGTATAAGAGGAACATATGATATTTTAAACAGAGGATATAATTGAGCTATTTTTCGAAGATCGTATTTGAGGACGATCGTCGCGAGGTCGCAATCGATGCACAATATTTTTAACGATTACAATGAATTTAATATCGGCGTCAGGTCGCGCAAAACGGAGCGAGGGCGAACACAAAAAAAGGAGGGTGGGCGACAAAAAAACTGGCAACAGCGACCCACCCCGCGGGATCAGCTTCGCTTCGGATCTTAATTTTCAATGCCGCAAGGAGAGAAGAAAAGAAACGGGGCGAGGAAATGAAGTACCTTTGACGGGCGACTCTTTGCGCCGCGCACCGTGTAACCTATATATCCAGGATTTCTTTGCTCGCGTGAGCGGGGGCCAGAAAAAAAGAGAACCCAGCCATTTCGAGATTTCGCGAGCGTAGAAACGAAACAAAACGAAGTAACAAAGGGACAAAAAAAAGGCGAGCCGCTCGATCTCGAGTCCTCCGACGGACTTTATCACGAGCACTGCAAATTTTATGCTCGTCCGCGAAAATGTGAACGCACGCGTGTGTGTAAGAACGGACACGTGTAAGTGCATGTATGCGTAAGTGCAAGTGTACGTGTAGCTGTGTGCACGTGTGCAAGTGTGCATCTGTGAGTGCGTATGTGTGCACCGAGGTGTATACATGTGTGAGTGCATGTCTGCATGTATGTGTACATGTGCGCGCGCGCGCGCGCGTGTGTGTGTGTGTGTGTGTGCATTTGTATTTGGATAGTGCAAATGATGATGAAGGATCGTAAGATGAGTCGGGGAGACAATGAGGATCGAGGAGAAAAGCGTCCAAGATCCCGAGAAAGGACGGCTTTTTTCTAATGGGGTGTGCACCGGCACACTCGTGCGAGCGCGCATGCATATAGAAGCGCGCGAGTGGTAGTGCGCATTTGAATTCAACTGGTTGCCGCTGGTTGTACGATGTACATCCGATGCTGCTGCTGCTTCACGATGCTTTTTCGTTATTGTTGCACGCACCGCGAGAGAAAAATCCATTGAGAGCCGCGCGGCATTCTTTTAAGCGCGCCTCGTGCGCTCAGTGCGGATGACAAATGATTATAGCTCGTGTACAAAGTAAACGTGAAAATTTGAGACGATGAGTACGACGCTGGCACAAGGATGTTTGCGCTTTTTCAAATATGTTTTTTTTTTAAGAACTGTGCACATTATTTTTGTTTGTAATTTGATGAATATGAGCAGTGGCAACTGCTCCTGGCTAATATTGTTTTTAATACCAAGATGGATATGAAAAAAGTGTAATTAAGTTTATAAATATAAAGTTTTGTTTATTCCACTTTCAAATTTTCTGAAAATAATGATACAAAATTTATAGTAAAGGAAGTCTGGAAATAATTAAGTTAAAATGATTCTACCAGTCAGTGTCAGATGGAAATGTTGTATACTTGTAGATTATGTTATACATTCCTAATTCTTTTTTATATGTTTCAAAACACCAGTTTAAACTTTCTTGTGAATAAAATAAATAATGATCACGTTACTAAAAAATTGATATCTGTATCTGATCAAATTTCTGTTAAATTAAATTAGATTCACTTAAATCAAAATATTAAAAGGAAAAAGCTCATATTTGGAAATCTACCTTACCGATATCGACATGTTCTGAAGTTAATTATTATTATTTCTTTTACTTTAAAGCGAAAACAAATTTGAGGAAAGAAACCAACGCGGTGCACTCCGTGATGATGTGAAAAATATCTGCAGTCAATTTCAACTAAATCCATTTACAATGTTGCAAAATTTAACGTTTCTGCATAATTTGACAAATTTTTTAAACAATTTCTTTCCTACAGTTATAAATGCAATGACTTGATATTGAAATAAGATACTGTTCATATTATAGTGTGTTGCGTTTTTTTTGAAATTTTTTTTTGGTTTCTAAATAACAAAGAGAATGTTGACGCCGGTAAAGTAGAATCCTAACCATGGGCTTTTTTATCCCCTTAAAACTAAGTTCAAAATAAAAAAAATTTTTTTTTAATTATGAATGTATAAGACAATCGAGAAATATATTTTATGATTGACTATCATTGCTACGATGAATCATTTAAACTTATATCAACGTCATAAAGAAAATTGTGTGAGAACTGAACGTTTATAAATAACTGAATTTTAGACAAAAAAAATTTAATGACATTAAAATATATAGGAACAGTTGCCACCATTTAAGAATTATACAATTATATTCAATAATTGCTATCAATTAAACTGTATATAATAATTTAAAAAATCAAAATTTTTGTAATTTAATAATTTAATGAAAACTGTTAGTTAATATTCACATTTGCATAAATTCATTTAGTTATTCAAATTAATTGCTAATAATATAATATTAAAAAAAAAAAACAAAAGATCGAAAAAAATCTTTGTAATGAAAAGTAATTGACATATTCGTGCTCCTACTAAAGTTTCTTAAAATAATAATATATTTCTATGTAATATGACGCTAAACTTTTTCAATGAATGTAGTTAAAAATAAATTAGAAAAGAGAATATATATTTTAAATGTTAAAAGTTCTAAATACAGAATAAAACTAGCTTTTTACAAAAAAATTATTTATCACTGAATAAATCAAGAAAAATCTCTTATAAACTGTAGATTATTAAAGAATGTATAATAAATATAAACAAATCTTATATAGCGAAAAATTCTCTACAACTTTTTTTAACTTTTTCTATGAAATTTTGAAAGTTTTATCATGCAAATATACAAAAAGATGTTCCAGAATAATGTACCATTATTCCGATCTGTGTGTTAATCTTAATGTGGAATCCGTAGCGTTGCGTTTCAATGGATTTTTACTCTCGTCGAAACCGGGAGTGTACATTTCACAACGTTATTAAAACCAGAAAACTCGAGTAAGTCAATAATTTCGTGTTCATAGTTTCAGTTCAAAGGGCGAATCTTTAACGTTTTATTGAAGCCTAACGAATTATTAGCGCGGGTCTCTCGGGGTCCGCGATATCGATATGTTTGCACTGCCCAACTTTTATTGATTTACCTTATGAAAAAAAAACGAAACACGTTCAACGATACTTTTAAAATTTACCGCAAAATATATTTATTAAAATCATTCTCTAATAAAAAAGTGATCATTTCGAATCGTTTTTCGCCTATTTTATGACTAAAAACAAGCTATTTTAAAATAAATGGTCGCTTTTTACCACGGTCGAAAACCTATTGGAAGTCGTCTAAGTTTTTCTTCCGATGATATCGATATTGATGAAACAATTTTCCAGATATTTTTTGCCCATTTAATTGTCTCAAACTGGTCATTTAATGGGGAAAAATATCGAAAAAATCGTTTGATCCAATTGAAAAAAATTAGGCAATTTCTAGTAAGGAAAATATCTTAGCATAAATCGAACTTACATGAAACCATGTTTTAGCTACTAACTGGCCAAAAACTGAACATTCTAGGTCATTGAACAGTAACTGGCCAGTTTATACCTAAAATATCGTTTAATTTATGGCTGATTTCTACTGGGGTATATTGACCATAAAAAAATGTTTACTCATTTAACTAAGTATGAAAATTAAGTTATTTTACGAGTATTCACAAAAAAGACTTCGACACTCGCGTAAAAGACAACAACAGACCGGAGACACTGTATAAATCGTATCGCGCGTACGTAAGTTTTATACGATGGCTATAGAGAAGGTTAGAACGAAAACTTGCTCTTGAATGTGTAAAAGCGATCGGTAGATGTTTATATTTTTATACTGATTTTTCACATTGACATTTGTAACGCAAACGTTTGCTTCTTATATTTTATTGTAAAGTGCACGATGAACTATAGCTAAAGAAACGCCTCTTTGATTTCCCTTCGTTTGAAGGCAGGCCAAGCGTTATTTTGTCGGTGATCTAGAAAAAAAACGTCGTGTGGAACGTTAGTACCTCAGCTTGACGTCGGGCATTAACAAACAAAAAAAACGTCAGTGCAAGTAATAGACGACGGAGGCTTTTTTTCATCGCTTTCAACGACAAGGTTTTTTAAAAAAAAAGAAGTTGATATTTTTCGTATTTTTCATATCTCGTGGTTTATTTTGACGTTTACAAATCACTTATAAAAGAAAATGCACAATTGGATTGTTGCGTATGCGTCCATGGCAACAGTGAAGTGTCAGGTGTTTAATCTTTGTGCAGCACATTTTGTACGCGTGTCTAGTTAAGAAAAAATGAAACGAACGAGAAATGAGTAGCTAAAGTCTAGCGAACTTCGAATTTCCTTATGGTCCCCCGTGACCTTGCATAAATAATAACGAATGAAAAAGCTTAAAAAAATACGACGCTTCTTATATTTGACGTTGAAACAATAAGAAAACGACCGGAACAAAAAAAAAAATGAAATTTAAAAAAAAAACGAATGAAGTAAACGTATTGAATACGCATATTTTTAGGGACAATAATAATCGTTTCACGCGAAAAAAAGAAGTTTCAACGCTAATAATAACTACCTAGTAGATGGATGTTATCGATTTAATAAAAAAAAAACGTGCATTCTGTCAACCTCTGTCAAACTCAGTCGTTACACACGTGCGTGCATATCCTGCATATATGCATCTAATAGATAATGGACAAATATTTTCGACTTACCGTATTACATTAAACATATAATAATAAATATACACGTAAACCTACGGAAATGTAAACAAACAAAAAATTGAGTATATCCGATGTGTGATAAATATGTGGCCCTGTGTGCAAAAAAAATTAAATCGTCGCGCTTAGTTGGGGGTAACGATTGATCGACGACGGTATAGGCGTAGTAGGATTTAGAGGGACTTTTCGAGCGTTTTATGTCTGCCGTTGATGATGAAACTTTTTCGCTGCATTTTAGGCGATCGCAATTTGCGCTACATGAAAAATTTAATGCTTATACGTACGCAACAGACATCCCCTTAACACTATTCTCCCGAGCAAAAAATTCATCCGGTTTTACATCGTTTTTTATAAAAGGGCTTGGCTGTTCCGAGGCACCAGCTGTTCTATAATAATCTACAAAGTAAAAAAGTACCTAGAAAGAAGGGATTCTAATGGAATACGAGGTAAATCAGTTGTATGCAAAAACAGATATAATTGTCGTCACGTGAAAATCGATTTTCTTGAAATTGCACACATACTCTGTAAAGGATTTTCACTTGTTTAAAGAGTGAGAAAATAAAACAATACCCGAGAATACACCGATTCTCTGGCTTTCACTGTTTTGAACATTGATGAAAGGAGCGATCACCTTATTTTTGGGTGATAGAACGTATTTATCATCAGTTAATTCACTGAATCAGGTGATATAAAAGTGATTAATCGAAATTAATTAAAATTAATCACATTTACATATTGTAATTACCAATCACAATGTATTTAGTTAAAAATACTTTACAGAGTATTCATATGGGAAGAAGGACTGTTCAATGTAAATCTCAGTTTCTTCATTATTAAGTTGCAAATCGTCCATTTGATTGAAATGAATCTGTGAAAATTCACTCGTATTAAAAAACTTGATGAATACATTGAAAACTAGTGAAGTTGACCGAATTTACACTCCAAATCAGAGGAAGAGTGACTCCAAAAATTTTCTCTTTTGGAATCTTCTAGTTTTTTGGTTGAACAGTGGTTTAAATGGTAGCTTACGATGAATCATTACATGGGAATAAATTTTCAATTCACGATACTCAGGAGCCCAGATAATGAGTTAATTCCTTTAGAAAACTGCAAGATATGCTACAAACTACTGTAGACTACTGATGAACTACTTGATTACATTAAATATAGAAAATTGATATTTTATTGATTAAAATATAGAAAAGAGTAGAGAAAAGTGGAGGAGGTATTTAAGGGGCTAATCCGTGACTTAAACTTGATCAAATGCAAATTAATTTTAGGTGACAAACTGGTTCGTAACATATCCCGCTGATTCATTGCATTACTGTCCTTCTTTACCATTCTCTCCCACACAGTAATTCTAATTGATCAACTAACTTACTTTTGAAAGGGAAAGTAATCAGAATTCACTTTTGTATTGTAAAATTATTACTGTATTAGTGAGTTTTTGCAAATAGCATCTACATGAAAAGTTGAAAGTCAAAAGCTATTTAAGAGGCAAAATTACTGTAACTTTCAGCTTACGTTTAAGTTCAAGTAATTTAATCATTTTGATAGATGATTGATGGCGAAATATTATTTATCGTCTTAATATTGAACTGGACATTCATGATTATTGATTTAAATTAATGACCGTGATTAATGTCTCATCATAAGGCATCATTTAAATTACAAGTCAATTTGAAGTTCAGGTTTTAAAAAACGGCAATAATATCAATGTCATTACCCTATTGGGGCACTCTTTTACTTTTTCAAATCTGCAGGGTTAAGTGTTGTATTTGTAAATCATACTAGTTTTGAAAAATGGCAAATTAAATTATACAATAATTAGTAAATAAAATACTATTTAAATTCACATTCACTTCTATAAATAACTTTTGAATTAACTTTCTTTCTTTCTACTTCGCATTTATTACCATAAAACACACCTGAATATAAAACGAAAGAGAACCCAAATTACAAACAAAATTTTATTTGATTTATTTAATTATGCATTGAAACAAAATCGATGCTTTCAATCACAGATATTTAATACACAAGCTATAAGTAACGAACCATTAATTTTAGTCTCCTGTTAATTTCACTATTTCTATTCGGAAAAAGGCATTAGATCAAAATGAAGTTGCGCCTCGCGCATGCCGAATAAGAAAACTGGCCGCGCGTCTGCAAGATATAATCGTGTAATCGGTGAACTACGGGACAAACGGTTTCGTCAGACGCGCGTACAAATGCAGGGGTGCCGTTGGGAGGGGGGACGTATAGGAAATTAGCCGAATAATACCTCCTCGCAGAGCTCGGCGTCCCGCCGGCAATTCAACTATTTTAATCGGTGCCCGGTACACGCAGCCCATTTCATTTGTGGAAAGCGTGTCGTGCCCGCCGTGGGCTCATGAATGAGATTGCAAATATCCCTTTCTAACGAATGGCTACGGCGTTTTGCCGAACCACCGAATCGCTGAATAACACTCGCCCCGATTACCTTCCTTTTCGATCGCTTTTGTTTCCGAGTGGAGTCAGTGTTTAATGGTAATAAATGAGAGACTCCAAAAATGGAATTATTTAATTGGCGGTGAAGAGAATTGTATAATTTTTAGTTATTTTCCGATTCAAGGAGAAATTTTTTATGTAGGTTGCATGTAGTTAACATGTAGCCATTATGTATGAAATTGACGATATACAATGTATAAAAAAAATGTATAATATTGCATACATTTTTTGTGAAAAAATAAAGCAGTTGTGTATAAAAATTTGTTTGCATATTTTAGTTAGAGGATAGGGGGGGATAGTTGGCCACGCACACAATTTTTTAGAGTATTGTAAATTTGATCTGCAGCCCCTAAACTTGACGTATTGTAACAATAATTTGTTGTTTTAGGGCTGCAGATCGAATTTAGATGACGAAGTGGATCACAAATCGCCTCTAAAAAATCATGTGCGTGGCCGGTTCTCCCCTACATATGTATACAGTATCTATAGAATCTCCAGTAACTGGTCAAAAACTAAGCACTTGTGTTCTTTGGGCAGTAACTGGCCAGTTTGTAACTTACTATGGCGATTACTGCTACGGTTGCTATTTTTTCAAACTGTTCCATAGTATCAATTTCAGTTTAAAATATGATTATTATTCATTTGTGTATTAGTTTAAATATGTTAAAAATGTACATTATTCTCTAGTAAACAATTACCACTTTTGAAGTAATTTTCAAACTATTTTTCGCGAAATAACTTTAAAAAAAGCTTTAAAATGGTTATTTTTTACCAAACTATATACTTTTAAAGAAATTCTATCTACAACTGTCTTATCAATGCGTAACAAGTCTATGCAATTGTATACATTTGCATACTCATTATATCAACAAATTTTTTGTTTACAATGAATAAAATAATTACAATTACATGTAATTAAATGGTATCAACAATTTGATCAATAAGATTGTCCTTGGAGTATTCCTTCTATAAAAAAGAGCAATAAAAATGAATATTGCACAACTTTTGATCAAATACTGAGAAATAAAAATTTTCACGAGACGACATTTGATTTCTATAGAGTAATATATTAGAGAAATATATATTATTTTCGTACAAGAGTATAAAAAAACACAAGCTGAAATAAATGCTTGGATATTTTCGCAACTAAACTATATATAGACGCACTTTTTCCAAAAAAAACAAATGATCTTACAAACATCGAATCATTATATTATAAAAAAATATATATACATATATTGAATTCAGATAACGTATCTTTTAGAGCCAATTATTTATACACTTTTTCGACAAAGAAAATTACTGTACAGAAAAGAATGCAGGAAAGTATATATACGAGAAGTTTATTATTTTAGATCAAGCGAAATTCAACGACGACGGTTGCACTAAAATTAGAAGAAAAATTGAATAAACAAAAGGAGATGTAACGGTATTCCTTCTATGTTTTCGCTCTAATCAAATTCCAAACGTACTAATGCAGATTTTTAAGATGAAAATCCGTGCAATTTTTCGACTTATCTCAAATTGCGTGTCGTCTGCTTAGGTAGTTGTAAGGAAAGTGTACGCGGAATTTCGACGCACCCGATTAAAATTCAACAGCTTAATTGAAAATTTAACGATTCGATGGGATTTCCACATCGAAAAGTACGCTACGAACGAAGATTTTAAAAAGAAAAGCATATTTTTTCTCATACAAGCTTTTTCTATGTGCACTCAAGAGACGACATTGTCACAATTTTAAATTTGAAAGGTAAATTCGACATTAATTTCCGTCCTTAAACGGAAAGTATATTGTTTGTTTGAAAAATAAACACAGAATAAAAAAAAACGAATGACAAAATAAAATTCCTCTTCATATCGATCGCTAATCCGTCAATCACACTAACATTTATTCTTAACGGACTAAGTGTCTTATTTCTCTATGTGCATTGTTGAAGCAACACACAAAAATAGAACTAATTCACACTGCGGCGAAAAGGTACGTTTTTCACTTGCGGTAAAAAAATCATTGTCGCGGCAGTAAAAGTCTCAATTAAAAGGAGGATAACAATTCTTTTAAGTAGTGGACAAATTGTTTCTTTTATTCTTATTGGGCTATTTGAAAATTTAATGTTTTTTAATCTGAGTTCATAGAAAAAAAATAGGGACAAAAGTTACTCTTTTCATTATTCATGCATTGATGGAGCGGGCAAAAATCCACTTTACGCCCTTGGTACATAATAGCACATTACGCAACTAGTGGCGTGGGAATCACCTACTTTGCGCCCATGTTGCGCATAGGTACTATTAAACCAGTCAAGACACCAACATTGACTGTTAATTCATGGTTGTTTAGCGTGTGCAAAGTTAGTTCTTTACGCCCGAGGGCAAGAAACGAGTACTCCAAGAAACGGCCAATTTGCACCCACTAAACAGTCCAAGCTTTCCCTGGTAGAAAATTAACCATCTTTTCTGGCCGATTTACTAATCTAGTCAAAATATGATCATCAATGCAAAACTGCTCACTACGCATGCACGCTGACTTAGCTGGTAAAGTCAGAAGGTCAGTGCTCATATGGTAATGCCGCATTTCACTTTATGGACGTATGTACAATCGTGATACAATGCAGGTGCACGAATAAGTAAAGGGGATGCGAAAAACGTAAACGTTCTAACGAAATAAGGTAGTGAACCGTAATAATCATACATTCGTCTCGATAAAATCGTTACGACGTTACCATCAGCGTTGATACGAAGATAATCAGATTCTGACCAGAAACTGTCACCAATATGTAAGTTTCTGGTCAGAATTTTTATCAGAAGTTGATCAATTATCAAAAAATCAACCAAATTCTTTATAACTTATGGTTACTTCTCTACCCGGGTTGCGCCCTCTACTCTATTTCAGACTTTGAGTAAAATCCAAATGATATATTAATTGAAGGAAACTTTTAAATCGATTTACACTCGAGTATACGCCTTACAGTGTGACATTACAATGAAGAAAGGAGTGTAAAGAATTAATAATATTAATTTTAAAATTTTTAAATTTATTATATTTTTTGTGATTGAGATTTTTACGCCACCGACGATTCTCTTTTGAAAGAATGCCAAGATAAACAAAAAGAAAAATTGTATTTTTTCACGATTACATTTCACGTATAGAACCAAAAAGTCACTACAGTTACACTTATGAAATCACTTGAATTTTCGTAAGAAAAATCTCATGAAATATTACTTCGACAATCATTGTAGCAGTGGCGATCGAAAAAGCAAAGGATCGAGTGAAGGAACAAAAAAAAAATAAAAAATCTCATCGAACTTATTTGGCACTCTTTCAAAAGATGAAACTTTGTACTTTTATCAAATACCCAGAGAATAGCCTTTGATTGTAAAAAGAAAAAATAAATAAAGCGACTGCAACGGCGCTGTTGTTTATCGATGATGGTAAAAATAAAGATGACTATGCGACGTTCAAGACGTGAATGCGAGCATACTTAAAACAATTATATTATACGGCAATGGTTGGCGCTGATAAATGGCAACGTGGCGCGAAATTGTATGATAATAGCATTTATTTTCGTAAAGATTTTATACGTGGGAATGGCGCGATAAACAACAAAATTTTAAGACGATTGTATAAACGAGGAAACGTAGTGTTTAAATACAAAACTGTGTAATAATGTATCTATATACGGCTTAAGTGTACACATCCATATCTAATTATCGTTAACAAAAAAAAGGGAATTTTCCATGTACGTTGAAAAATTCTAACGTTGCGCATAACGATTTTAAATTTACATCCGTCAGTATTTCGTCCATTTTGAAGTAAACGAAAATCACGTAGGATATATACATATTTACACATATAAATATATGTATTTAAATAAATATGTAATCTGAAAATTGGTGTATAAAACTTTTATTTTCTAAATTATCTAATTTAAGAAATTGAAGAAGCGGTAACAATGTACTCATTGTACTCAAAATGAACGAAATACCGAGAAAAGTTTGTGAAAATCCCCGTTGGAAAAATATTGTGCAAAAAAAATCTATAATGTACAGTGTTATCAATGTGATTGCGAGCATGTGAATTCTTGTAAAAATAACGAGGACGTGTTCTTTCGGGCGAAATGACGCTCGATTTTTTTGAATATAGAATTATATATGCTTACAAATACTCTCTTTCTCGTAATTTTTATGCAAGTTAAAGAAACAATGATGTTAAAAAGTGAAAAAGAACTACGTATATTTATTGTAACCGACGAACATTCCTTTACGAATTTCTCCGTTGTGCGTTGACTTTTTAAACGAAAAAAGTTGAAAAAAATAAAGAATAATTTTTTAACAGTTAATGATAAAAAAAAACAAATAACCACTCGTTATTCACTCGTATTGCAAGTCGTATTTAATAAATATGTAAAACGGTTCAAATAAACATGCTGTACACACAAAAAGACGGACAACTATAAGAGAAAAATATCGAGAAAAAATGTCTTAAATATGTCTATTGACCAATTATTTAATGTAATTAATTGTATACCCGCAATGGAGTAACGAATTTCGCGATATACTGACAAAATAATATATTAAATACCGTACTCGTACTCGTACCCTACTATATGGATAAATAAAAATGTTATCAAATTTCTGAAGAAAACCAATGAAGGAACCGAGTTGCCAAAAAAAGAGTATCATTCATTTCATTATTATTTCATTTTTTTCCCTAATACCAAACAAAAATATTCATATTTATAGTCATAAAATTCTTCAAAAATGTTGTAATATAACATACGTTCAATTAATTTCTTAACATGAACAACAAATTTAAACATGTTTTTCTTTTAAATGTATATTTTTGGTAATTCGATTTCCCCCTGCAGGCAAAGTTACTAAGCAGATTTTACGATTGTCATACTTAGATCGCACATGCAAACGGTCGCCGCACCACGTAGTCGCTGCTGAATCTTTTCCGAAAAAAGATCGGTTCTGTTTTTGAAAAATAAAAAAAAATGTTTGCGCGAGGCTAACCGAAGCACAAAAAATGTAAAATTTGACGAAAAAAAAGAACACAGTGTAACACTTTGTATTGCCGTGAGTTGCATAATATTTAAAAAAAACCGTATTTAAACAAACAGTATATAAAGGCAAAAAAAAGTGGTAGGTACAATTCGTTAGTTTTGTACCGTCGAGCACGGCGGTCGAACCTTTTCGTTTTCTCCGTTACTTTTTTTATTAGTTTCAGCATATGTTTATACGTTATATGGATAGGCAAAAAATGTTATCCGAATAACAGTGAAATAATAGAAACATACTAGGTAAGGTGGAACCGTAAAGGGGAAAGAAATAATAATATATAAAAAAAAATACGATATAAGGGGAAGGAGCAAACACGGTCTCGACGGCAAATGAATGTATATAAATTTATTGAAATGTGTAAATGTACCAATATGTTAATAGTGTACTACGAAAAAATATACAATTTAAGCGATCACCTGCATTGCGCGATGTTACACTGTAATTTAGAGATGAATTTAATTGTAAGTATTATTAAAAAGAGTACGAGAGTAACGGTAAAGCGAAAAAAATATATATATCGTCGGTCAAGAGGTTTCGATTGCCGGACGACTTGTACGAGAAAGAGTGCGAGAGAGAGAGAGAGAGAGAGAGAGAGAGAGAGAGAGAGAGAGAGAGAGAGAGAGAGAGAGAGAGAGA
>JAXIUT010000037.1:19499202-19522127 GCA_035586675.1 Eurytoma californica | reverse complement strand
AAGCCGAAGTCGAGCAATAAATTCGCCGCGAGAAATTGCCTTGTTCGCAATGTGCCGGGGAACGCGAAATTAGATTCACGCAAATACATTGTAACACTCTATTTTACGTAGAACTATTATATATTTATATGAAACAGGACAATATTAAAATACATAGTTTGTTACGCGTAGCAGGTGCTTCGAGTATAGAGAGTTGGACGATGTGCTCGCTTCGAAGGTGCAGCTTTCTGCTTTTTGAGCAAAAACGCTCGTAGGGGTATGCAGCCTGGACATTGCCTCCAACACTGCGATTTCCGTCTGAAGGGTCGGATATCAATCACGATAGCGCGCTTATAATGTTCTCGGGAGCGCTCGGTCGCTTGTGAGCGCGCGCGAGCACACTGTTTGATAGGCGGGTTGCCTACATACTGGCGCAAAAATTAAATTTTTTGGTAGTGTTATCATCTGCGATGAATTATTATTTTGAATTATTACGGAAATTACTTTCTATTTACTGAAAGAAAATTATTATTAAATGTAAAGGGAAATACTTGCTGTAATACTTTTTGTTTCCACTTTCACATGATAACGATGAAGGATATTTAATTAAAATATTCATATTAAAAAGGGAATAGAGATTCATATTAAATTTTGAAGGTAAGTATAAATTAATTGTTAATAATTGGTAGCTGAAAAGTGAAAATAAAAGATCTTTTTAACAAGTTCACAAAAAATTTCGTGATTTATTTTAAGAACAATGTACACTTATTTTTTTATCGTATTTTAATAAGCATACATTTAATTATATTAATAAATAAATTATTATAAGTATGTAAAAATATTTTTTTTAAACTAAATCAAATTAATAAAGTAATGAAAATTTCCTCAGAATGGACAAATTATTGAAATTCATTGAGTGAAATTTTCAATTTATTATCAAAATTTTTTTTACAAATATTCTTAAAAAATAACAATTAATGTAAACACTCCGTATAGTAAAAAACAAGGGTATGCTATTAACAAACGTTGTTTTTCTTCACCTGACATTGCACAAAACAATCTAGACGAAGACAGTGCAGCCCATGAAACAGTTAGTGCAGCAATCATCAAGCCGAAGGGTCCTCGAAGACTAGTAAAAATACCTAAACCTGCCAATGCAACCACTGGAAGTATACAATAACCGAGAACAGATGCCACTGACGATAAAGTGATGTTTCCAGTGCTGCTCATCAAAGATTGCAAAATATACATCAACAAACACGAAGTTACTGCCAAACCATAAACATATCCAAAGTGTGCTTTCGATCCTGCCAAAAGCAAACAGGCAGCGAGCAGCAAACAAAATGCTAATGGACCAGCCAAGTCTGAATCTTGCAAGAGATAGTTGGCATCATCTGTTTGACTACGTCTGTGAAATGGATTCAGCACAGCTAATGTTTTTTGTATGATTCTGTCTGGATCTATTCCTAACTCCTCCAGCAGTGGTGGTTCATCTTCCTCGTCAGTAAATCCTGTTGTTCCTGCAATGCCCACACAAATATTTATTACATACATACATTTACCAAAAAGGTTAAAGTAACCAAATGTGACGCAACTAATTTCGACACTACATACCTTGATTATAATTATCCGGAGTATAAAGCTCGCCAGAGTACGCACTTTGATTTGGATTTAAGTATTCTGGTTGTTGCGAATAATTACTGTAATCACCTGCTGGCTGATCGTTATAATTTCCAAAATCGAATTGTTGGTTAGGTTGACCAAATCCATTATTATCGAAATTGTATTGATTCTGAGCTGGTGGCATCCAGTAACTATCTTGTTGATTGTAATTCGACATTTTTAGTACTGCTGTATATTTTGTAAAATAATTCACTTGGCGCAGAAACTCGTGTTTTATTTATTAAGCTGGCTACTTGAAACAGCTGATCGAAAGCTTATTTTCGCCACAGTAGCACTAACACACGAATAATAATAATAATAATAATTCAAAGAATGACGTCGGGAAGTACGACACGTATATGGAAAAGTGACACACTGAATAAAAATGTCACATCTGTTCTTTCGTTTTAATTCGTTTAATTAATTTAATTTCGTTTTATTTCGTAAAACAAGGATTTCTATCCGAATATTTTGAAATTAATAATTCATTTTTCTTATTTTTTTTACTTTGTTATGGAAAAAATTACCAGTTAATACCAAGATACTGTCGCAATTCAGGTAGCAGTACAACAATGATGTAAGCGCCAAATTTCAAGAATTGACAATAGTCTATTTCTTTTTTTAAATAATAATACATAAATAAATAAATGAATGAATACTACAAGCAAGTTTATTAGAAGTTAATGATTGAGAGAAATTTTTATTAAACGTATGACGAAACAGCTTATAATATTGTGTAAAAATTTCATAAGTTTTCAGATTTCAGACTGCACATTGAAATTTTAAGATACTTAAGTGAGAACATTTAAAACAATTTTTTTACAAGAATAAAGTAATTAAAAGATTGTCTAAATAAATAATTGTAGTTTAAATTATCACTTATCAAACATACGTATATTTTTTTTATATATTTTATAAGTGGATTACTCGATGAGTGTATAATTAGTGTACAATAGTTAAAAATTAAAAATTACATAAACGTTAGCCACATGAAGATTTATGTACATAGCTTCACCCACTTACTCCAATAGTCTAAATTATCAAATAGAATGTATGAATATAATAACAGTAGGAATGAGATGTTCGATTCGTTAATCACTCGAGTATCATTTAAATTTCAGAAATATCCATAGAAAGAAAAATACTGCTATCGAAAACAAAAATAAATAAACTATGTAATAATTGTGGCTTCCTTTAGCCATCCTTATGACTCGAGCGACGGAAGAAGTAAGAGAACCACCTGTTCTATCAAAATCATCATCCTAAAAATAAAATAACAGTTTCAGCGATTAACTAGCAGATTTGACACAACAATGACAATTCTTGTAAACATAGTAAAAAAAGTCAATCAACACTAACCATATCTCGGAGCATTTTATCTTGATATTTGACTTCCGTACCAATGTCAATTGACAGTGACTTCAGTGCATGAATTTTGTCCTTTAGTTCATCAGCCATCCGATCATTCTCTTCCTCCAAAGAATGAGAAGCACTTGGCAATGGTTCATAACCATAAGCTGTTAATAAACATAACATTAGCAAAGTAAAAAATCTTATTGTTAGCAAAAATTAATTTGCCTTACCTGAATGAGCTCGCCTCATCTTGGAATTTTTCGACTCCACGATGAAAAAGACTTGTTTTTAACTTTGTTATTGTACACTTTTTTACTTTAACGAAGGTTAAGTCATAAGATGTCAAAAGGCCACGTTAGCATTACAGGAGAAACTCTCTCTGTCCAGCCAGTATATATGTATATATTAAGTGTGTATATAGATCGTGCAAACGCACAAATACATGTACGGAGCAACTCACAACCACAAGTCACATGGATGTTCACACATGGACTTGTAATTGTGTGTTTGTTACGTGTGTAAAAGTCCGGTGCGAATGCACCCGTCTTCTGCTCCGCGATTTTTTATAGTACAAATGTCTATTTTATAATCGATAAATAAACTTTGGTGATTTGTCAAGTATGGCTTTGTTTACCACCTTCAATACTGTAAGTTCTTATTAAAAGTGTTGATTTTTGCTAATATTAAATTACTAACCTCTAAAGCTAATGTTATTAATTTTCTGAATAATTTTTAAAGAAAATAATTGTCTTGTTTCATAATGACAACTTCATAAATAAATAATAAATTCATAAATAAAAATCTATTTTACTTATTTACTTTCAAATTACTAGCATTTTTTGTTTATATTTCAGGCCTTACGTGCTCTGAATAAAGCAACCATCGAAAGATGCATTCACACGAGTTCACCATTAGGCAGAGTGCAATCGGGACGTTACAGAGTAACGTTGAAAAGAACTAGGCCGTTAACTTATGAAATGGCATATAAACCAAGTGACATAGCTCACAAAAAATCATGGAACTCTTGGAATACATGTAAGATTGTAATTAATATTATGCTTTAAGTTTTCCTTTAAATGTTTAAGTTATTTATTTAATTAAAATTGTGTGTTTAGCAAACATGGTCGATGGCAACAGGCCAATGGAAACAACAATAGAAGATATGTTCATGCGCAGATTTATAACGGGAACCTGGCACAATCTTTTCTTAAGTGAAATTATAATTAAGCGTCATCACAATATGGTTAGAATAGCAGGTATTATTAAACGTCAAATAGATCCGAGGAAAATATACTTTTTAACTGGGTATACCGAAGAACTCCTCAGTTACTATTTGCATTGTCCTGTTAAAATGGAATTACAGTCTGTAGATAATAAGCAAGCTGTTATTTATAAATATATATAATAAACTTTATAATTATAAAATATAACAATTTGTACAAATCATCACAGTAGGCAGTATTTTGATTTTACAATAATTCTTACAAATTTAGTCTGTTATGTTCATTAAAGATACTAATTTTGTAAATTTTTCTTGCCATTTTTTCATTGTTTCTCTTGGGTCATGCTAAAAAGAATAAAAATTGAAATACAAATTTAAAAAATGAAACTTAAAACATATAGATAATTTAATTGGAAATAAGTAAAAAATTTACCTGCATGACATGAACACTTCGCTGTGTAAGTATAACTAGGACTTTTACACCATCTCCAGCTAAATCTAAATAGCATATGGAATGAACTGGAGCATCGAATAACTTTTTATCAATTAATTTCCATGTATCATTTACTGGAGCAAAAATTAAAATTTCTTGTTTATAAGTTCCTAATAAGATTTCATTTTGACCGTCCATATTAATGTCTGCAATGCACGAACATAAAATGCAGTCGGATGTAAATTCATTGCCACTCAGCACCACATCAGCATCCAATTGTTTATTTAAAACGTCTCTAAAATTTTAATGGAATTAAATATTGAATTCATAAAAAAATTAAATTACTTTGTGAATACTTACTGAAATATAATAGCCACGTTACCAGAATTCAGAAGAACATTAATTTTCGTTTCTTCTTTTTCATCTAAAAATAAATTCATTTAGTATTAAAATATATAAAAACAGATTATTTATTGGGTCAAAATAAAAATACCTTGCTTAACTTGAAGAAATTCAGGTACTTTTATAGAATTGTGCGAAGGGAATATTCTTACATTACAAACTGGATTATCATATCTTAGAGTCCAAGTTTGAATTATTTCTAATGAATTTACATTTACTTTAGCTAATTTGAACAATCCACATTCACAAGCAACTCCAGTCAGTCTCCTATTAACCATAAAAAGAAATTTCACATCAATATATTTTTTTTATTAAAATAAATATCATTAATTAATTTTAATGTACCAACTAAAATCTGAATAATAATAAACATCAATCCACAAAGCGATAGTTTGCAATTGATCTAACTCTGGAAAATATTTTTCTAATTGTGCTTCAGTATAGCTGTGATTTTGTTTATCTTCTCTAATCATATGAATTTTATTATCATTTCCTGGTATAAGCCAAATAATCTGAAAATTTGTATGAAAGTTATAAGTACATTTCAAATTGTCATTTGCAAAAGTTTTATCTTTTTAATACGACTTACTTCATTTTCTGAGGTATGCGGAATGACAGTGTGGTATAGCATATAAGGTGTGTAAGGTAACTCAACCATCAAACAATTTTGAGCAATTACTTCCAATGAATTATTTTCTTCACCTTCTCCTACTCCTTCAGTGTATATATTTAAATATCTTTCGATTGTTGTTTCTCCACTTGGTTTCATTATTGTAATTCCTATAACAAATTCATCTCCGTCGTTTGATTTATTAAAGGCGTCGATAGAAATAATTTCTGCTCCATCTATAACAGTAATTTTTTATCAATATCTAAGTGCAAATGTTGAAATTAATAACTGAGAAAAATACATACTTGGAATATATGTAAAAACCAATTCCTTGACAATAGGTTTCAATCGCCACTTAGAATCTTCGCTGTACTCAAAAGAATATATTTTCCTCTTCAGAGAAGCGACCAAAATTTTGTTGGGACCCTTTATAGATCGCAAAGTGGTCAGCGAATATATGTTTCCCTGAGAAGCCAGTGGGAACCAGTGTGCATGTATTAAATCAATCATAATTACCTAAACAGAACAAAAGATTAATTATCCATGAAATATTTACAAAAATCATAAGAGAAAAGTTCATTTGACCAACAAAAAAAATACATTTTTAAACATTCGCATACATAAAATAACAAATTTTTGCACACCTTATTAAAAGAAAAGTCTGGCTCACAGACAAATCAGAAATACATAATATACACTGGCGCTTGCGGGATGCACGTTGCACGAGCTTGAGAAATCGCCCGTCGCCGATGATAGGACCGCGCATATGTGCACCATACAGCTATACTATACAGCAACAGTGCACACGCGACTCCGACAGTCCGACCAGTGTATCAAGAATACCAAGATCTCACATATGCATTCAAGTATGCAACTTATATGTATACATAAGTGAGTTGAGTGAAAACATGGCTGCAATAGTGGAAGCTCGTTCGCTGAGCCGCTGCGCTCTTAGGTTGTTCTCGGGAAAATGCAAGGGCCTACTTTTCTCCGGATCGTCCCAGACGTGCAGAAATGCTCACACCGAGAGCCCGTGCGAGGAGACGTACGACATCGTCATCACGGGAGGCGGCATGGTCGGCACGACTCTGGCCTGCGCTTTAGGTTAGGATCACTGTTTTTGTTTTTATCTCAGCTTATGTATTGCCGAAAAGCGCAACACTGCGTGCATTGTGCATATATTTTAAAGCAATGTTATTTGATCTCAGTTAATGACAACTAATATTAGTTACTTAAATGTAATATGATATTACTTGACTTAATATGCCTAGTTACTTAAATATGAAATTTTTCTGAATTTATTTGTATATTTTTCTTTTACTAAGAGAGTGTCAACCCTCTGGCTCACCGATATGCATGAAACTTTGGATATTGTTTTCTGGTAGCGCACAATAAAATAAACTACTCCTAATTTGATCCCATGAGTTTAATGTATACAACTTGAAACGTTAGCATTGTTTGTATACGCAATGCTAAAAATATTGTATATACAGATATACTAGCAATGTTAACAAAACAAGCTATATTTGCCAAATAAAGCCCTATGAGCTCAAACTAAAAGTGGTGTATTTCATTATTTTTGGCATTAAAAAACAATTTCCAAAGTTTCATACAAATCTGTGACCCAGAGGATTGACACTCTCCTAGTTGGTTTGTCTTGATTGTTTTATAGAATCCATTCTTTTCAATCTGTAATTTTATACCTTTTTATGCAATTTTATTTCATCTCATTAATGACTTAATACAAGTTACTTAAGTTTGATGCACTCATTTTACATAATATGTACTTAAATAATAAACGTTCACTAAATTTATTTGTATTTTTTTCTTTTAGTCGGTTTTGACTTTTTGTTTAATCTATACAGCTACATTTTTCTTAATTGAGAGATTTATTCTTTTTTATACCTTTTATATGTCAGAAAACTAATACTAATTAATGTTGCAGCAAATAATAAACGACTACAACAAAAAAAAATTTTATTACTTGAAGGAGGCAATGAACACAAATACAAACAAAAGGAACAGTATTCAAATAGAGTAGTAGCTTTAAATAAACACACAAGAGTATTACTGTCGAGTATTGGAGCTTGGAAACATATAGAATCAGTAAGATTCAGTCTTGTTCGAAAAATGCAGGTAATGTAACAAGTTTTATATGCATAATAATAAGTTGAAATAGATTGAACAAAACGATCTGTCAAATATTTTAAATCTAAAAATGAATCTGTAGATCCAATTAAGTTTGTATGTTTTTAATTGAAAAATAAGCAAAAAATAACATTTGGTATCCCGAATGGAAATAAAAATCGTACGATTGCGGACAGATCCGTATACAGAATCGTACGGAATCGTACGGCAGCAGATAAAAATATATAAAACAATGGGAAAACGTACAGAAACGTACGGAAACGTACGGAATTGTACGGCAGTATATAAAAATATACAGCAATGCACAGAAAAATGTACCTAAATATACGCAAACGTACGCAAACGTACGCAAACATACTAAAAGTTACGAAAATATGCGGAATCGTACGTCATTCTACGGAAAGCTACATTTGTCAAAAAATTCTCTATATAACAATTTTTTTTTAGTTTCGAATGTATTTGTAGCCGACCGTGCGATTGCGTACGATTGGGTACGATTGCGTACGATTGCGTACGTTTCCGTACGATTGCGTACGATTACGTACGTTTCCGTACGATTCGGTACGTTATTGCGTACAACACTATACGAAATGTCCAAATTGTAACAGTAACGTACACAAACGTACGAAATCGTACGGAAACGTACGGAAACGTACACAGATGTACTTATATACAGGGTGTCCCAAAATTAAACGGCCAAACTTCGAGAACATATCTGGAACACAAAAATAAACAAAATGTTCTTAAGAAATTTTTCTTCATTTTGATTACTTATGGAGATAATCGGGAAAATGAAATTTGAAACGATAAAATCAATTCATCGAATTAATGTTTCTTTTTATTGATATTAAATTTAAATAAACAAACACATGTAAGGAAAATTTCATTTTTCCGATTATCTCCTTAAGTAATCAAAATGGAGAAAAATTTCTTAAGAACATTTTGTTTATTTTTGTGTCCCATATATGTTCTCGAAGTTTGGCCGTTTAATTTTGGGACACCCTGTATACTAAATCTTACAAGAATTTACGGATATGTACCTCGTTTTTTTTCATTCGGGATCAGTTTAAAAATTAAGATTTTCTAAATAAACAAAGTATTTATTTAATATAATAGTATAAAAATGTATACAAACAAATATATATTGTCACAATATGCTGTGTCTTTACAACTTTAGTTCTTTTAATTCATAAATATTTTATTATTTCTCTCACAACCTCATTTTTTTTGCCAGATATGGGATGCTTGCTCAGATGCTATGATAACATTTAATGAAGATCTCTTAGCAGATGAATTGGCTTTCATTGTTGAAAATGATTTACTTCTACATGCAGTTAACACTCAACTGTCAGAAAAAAAATCAGTTAAAGTTATTCATAATGCAAAGGTGGAAGACATTTCATTGTCATGCATAAATGGAGGCGAGTCTAAAGTGAGACTGCAGAGTGGAGAAAACTTTAACGCTAAGTTATTGGTAAGTTTTTAAAACTAATTTAATAATAGTAGATTATACACCTAGGGAGTAAAAGTGAAAAATGTCGCAGATCGCTGTAATTGCACAAGGGAACTACATGGGAACTGCACGGGACCATGTGCGATTTTGCGGTGGGTTCCCACATGGTTCCCACATTGTTGCCACAAAGTATGTATAAAATAATTTTCCAGTATGCGAATTGTGTATGTACTCGTGGGAACCATGTGGAAATCATGCGGGAACCAATGGGAACCCACAACAAAATCACACATGGTTCCCATGCAGTTATCTTGTGGTAACCACATGAGGACATATGTTGGAAACGTGGAAACCATGAGGGACTTTTTACGTGGGATTCTTTAATTACTTCCATGGTGTATATACTATTTCTTTGCACAAGGAGCGTAAAATGCGTACCTTAGTTTCCGCCCGCAATATAATTTTATATAATAAAACTAAGAGATTCTTAAGTAAGAAATTCTTAGGACTAAATTTTAAACATTGTAACAAAATTAAATATTTAAGAGATTAACTGTTAGGTTCTTGAGATTGACTAGTCATCTCAATTTTTTTTGTCATTATCTTTAAATTTGTTGTCAGAGCATCTACGGTTGTTGATAGAGTATCTACGTTTGTAGTTAAAGCATCTAATCTGGCACCTATTGTCAAAGAATATTTCTTCAATTCCATAGATAAATCACTATGTTGTTGAGGAATATTATCACTGAATGATGAGTTACTATACAAGCGACTTAAACTAGTTGAACCAAATCCATTTCTTTTTAAGCTTCTCAGTGATGCATTGTTTCCATGTGATTTGGATTTAACTTTTCTTTCACTGACTACACGATAAATAGACTTTATGAGTTCTTTTGGTAAACTTTTTTCTCTTGGATGGTTAGGTTTAATGTGATGGGCACAATGATGTGGCTTGTGCAATAATAAGGCACTACTTCTGCATGCTGTAACAATTTTTCTTGGTGCAAAGTCAAGTAATTTTGAAAATAGCAAACTTTCCAAATGACCGACTAGTTCTGCTCTTCTCACTAATCTGTCTAGACCAGCCGATTGTCGAAGTTCTTGTATGTCTGACACCGCTAAACCCATCATCAAGTTAGCCAGAATAATAGTGACTAAAATGACAAAGGCCAACCACATTAAATGAGCTGTTCCAGCGTACAGAACTGGAGCATCATCCGCAAAGAATACATCTTCAAATTCCAGCTCTCCGGATAACATAATGATCGTTTTCAATAATCCAACTAACGGATTTTTAAAAGACTTATAGTTGTTATGCAAAACACTGAATCCAAGTGCGAATCCTATGATAAGGCACAGATAAGCCCCCAGAAATTTGAAAAAATTAATAGCGACTTGTGTGAACATTTGAACGTACAGTCCAAACATAGGAAATCTTCCCACGACCATCATCAACTCGACCCAGACGAATAAAATTCCAAGGGCAGCAATGTGATGCTGCCAATCCGCAGATGGCCTGATCAGCACCGCACCAGACGTAACTATCACACTCCACTGCAACACATTCTCCCATCCTTTGGCATAGATCCAAATACCATGTGCAACTTGGAAAATTTCCTTCGAAGCAAGTATCAGAGTGAACATCAGTACAAACCAGAAGAGAACACGACTAAGTTCAGGCACCGCGTACAAGAAAGTTACAGCTATGTACGCGGTGAAAATAGCCACGAAAATCGAGTGAAATATCAAGCTGAAAAGAAAGAACTTTCGAATTTTCAGCCACTTGAGATGAAGGAAGCTCTCGCACAGTGGATGCTTCAAGATGTGTCCTTGGCCCATTTCGACGAGGCAGAGCATCAGCTCGCTCTCTCCCCTTTCACCAGGTACTAGAGGTCGAAAGTCCAGTTTTATCTCGCAGTCGACGTCACCTAACTCGTGGTCGTTCAGTGTCATCGCTTGGTCGAGTCTTGCAATGAATCCCGGTATTACTTCGGGAGTTTTTCGAAGAATGAAACTCAACGCTGACACCCCGCCCTTCGTCCTTGCCGTTATGTCCGCACCCTTCGTCAGTAGTAGCATGACCATCTGCGAGTTGTCGTCCAGGGCTGCAATGTGCAGCGGTGTGTAGCCGGATTTGTTTGGTTTGTTTACCAGGGCTCCAGCCTGGAAAAAATAACATCCATTATATAAATCAAATTGTTTTAAAGGGACGTAAAATTCGTTGTTATTGGGTTATTCATTATAACACTACTACTACTAAATAGAATCTACTCTACTCTATTCTAAATAGAATCAAGAGAATGTGGAATTCTCTACCTCAAAATATCTCATTATGCCCTATTCGGCAATTTAAGTCTTCCTTGCCTTCCTTTCATATGTAATTATTGAGTCTTGCTATCAGATTTTTAGATTAAGGTTATTTGGGATTAAGGTTAATTTAAGTTTAAATGCATTTGTATGTTATAGCTTTTGTAAGGGTGTATAGCCCGTTAAATTTGGAATAAATAAATAACAGCATCGACATTCCAACCGATAATCCTCCCGATCACCAATTTGGATGAAAAGTTGAAAAATACATTTGAGTACCGAATATTTAGTAGATAGTGTCGCTCCCGAGTAAGAAGGTACTGACGCAGAATCTGCTGGAAGAAGGTACCAATGCGGAACCCAGTTGGAGAAGGTTCCAACCCAGATCCCAAAGTAACTCAACTCGCACGTTGATTTTTTTAGTCCGATAAAACTTGGCAACCCTGCCAAAACATTTATATTAATTTTTTTGTATGAGAAATTAATAAAAATATTTTGCAGTATTGACAAGTTTCATCAGAATCGAGAAAAGCAACGCGCGAGTTTATACTCTTTACTATTGGTTCTGTGTTGGTACCTTCTCCAATCGGGTTCTTGGGGTATTTGTATATTTTGCAGTCAGGTTTTGTATTTCTATCTTTTCTAATAGGGTTCTGTATTGATACCTTTTCCAACATGGTTCCGAGGTAACACCTTCTTCAACCGGATTCAGAGGTGGTACCTTCTTCAACCGGATTCAGCGTTGGTGACTTCTTCAACCGGATTAAGAATTTGTATTTTCTTCAACCAGATTCTGCGTTTGTACCTTCTTCTAGCGAATTCACAATTGGTACCTTCTTTAACCGAATTCTGAGTTTGTACCTTCTTTAACCGTATTTTGACTTTATATTTTCTTTATCTGGATTCTGAGTTGGTTTACTTCCTTACTCAGAAGCGACGGTATAGCATTCCTAGTAAAAATTAACAATTAGCCTTAGTCATAAATAGGCCACTGTTCTAAGACAAAAATAGGTTACTTTTTGATTGACAATTTATATCAAAGATTTTTTGTAAATGGGTTTGTTTCATTATTTGCTACCAGAAAACTATTTTCCAAGTTACCGACAAATCGGTGACCTGCAAAGCTGACTCTCCCTGTTAGTCAAAAACTGAAGTAAACTGTTCTCAAATGCGGTAATACTCCAACTGACTTGTATGAGCGCCCGGACTTGTTCGCTGCCTCTGGCGGCCTTGACGACAGCTGAGTGCAGGGGCGTCCGTCCCTCGTCGTCCTCCGCGTTGACACTGGCCCCAGCGGCTATCAGGGTGTCTACCGTCTCGGCGGACTGCGCGAGTGCGGCCAGGTGCAGGGCCGTCTGGCCCCGGGAGTTCTGCGCATCTGGCAGCGCGCCAGCCTCCAGCAGCAGCTTCGTGCACTCGTGGCTGCCATCCTCCGCGGCCAGGTGCAGCGGCGTCGAGCGCGCCACGCCGTACTGCACTCGCACGTCCGCCCCGTACTTCAGCAACACTTTCACGCATTCCACCAAGCCCAGGCTGGCAGCCACGTGCAGCGGGGTTTCCGTGTACACCTGCAAAATGTATTTTAAGGTTGATCTTGCAATTTACTCAGTTACATTGTTCATCAACAGTTTCGCCATGTTCATCAACAATTTCGTCATGTTCATCAACACTTTTGTCATGTTCATCAACAGTTTCGTCATGTTTATCAATAGTGGCATTGAGATCTGGTATCATGAGGCCGGTATCATAAATGACAATAAATGCATTTTACCCTGGTAATAAATTGACGAGTCGAACTAGTCGGAGCACTAGTGATTGGGTAGTTTTAGCTAATATTAAGGTGCAAAACTCGGAAAAATATAGGGGCAAAATCGTCTAAAATCTAAAGAATAATGATATTCACGTCGATAAAGTCGATGTGACTTTACCATCCGTGGATTCTCTCCCACGGATGGTAACTTCACAACGCTCTTTTAGGTTAGGAATGTATCTCTGTCTCTTTCTCTCCTGCGGAGTATTACATATTCACGAGTTTTCGCCAGTTGATAAGCACAAAGCTTCTCAAATTTAACATGGTTTCTCGCCAGATTGATGAGCATAAATTAATGAGTTCATGCATTTTTACTTAATTAATCGCTAAAAACTCCTGACAATTTTTACCAGGGTAAGAGTGTATGTATTTTTATACTCGAAAAGAAAATTTCTCACTAGTCAAATCCAAGAAAACCACGAAAATTATGCGTCATATTATATTACTAGATATTAATCTACAGGAGGTAGGATAGTCACTAAAAGTACACATTTTCAGACTGGCTGCAGGTCAAAAATCTTCTATATGAGTCTGGCAAAAAGATTAGACAAATATCATTGTAACAAAATAATAAACCAATTAATTAAGAAAGCAATAACAAATGGTACAGATATTATTGAGTTTATACTTTATACAGATTTCCAAAATATAATTAAAGAAAATCAAATAGGGGTAACAAAGTAAAATAGATACAGACCAAGAAAAACATAAAGGGATTCGCTACTTTAATCCTTATAATAATAGCAGGAAACAGTTTTCCAGATTAGATGTAATATCCATTAAGAGAATTCGTTCAAACCATTACAATCTCGCTGTAACTAATATCTTACACGAATCACTAAGAATGATTTAAAAAAATACAAGAAATCCACTCAGAGCTAATTGTAAAACAATTAGAGCTGACAAAAGGGAAGGAATACTTTCGATTATATTTTTAAAAAGATCAGAAACCTTGATAGTTTAAAGTTCAATCAAGTCGCCGAAGCATTGTAACTATACATAGATATTCAGTATTACTTGCTAAAATGAAAATTATTAGCAGTGCAAGAAGCGCCTGCAGCAGATACAATGAAAAGCTAAACTTCGTATTATATTTGATACTCAAAAATTAAAATTAATAAGAGATCTAGAAAATATTAAATTGAATTTTCCATTAATATTAGAAGTCTGCTTATCAAATCAAATATTAAAGTAATTTCCATGTAGCGGTGTGTTATGAAACTTGAAAAGCTTACATAAAAAAGAGAAATATTATATGATCCAAAATCAGTAGAAGGATGTGTTTGTATGGAATTTAGAAAATCACTGTATTATTACTAAGACTGTTTATTCAATCGTCCTAAATAATATTATTAAGTGTATGCATGTAAAAAATCTGGTTTGTATATGCAGGAGGAAATCTTACATTTTTATGATATTATTGCACAGTTAATCGCCTGAAATGCTAATGGAATGTTTTTCCTCGTAACGTTTACGGCTCTTGATATTGCACCATTCAGACGCGTTATAAAATCACTTACCATTTGCTTTTAGTAAACACAGATGTTTATCTCTAAGGTTATTAATTACAATTTGACTTCTTCATTTAGTAACATAGTTAAGTGCAGAGGACATATTATAGAGTCTTAAAACAATAACACTAAATAAACAAATACACCAATAGATGATTAAAAATAACTTAAGCGTGCTTCAGCCACATTTACGAAGAAAATAAAAAAATTATTACCTCCGAACATTTCAAACATACAAGACGAATTAAAATGTTCACTGCTATTCGCGTGACGTACCTGGGGATTATTTGGTGAAGCTCCAGCTTGCAGCAAAGCAACAACGCAGCTTTCAGCGTTATTTTGGACGGCATAATGAAGGGGGCTTTTTCCCGATAGGCCCGCGTTTATATCGGCCCCGGCTTTAATAAGGCACTGAACGGTTGCGACGTCCCCGGCTGCCGCGGCACAGTGCAGCGGTGTGCACTTCCGATTGAAGTCCCAATCGCAGGGATCCGCTCCGTATCTCAATAGTAGTTCCGTGATCTTTACAGAACCTATACTTCCCGCCAGATGCAACGCCGTCCTGACGATAATGATTAAATTAATTTTTTTATCGATTTCTTCTGTTTTTTTTATTGTTATCTTTTATGGATTTTTTTTTGTTTCCTGTGCTAAGGTTTTGTTGATTGGCACTCAAGCTTACCTTCCCTCGGAGTCGCGAAAACTCACTTGGGCTCCTTTTTCTAAGAGCACTTTTACTAGTTCTGAGTGCCCTAGCCAGGAGGCCACTAGGAGACAAGTGTTTGGCCACTTGACCATGAGATCCGCTGGACTTGACGACAGAGCTGCTTCGTTCTCCGCTATTAAGGATGCTTTTCGTATACCGCTGTAAAAGTAAATTGTACTTTAAATTTTTTAATTACTAAGAGAGGTCGTGACATTTGGGCCATGGATTCTTACGAAACTTTTGGAATTGTTTCATTAAGGGAGTCATATACCTTAAACTTAACATTCAAAATTTTGACTCGTGCGTAACCTACAGGTCTAACAAATTAATCTATTTTGATAGGGTTGGGCTTAAATTATTAGTAATTAATGACATTCTGGAGTGAGGAGTTGTAGAAATTAAAATTATTTGAGCAAGTGTATTAAAAAGTTCAAAAACAGCATAAATAAAATTTATGAAATTCAAGAAATTTTAATAAATTTATGAAGTTTTTGAACTTTTAAATACACTTATTAAAATAATTTGAATTTTTACAACTTTTCAGACCAGAATGACATTAATTACCAACAATTTAAGCCCAACCCCATTAAAATAGATTAATTTGGACCTCTAGGTTACGCAGGAGTCAACTTTTAATCTAACATAACTTGAGATAAAATGGGTTTAGTTAGAGACTTCTAACTAGGCTCATTTGATCAGAAATTTATTATATATTTATATTATTACATGTAAATTTTGCTAAATATCATAATTTTTTTTTAGGCAATTTTATACTAAAAAAATTTGGGTATGTGACCCCCTTAAGCCAAAATATGAAGAAAGTCGAGGTAGTTAGGTCTAATATTCAAAATTTTTATCAGGGGTATCCAAAAATTTACTTCCATTAAAAAGGCCAAAATTTCGTTTAAATCTTGTTTATTCAAACCGTACACTTTGTGTACAGCTGCATTAATAAAACTATAGATCTGAATTTCGATTGATTAAACTCCTAACATACCACATGTGTTAGTTTAAATAGGATTGTTTTGGATTACTTTTATCTAGATCCCGTATGTACATTTTAACACTAAAATAGATAAAGGTTACTACTGTTAATTAATTCTATGATAAAGTAATTTATATTGTATGTACACGAAGAAAATTTCTTGTGTACATTAAGATTAAAGTGTTTATATTGTTCTTTTAACTCCATATCCATAAAGTATACATTAGAACTGATAAAAAAAACGTGTTAATGGATAACGACCTATGTCACTGGGTTCTTAAATTAGGTAATTGGAGTCTTCTGTTGTATTAAATGATTTCAATCAAAGTTAGTATATCATCTTCTAAAAATTAATTTATTTTATTTTATTAAAAGTTGGTAAAATAAACTCTTAAATGGTCTCTCTAAGTGCAAACTATTTATCGATAAATGTCTTTCTAGTTGGAGGTCAAATTCACCGAAATCGCCATCCAAAAATAAGGCTTTTTATTTCGTTTCGAACTATCCGCATGGACTCTTCAGCAAGATAAAAATATTTTCTCAAGTAAAACAGGCTAGAGATACGTCAGTTAATGTGCACCGTCTGCTGTAAACCGCGCAGAAACTATTTATACAAATGAGAGACCACCCACCGTGCCCTTCTTACCAGCAGATACTCTGTGTTTCTATATAGGGCACAATAACCAGTGACGATACCCTAATTGTCTAACTTTTCATGTATGTGAATCTAAAAGCTTACGCATTGTTTCGTACCCATTCGCAAATCTCGGTATAAGCACGGATAAGTCAGCCGCTGGATTGATGCTCTTCCCTGCCAAATCAGCCACGACGTTGTCTAAGGCACTCCCGCATAAAGTTGGTAAAATTGTGAGAGCGGCTTCACCTGCCGGTAGGTTGGTCAGTGACAAAATAACGTCTTCCTTGTCCCAAAGTTGCTGGTTAGATAGGGGGCGGTGCTTGAGACATGCTGCTGATCCAGAACTACCCTCTGAAGAGATACTGTCCGAATCCACGATGTTTTCCATCCATATGTTTTCTTCATCCTGAAAGGTGCGATTGTATTTATATTTCTTCTGCGAATACTCTAATAAGTAGGGGTTATAAAATTTCCAAAAAAATTAAAAAAAAAACATTAAACACTTAAAAAAGAAGGTGTAAAAATGCATTAAGATTTCGATTAACTCAAACAATTTTGAGAATAACAACTAATCTGAACCAGACGCATATTCTCTAGTTTTTAATGAATGTGCCTCTGTACCAATAACCATATTATGTAAAAAATCGGAATATAAAACAAAACATCGTAATTATCGGTAGCTCTGTGTAAGATCGGAATTATCGGTATTTCTGTATTCCCTTAAGGAGGTAATCTTGATTTTCCATTTTCTTCAAAATTTTGAACAAACTTATATGATAACAACATTTATAATATAATTACAGAGGGCCTCAGCTTCACCGTAAATGAAAAATAAAATAAATTTACACTGTACCACAAAAAATCCCTTAAGGTTTTTTCCTTATCAATTGAATTATTGTTGTGATAATGATAAAATGAAAATTATGTCAATTAATTTGTTGAAGATTTAGGGAGCTTTAAAGTAAAATAATTGATAATTAAACCGCTTTTATTTTAATAAATTAGGAAAACATAATATTTTATTTTAAACATTATTTAAGAAAATGTTGACGTATTAAGAAAAAGTCTGTTACAGAATTTTCAGAATAACAGTATTGAAAGAATTATAAATATTATTAAAGCTGTGAATGATTTATGCACTTTTATTAAAATATTTCAAAATTCATGACCAGCCAAAAATTGAGCATAGGGGCTTTTCTTTTTAAAATTATTCAAGAAAGAAAAGCTAATAAATTAAAAATGAAATTAAAACCGGAAAATTCGATCAATCTAGCTATAAACGTTTATTAACACATTTTCATTTACTTCTAGAACCTTGAATCACTTTAGTGAATAAGTGCAATTCCACTGATTTCCAGTGCTAGTCCGGACAAACTATTAAAATATAACCGAAGATTCCCTGAAAATTGATGAATCTGATTTTCATGTTGTTCTCGGAACAATTTCACTATTTCTCATTTCCTCTAAATTTTTTTCAATGAAAATATCACTAATTTCGAAACAGTTGTGCCCTTATCACTGTACATAAGTGAATATTCTCCTATTTACAGTGATAAGTGTGCAACTGTTTCGAAATTAGTGAAATTTTTACTGAAAGAAAATTCGAGACTTAGTAGGACACTGTTAAAAAAAATGCGTAGTTTTAGAAATCATCAAGGAGATTAAAAAACGTTTACAACATAATTTGCAAAATGTAATTCACTCGGATGACTTGCTAAAAGAATAATAAAAAAACAAAGTAATTAACTTTACCGCACAATCAACGAAGATTGACGGTGGATCCTTATCATCGTTGGCTCGGGTCGGCTGGAGCACGCTCTTGCTCTTGTGTGCCAGCATGTCCAAAAAATTCGGCTTCCCTCCATTAGACATTTTGCCACTCTACCCAAACGTAGTTAAAAAAAAAACAAAAAAAAAAGAAATTAATGAACGAACGAACATCAATGAAGCGGGGAGCAAAACTCGAGTTCCACTTACCTTCACCGCGTTGGCCTCCAGGCTAATGCGGAAAAATTAAAATGCGGCCGACAATATTTACTCATGCCTCCGCGGGTGTACCTTAACGGCGATCCCTCCTCATCCTTCGCTTCTCGATACTTACGCTAAAATCGTGTAAGCCTCGCCCTCTGCTAACGCTCAGCGGCTCGCGTGTATTCCCGAATGTTTATAAAACAGATCGGGCGTATTTTTAGCGTACGGGCCCCTCGCCATTTCGTCGTGTCGCCGGCGGCACTTCCAAAACGCCGTGGAAGAGAGAAAAGAAAAAAAAAGAAGAAACGAGAGGAGATTACCGGATCGCACTGCTCGGATCGAGTTGCATCGCTTCGAGCGGTCCGTCCGCACTTCCTGCTCGTGCGCCCGACGCTGCGCTGCGACTCGTCCGTATCAAGGGGCCGATAGCCGCATCCTTTGAGGAAATGGCAACCAGTTTTTTTTTTATTTTTTTTTCGCTCTTCTCGCGGCCGCTGATTTACTTACCAGGCGGATAATAATTAACCGACGGGGTTTTCCTTCTGCGAAACGAGCCGATGACTCGGCGGCCGCCCGCTTGAATATTAAACGGAGTGCGTCGAGCGGAACGCGGAAAAAAGTAGGTGCACTTGGACGGTGGTGAATCCCGATGAGCGCGAGATGCGGACGGGAGGCTCTTCAGTGACGCCCGGCAAAACTTTCAATTCGAACTGAACCAAAGTTATTTCCGGAGTTTTGTGGGCATATCGCCGACGCTTTCCTCCTCTACTCCCTTCTCTCGGTGCGGTACTGTGTGTTCCCCCCCGCCGACGCCTTATCTCGGATCCTAGCGCGGATTTTTTTTTCGGGGCTATTATCGACGCGCCCGCTTAATAAATTTACATGACGGACAATGACGATTTTCGAGAGCGAGCTGAGCCGCGGAGGGGGCTATGTTTATTCATCGTTCGAACGGGGGAAGCGGCGATTTTTCTGGCGGTTTCTTCTTTTTTTCTTTTATACGTTTGTTCTGTTCTGGAAAAAGCGAGATACTTTTCGGTAAATTTGTTGGCGTTTGTTTATTCAGATCGGCGCTGATGGACACAAGTCGAGGGTTCGAGAGGCCATGGGCGTACAGTATGTCGACTGGGACTACGATCAGATGGGCATCGTGGCTACGGTCAAATTGTCAGAGGTTTGTATTCTAATTCTTAAAAATATTTTTTAAAATACCATTTTCTCGATGTTCTTTTTATTTAGTATTTTATCTAAACTTTGGATAATTACTCTTTTAATCATCACATTAAGAACTCGTAAATTGCAAAGCCTCACATTTTTGTTCTGTTTATACGTTGAAAGATGTTGCAGTAATCGTTACTACAGCTTTTATTAAATCGACGGTAAATTCGATAAATAAAAAAAATTAATATAGTGACTAACTATTCGTATTAAATTTTACTTCAGTTATAGTAAATTTTGTTGGTCACATCCTAATATTTTTTATTTTTCGACTTTTTCCTAGCATTTTAAATTAAGATATTTTAACTTTTGCAAAAACATTTGCTTTTCTTGGTTTTCTCCATTGCCTTAAATATTTTACTATTCAAATTTACTTCGAAAACGACCTAATAATCAAGATTGCACCATTTTAGTAGTAGTATCAGTATATCAATAGTGTATATAATTCATAATAAATTAAATCATAATTTTCATAAATCAATTAATCTTAACCAATGAAATTGTTTCTTTTTTAAATTAAAACATGTTTATTAAAGATTTGATGTACCAGATGAAATATCTATTGCGGTGAACAATTGAAATTTATTAATGAAATGCAAATAAAATGTAGAAATCTATGGAACAAAATTTTAATCAGCTTCGTTATATAAAATGAAAATTGAATAAATACACGTGAAATAGAAGTTAAAATAAATTCGTAAAAGCACGTCTAGTCGTTTTAGACTTTAATCCCAATTAATTCGTTTGGGGATCAGTTAGAGATAGATTTTTTTAGACAAATGTCTAATTCGACAGTGACCTTGAGTTAGATCTTAAATTCCATTTTCAAAATATTTTAAGCTTACTATAGAACCCAAAATTCTACGTTCAAATTGCCCCCTTAAGGGGTAAAAACTTCTATAAAAAAATTTAAATTAACATGCCACGTTAACATTTTTAAAAGATATATTACTTAAGGTAGAATTTTTTTCTATGTCCCAAGGTTAGTAATAAATAAAATATTCCATTTAAAAAATGTATGCAGATATTTAAATTACCTTAAAAATTAGAGTCAAGGTCAAATTTGAGTTCACTGGCTTTTAGCCCCTTGCCTAAAAGAATGTATCTCCATCTTGCTTACTCATAAGAAAATTGAAATTAAAGATTCAACTGATCCACCGTGTATAATACCTAATTTATTCGTTTCAAATACAAAGACAGAAACAAAAATTTTTGAACAAGTGTAAATTACAAGTCGTTAAATCACGCGAACATACGTGCTTATTAAAACAAACATTGGAAATCCTGTGATTGCTGATGCAAATAGTCGTCAACTACGCGCAATTAAGATCTGACTTCATGAATTCCACTCTTCTATTTTAGATTGCAGATCAAAAATATCTTTGATCTAACTATTTGTTTTGTTTCAGCCTATGGAAAATATTGTTGCTTGGCAGAGGTTTTTACCTACTGGTCCAGTTGCACTCTTACCGGTGAGAATTATTTAAGAACTAATTGGAAATTATAATTTATGATTAATTAACACTTCGCGACGTATTGACCACATTTTTACAGTATGATTTTTTAATATATCAATTGTCAAATAATTAATTGTATTTACACTACAGTTTCGCTTGAGTATGCGTTTTATTTACAAATAAATTATAAATGGTTTATTTTGGTTTACGATTGTAGTAACCATTTTCGAATATACATACTCGGAGGCATAAAGGTAGCTACGTTTAATGAGTCAAATGTTTATACCAATTTTGACGATCTGACTGGTTTACATTTGACAAAAATAATATTTTTTTCAATACGTGCATAAAATGACTCGTTTTCATACATGAGAAACGAGCAGAAAGCCAAGTTTTTCTAAATCGCGGAGAAAAAATGTTTCCTCCATAAAGAGGAATTTTTCCCTTGCTGCAGTGGGAGGAAAAATGTTATCTTTCTCGTTTTAGTGCGGAAAGAGTCATTTTTAATGGAAAATAGATCTTAATGGATTTTAATAGAAATTTTTTAAATTAAATTTCCAAAAAAAATTTCCGAAAAAATCCGATAATTTTCTTCTTTTTTTCTTCAAGAAAGAGTATCAATAAAAAAAATGCGTTGCAACGTGTTAACTATATATTTTTTTTAAACACGTCATATTACTTTCGCTTAACGGGATATCAAACCCTTTTGTAGGAATCTGCATTATCGGCGTAAGCATTTTATTTATTATTAACAATGAAAATCATTTTTCAAAATTCGGCCAACGTATTGCCCTCCGTAAGTGTGTGAATAAACCGTAAACAAAGTTTTAGCCAATTACATCTATAAATGGCTTCAGGATATTGTTTGGACATTTTTCAAATAATTTCGTAAAGTTTCGTTATTTAAGAACGAAAAATTTTCAAACAATTTCCGGAAGCCAATTGTAAATGTAATTGGCTGAAATTTTGTTTACAGTTTCTTTACACAATTGAAGGGCCGGATCCAATAACGACTTCCGCGCGCGGGCCATACCAGCTAGCCCCTGAATATATGCAATCAC
>JAXIUT010000037.1:19475523-19491009 GCA_035586675.1 Eurytoma californica | reverse complement strand
TGGTACTTATGTGGTAGTACCACAGAACATTCTGTAGGGCCGCATGTGGGACCGCATGTAGGACCTTTTTGTAAGGGGCTACATACTATTCCTGGTAAACATTAAGTATACGACTCAGTAAATTTTCAAATGCTCCGCAATAAAAACTGGTCAGAACTTGTGAGAGCGAACAAAGCAAAACTACGCCGCTGCACCTTCCCTGCACGAGTAAATGCCAACCCCCAAACCATCCAAAGACGTCTTTGTAACGTACGGTTTGCACAACCCTCCCATTGTTATGAGCATCTGCAGGTATAGACAGGATCGCCGCTCGGGCCCGGACCCCTCCCGAATACACGTGGCTCTTTGGAATATTCCCTTCTTACTTTTACTTTCTCACGATTACGATGCAGCCTGCAGTTTACATTAACAATTGTTATACTTTTAGCGCAGTCTTTCTAAATTCGATGCGAATTTAATTACGACTTATTTTGTTCTCACGCAAGGTTTATATTTTCTTTCGATTACCACCCAAGCGGAAATAATATTTTGTAATAAAAGTAAACTTTTATAAACTTTTATAAAAACCCAGATTTGGGACTTGACAAAAAGTTTATAAAATTTTATAAAAGTTTGTAACTTTTATAAACTTTTTGTATGTTTTTGTACGTTTTTCAAACGTTACTATGTATAATCCTTCAAAACATGTATAAATTTTTATAAACTTTTATAATCATTTATTAACTTTTATTAACTTTTATAAATTTGTATTAAATATTATTAACTTTTTGTATCATTTTGTATATTCAAAAAAAAAAAAACTTTTCAACTTTTATAAACTTTTATATATATAGTTGTAAACATTAAAAATATGAATACACACTGTATAAAATATAACATAATGCAAAAAACAGAACTGCGCATATAATTTTTATCTGCGGTAATTAATGCAGAATATACTAATATAAGTAATTAGATTAGGGAAACAGCGTTAAAAATAGCAACGGAGGAGCCTTGCCCTTACTGAATACTACGTGTTTTTTCTTGTACGAGCCTGCAACAGATGTTAGTTTTTGAAAAATATCTAACTAAAATTCCTTTTTCTTTCTTCTAGATAAAATGCTTTTTTTCACGGAGTTTCAGTATATTATAATAAGTAAATTGTAAGAATATACAGTGTTAAAAACTTATTTGGAGCTTCCTAGCTTAATTTTTTATAATTGTCGGCCTTTTAAAATACACACTAAAATTAGAATTCTTATGTTTAAAATTACTTTTAAGAAAATCTAAATGAGTTGAAAAGTTAGACAATTACCTTAAAAATATAAGCTATAATTAATTTATCAAAACGCTGTACCTATATAATTATCAACGTAGTTTTACATTTTACAATTGATTTTCTGTTAAAAGTTATGCAGAATAAATTGATATTATAACTGTGTCATTAACTTATATGTAAGTTCATGATGTGAATAACTTCAAAAATTATTTTTATCCCGTATTAATTATGTCGAATCTTTATTTAGTTTTATTTCGTAATATTTCCCCAAACATTAAAATATCACTTGTATCATTCATTTGCAAGCAAATACAATGACAAATTATTGGTCTCATTTCTTTCATTTATTTATAAAGCCAACGATTGTAAACTATATTAAATGTACATTGAAATTCACACTTGGTAAAAGACATTTTCGAAATCTACACTTTCACTTTGAAGGAAGTAATACGCGTACAATTGAAGAAAAGAGAGGGATTTTCTCACTATTCAGTGAACAAACTTAATTATCGTTCGTTACGCTTATATAACTAAAATAAAAAGTTCGTTGCGTGAACAATAAAAAATTTGATTTTCTTTCCAAATGTTTTACCTTTATCATTGCTCGCGTTTTTACCATCTGCGTCATAAGAATGTTTACGTGAATGACTACCAAGTGTGAGTCATCATCGAAGTGCGATATTCTTTGTGTCTCCCGCGTGCGTCTTGGCACGAACGATAAAATTTTCATTCTAGGTCAAAAACATATATATATATATTACACCTGTAGAAAAAATTGGGCATTCACAATAATTGTTGAGAATATAATTTTAATATTAAATTTTACAAAAAGTACGAAGCCATCGAATTATAATGAAAGTTTTTCACTTTAAAAAGTTCTTTTTACTTTAAAAATTAATTTAGATAATTTAGTTAAAGCTTTCGATAATTTTATTTCATTGTTAATTTTACTGCATTATTATTTGTTCACCTATTTGTAATGATTAATAGTGTTCAAAAATAGATTACATTATAAAACAAGTAAACAACTGCATTATTTAGTATTTTATATCTATAGCACATGCTTTCAATATATAAACCACTTATTATTAACGACAAAAAGAAATTGTATAAAATAAGTAATTATTAATACTTTAAAAAATATATGAACTGAAATAACAGTTTAATTCATTCTATACTTTCTTATCTATAGACATAGCTGTAAAGCTACGTAGATATAGATGTATATAAATACTTGTCATTAATTATAATTAAATTGCAGTACGTACAACAATTAATAAAACAGTTACATATTTTTAGAACAGTATAAATTTCTCAAGACGCGGAAAAGGAAACGTAAAAAAACGTATTGATACTAAAATGTTTGAAAATTTAAATAAATGTTTATCAAACCGTCAAATATGTCATACAAATTGTCGAAATGTATCATTTTATTAAAAATATTCTAGAATCCAAACTTTATACTACTTTTAATTACAAGAATATTGTTAAATAAAGTTAAAAGAATCAATATCTGTTACAATTAGCAGTTGGCTTGTTTTTTACTATTAATCGAATGACGTTCGAATTATTTAAAAATGTTTAAAACACGCATATGCAGTGTAGAAAGTATCAAAATTATTAAACGTCCTTTCTCGTATACGTGTGCTGGCCTAGACAATTTTCTCCTCGAAATATATAACTATATATATTCTGCACGGGCGAGGACAACGTTGCCGCTCATTTAGTAAAATAAATTATTTTCCAAAAACATTCTTCTAGCATCTTTTGCTGAAAATCTCAGTCACTGCCGAAATAAGCATTTTAATTTGCTAAGTGTGGCCGTAGACAAAAAGAAAAAAACCGCAAATAGAACGAAGGCAAATCAATAGAAGCACGAAGAAAGATCCAGCACATTGGAGAATTGGCAACGTCGACGGCGGAAAGGTACGACGCAGCCAGAACTTGGCTCAGCTGCAGCTCTCCCCTTAAAATTGTAACCGACGCGAGGCGAGCGGGGGGCGGCCGCCGAACGCATTACTACGCCGTCATCGATTCTTCTAGCACAAGTATATGTGCCTTAAAATTCCTTTTTCCACGTGATATTTTAACTTATTTTTGCTTAGATTCTAACAACAATCGATGAAAAACACTAAAATCAATGTTATTTGTCGATTAGATAGCCAGATGAGTAAATTTGACGGAGGAACTACTTGACGCTGCGCGCGCGCAGTAATACCGCAGGGCGTCGTAGAGGGAGCGGCTATAAATAGGCCGGTCACGTAGCCACGGCAGGCATTCCTGTTTCCACGTTCGGATGGTGCGGACTGTGTGCTTGACCTGTTTCTCAGCGTGTGGGCTTGGAGGAAATCCGAGGCTACTGCACGAAGAGAAACCGAGCAGATACAGGTTGGTTGGTGTTTATTCTTGATTATTCTTTAAATAATTAAGAATCCGGAAGAAGAGTTATATCGTGATCGTCAGTTGTTAAAAGAAGTTAAACTCGAGGAAAAATACAAGTGTCGCTGTATATTTTTTTAATAAAAAAGTAATTAACGGTGTCGTCGTGAATTCGTTATACGCAAATAACGAGGACGCGGAGAGAACGTCGGGAAAGTTCCGCCAGTGACGTCAGCGCATCAAGGAGAAATGGTTGCCACAGTGAGACCGAGAGAATTCGACGCGGACCAGCCGAGTCACACAGAGCAGCTCGCTAACTGGATAAGTCGAGTGCGTTCGAAGAAAATAATGTGCCGCAGAAATCGCAAACGCAACCTCAGGGTCGAGGCGGTCCTGGCGTCGGTGCTGAGCAAAGCAGAGACGGAATTGCGCAGCAAGCAGTTGACGCGCGTCATGAAGTGGCAGCAGATGAAGCAACGGCTGGTCGACGACATAAACCGTTACACGGCGAAGAAACAAAATGGCGGCTATCAAGATGGCGGCCACTGCCAGGATGGATCGAAGGCGAGCTGCTACGACAGCGCCAATTCGTGGAACGGTCCATTGTGCCCGGAGCTGAGCAGCCTTGACTCGTTCATGTCGCAGCTGAACGAAATAAAATCGTCACTTCAGCGATGAAGCAAATCGGGCCAGGAAGATCACCACTTCAACTGTGAACGCGTTATTTAAAAACCGCCATGAATCGGTTTTTCGATTTTCTTGATCGAGCAAGAAATAAAAGCGGAAGAGCAGCGGATATTCGAGCACGGGTGCTACGAGAGTTTCAACATCCGAAGATTACCTACCTGCTGGTTCCCGATAGGATGCATCGCGCATCACCGAGGAAACACAAGTTTGTCCATTACCACGGTGTATATCTGGATATTTTTTACTTGCAGTCTCGCCGTTTGAGATGGAAATGGGATGGGCGTCGGGCGTGGCAGACTCTGGTGACCTTGGGGCTCCCTCAGGAACCATGACCTCACGCTTGCGGGCCTGTATGCCTGTCGTCGGTGTGGTTTGTAGATCGTATCAAAACCAAAGTTTTTTTTTCTCTAAAAAAGCTATTTTGATTAAAAGATAGATAGATCAATTAATTTATTTTTTTACAGTTTTGTTATTTTACACGAACTTTGTACCTGTACATGAGAACAAAGACTTTATTTAAAAAAAAACAAAATTCAATATTTCTTTAATTATAGTGCAATGTATTTAGATAAATTGTAATTTTATTCTGGTTGTATAACTAACAAAATTATATTTATATAATACAATAAGGAAAAATTACCGAGATGTTGAAAATAAAAATAAATATTTTTTTTCAAAAAGAAACTCAGAAGTACTCCTTTCTTACATTAATATAATTCACACTTAATCTATTAATTACGTCACTCCTTTTCAGTATGGAATTCGTCTTAGAAATCATTGCCAGAGATCGAATATTAAGATCGCACTCCGGGCTGTTTGGTGGCAGCGTTGATTGGCCTTTAAGATTCTCATATAATTTGGTGAGCGGCTTGTTTGTTTTGGGAAAAAGAACGGGAAAATGTCTGTTTTTCTAGTGATGGCCAAACGCAGTACAGCCCGGTCAATTTACACTATGGTTGAGTTGTACACGAACACCTTACTTCGCACGCTCATGTATCGTCCTGTCACTTCATCACTTACTCGTCCCACGAGACACAGAGAGAATTCAAGGTGGAATTGTCGGAAGGGATCGAAAGGGTGAGCGGGTTAATAAAATAAAAAAATCCCCCGAAATAGTACTGTTTTCTCAGGTTAATAGCTGAAGGTATGAGGGTCGAGGAGAGACAGGGATTGGCAATTATCAACCCGTCTAGAACGTCATGACAGCGTCAATCCACGTGTCACAAATTTCATATCTACAGGTCCTTGCCAGATTTGTCTAGGAAAATAATTCTCCAGGTATGGAGGTATTTGCATGAAATTTGGCAAAATAGTTTGATAAATCAGAAAGAATATAAAATAAATCCTATCGAGAGATCGTACTCTAAAAGTAAATGTAGTCGATCGGATACTTCCCCCTATGAGGGGCAAAAATAATTAGTATTTTCGCAGATAAAGAGTCCAGGATGGTTAAAGTTTTCCCCCTCGATCCGTAAACATCAAAAAGCAGTCGGCAAGATGTCAAACAATTGTTGAAATCAGCATTGATATAATTTTCTAAAAGCATTCCAAATCAGGTATTCGTGTGCATGAAATTTTTAAAAAATTCAAAAACACTAAATATGAAAATACTGGAATTGTATAAAGGAAATTGTTGCTTAAATAATGTAGATCTCGTTATATTACTCGATACCCCATATGGGGATAAATAATTGATATTTTCACAGATAAAAACGTGGATATACGAATATTTTACTCAACTTCAAAAGCAATCAAGATATAAAATCTTTCAAACAAATTGGTTAGTACCATTGGTTAGTACCATTGAAGCATTATTATTACATTCAGGTAGAAGCTTGTATATTTTGATGTGTGCATTTTTAAAGACAAACTGATCGAAAATTGAGTTAAATATCTATTTACTAATGATTAAATCATTTACAAATTGAACGAATTGCATATGGTTGTATTTTTCTCCCCCCTAATGGGGTTAGAATAATATTATAATTACAGATTTTAACCAGAACGTTCTGAATCTTATCACGAGCAGCAGCGAGCAACGTGGAAGTTAACCCTTTTATTACAGGGAAATAAGAGATCAGTCGTGAGTTATATATAGTAACATTTTTACTTTGGAGATAAAGTAATGGAAAAAGTTTAAGATTATTAAAAACAGTTGATATTTAAATGCAAAGGCATATTTTTGGTAATACGAAGCAAGTTCAAATATAATTATAAAAATTATGAAAACGGAAAATAAGATACTAGTAAGATAATAAAAGTAAAAGTTTGAGAACGACAAATACTGAATGAATATTGATAAATTTCACATAGGTAAAAATCATAATTTCTATTTCCGTAAAATTATTGCAATATTGATATAAATGGAATAAGAAATAAAACAAGAATTGCATTATTGATATAAGAATTGAATTGAATTATTCATGGATAATTACATTCTGTATATTGAAAGTTACATATGATAAATTTGAATGGAATAGGAAATTGAAAATGGATAAGTTTTGAAATTCTTTTTTATAATTTATTGCGTATATCTTTCCCCTTTGGGGCCAAAATAATTCGTATTTTCACAGATTAAAGGCAGATCCTATAGGTTTCATCTTGGTCAGAGTTACCCCTGGTCAACGAGGTAGAAAATAGAAAATGGATAAGTTTTATACATTTTTTTTATTAGTATATTGTCCTTTTCTTCCCCACTTGGGGCAAAAATAATTGATATTTTCACAGATTAAAACCAGACAACTTAGGTTTCTTCTCGGTCAAATAAAAAATCCTGGTCAACGAGGTAGTAAAAAGCAGTACTAGTCAAATTTGTGAGTTATGAATTTTATTTGTTGAATTTTTATCTCAACATGATGATAAAGTAGAAAATTTAGATATCGATCAGTTTGTAATTTATGTATTATAAATGTGTGCAAGTCCACAGTAGGGCTAGAATAAATTGATTTCAGATAAAATTATACGAGATAAAATTCATCGCACATGTACTAGAGAATTCAATAAGTATTCAAGGTATTCATAATTTTATTTTTAAGTATTTTTTAAAATTAATCAGTATGTTTAAAAAGTATTCTTCACATTACTTATTAAATTTCATTTTGGTATTTATTTTATTTCTATAAACTACTATCCCAAAAAAGGGAAAAAAATTAATTTTTTCGCAGATAAATTGAAGGCGTTTTAAGTAGAGAGAAAAGTAAAGTCGAAGTCAGACTGTAAGTTAGAAAAATTTTTTTCTATTCGTATAACAAAGAATTAATATACTAAACTTAAAAGTAGCTTTGAATATATTGCATATCAATGTTCAATCTTAACTATTGTTACCCTGCGTGGGTCGAAATAATCGCTGTTTTCACAGATTAGTTTGAAAGGAGATCGTTAATGCACTTACATATCAGTTAGCAACAACATAGTAGAAGTCCTCCAAAGTTACAGGGTCCATCCCACTTATTGTCATTAAGTAATAAGGTAACATTTGAATCATTTTTTTTTTCAAAATCTATTAGATTTGCCACATCTCTCAAGACATCTCTGCACTAGTGAGTTGCATTTTTCAAAGTATTTATTTCACAATAAGTACATAATCCAACCTATGACCTGTTATGTAAATGGGATGGGGAAAGGGGACACAAAATCGACTTTGTTTTCGCTTCAGTTCACTTAAAGCTGCACCATTTGCTGTGGGCAGTAAGGCGTCCGTCAACATTTGGCTAATCAAGTTTCATCAAAGCGAACAGGCACAAATTTCCGGTTACCGGTAACACTTACGCTTATTTTATTGGGAGGGATGGGCAACTCGTTTTTTTTAACTTCAGGATTCGGAGGACGAGAAATGTAAAATTGAAAACTCCAACTGTTTTAAGAGAGGCGTGATTGGTATTTTCCTACTTTGAAATTATAGGATACTATCAGGTATGATTAACTACCAAGTATTATTCTTTTTTATTATGAAATAAGGGAAGCGTGTTTTAGAGTTTGCAAATTTATCCTGAGTTTGTAAATTAACTTCGTAAGTAAATAATTACTTTTTAGACATATTTGTGGGTGGGTGGAGGAAATTTTATTTTATTTGACTTCAGAATTTGATGATCCCCTCTCCAAAATCTGTACAAAAAGCAATTGAATTACTCGGTGGTCTACAAATGCAGGTTACATTAGCAGAAAGTAAAATAAATGTCTGTAAGTCACTCACATTTTTTTTTCTAAGATGGTAATCATAGGTATTATACCTTTTATATATATGAAATTGTTACATATGTTCAAAAGTATTGTACATACAAAAATTTTTCTTTACGAATTTCTTTTTGGGAAAGTGGTGTTTTGTTTGTTTTTTTCCTATGCTTTAGAAAACAAGAGGCTGAGTAGTATTGTTCGAAAAACAAGAAATATTTTCCAATGAATAAAAAGATGTGCATTGAAGTGCTAATTGGTGTTTAGAGTTAAAATTCTCACAGTGGAATGTCAAAGGTAGTTTATCAATACATTTTTTTTGTATAAAACAAAATTTCACATCACAAGCTAACGAAGCAAGCATCAGATACATTACGCTAGAAGTTGTGCTCAAATAATGTACATAAGATACATGTAGTCATTGCTATTGTCAATGTTTTTTCTTTAATGAAAGGCATGAGTATAAAGGATGCTTTCTGAGGTATTTTCTAAACTCCACACTAATAATGGTTGTGATCAAAGTTATTATATTTACATTACGCTTATCTGTTTAAATTCTTTATGTGTGAATTCACCTTTCACGATTTTTTCAAGGTTAACAGTAAATTAAAAATTTCCTCTTTAATAGCTAGTTATAGAAAAGTTAATGTCTTGAATTTCTATCCGTATTGCTAAAAATAACAATTTAAAAATGCATGAATGCATAATAGTGCACAAGCAAAAGGTACTATTGACAAAAGAATTATATAAAAATAGTCATTGAGCATTTTCGTGCACTATCTCTTATTGGTTTGTAATTGTCATAAATCAGTGTTTATATCTTGTAATTGTATAATTAGTCATTTTCGAATATGATGGTAATTGTATATGTGCATTTTGAGGTATTGTATGAAATAACCAACTAACTACGTACAAAAATTTCTAACAAATTTTAATGTAACAAATTCTTTTTTATTTGATATTGATTTTAATTGTAAAATATTTTGTAAGTAACAAAAAATGCACTTTACTTTTTAATACAGTATAGGAATCACAGGCAAAATTTAGTGAAAAAAATATATGCACGAAGGAATGTGAATATTATGATTATGAATTATGAAAATGTAAAAGCGTTTTTTATGAAGTTCTCATGTAAAAATAATTAAATGTATCAGATTTACATCAAGTTAATGTCGCATCAGAAAAGTTGACAAGAAAAAATTAGTTAATGCTGCAAAGGAAAAATTGATAAATACATTGAATAACAAAATTTCAGTTTGATAAAAAGTTCATGAGAAAAAGTTAGTTAATGCTAGAAAAGAGAATTTAATATAATCATATTGAAATATTGAACGAGAAAGTTTCAGTTTGATAAAGTTGAAGTTTTGTGAAACATAAATGTTACCCAGTTTGATGTTTATTGTTTTTAATTATTAATGAGTTTGAGTTTATGAGTTTATGTGATTTGAAAAATGCAGTAATTTGTTTTGAAATTTGAAATTGAAATTGTGATGTGATGTTGAAGTTTTAAAGTTATTGTCAAATGAGAATGTTAGAAGAAAGAAAAGTTGAAAGTATCATGATTTAATTAAAAAGTAAAATGTATATTAACCACATTATTACGATTTGAAGTTGTACCACACTATCCAATTAATTTCAATGTTACGTAAGGATGACAATGTTGCTTTATATTTGTTTAAAAGTGGAAGTTTTGGTGAGTGATGAAATGTTAAATAGTGAAAAGCTATTGCATTCTTTTTTTGTATTAGACATTTGTAAAAAGCTGTATAAATTCATTTGTACAATAAATGTAATTTAGGGAGGGGCCCGGGGGATCACTAATGTTTTTTCGAAGCTTCTAGATTTTCAGATAACAGCTAATAGAATTCAGTAACAATGAGAACATATAGGCCTGAGCCTGCGAGCACCTTGCTTAAACAAATTAATGTTGAATTGTTTTTTTCTATCGTAAAAATAACAATGGTAGAGATAAAGCTATATTTTTTGATGGAATGAACTTATATTGCCTTCGTGTCTTTTGGTGGATAAGAGAAACACATTTTTCGCTTTGAACGTTTGACTGCAAATTGACGTAAACTTGAACCTGGCTTGAATCTCAAAAATCAAGGAAAGCGTTAAGAGGAAAATAGAGCAATTTTATTAATTGACTATATGCATGATCCGGCATCTTGTTTTTGCATTTCTTTTGAAAACATTACTGTCTATATGGAGAAGCAAATAATACATAGCCGAATTGCAACGTAATAGAGGCAAGGCCAATTATGCTTTTGGAGCACCAGCTTTAAAATTTTTTCATCTTTTGTCAGTGGGTCCACATGTGAGTTTCACCCTTATTTCCATACATCCGTCCCTGCTAACTGAGTGTTCTAGAACCCGAGAAAATGCATCTCACCCGCATGACCAATGCACACCTGATCGCGCACCACGACGCTCGAAAACACGAGGGGATTATCGGAGTCGCGTCCGTGGCGGGCCAACGGAACCACATGCGCAGGCCAACGGGCCACCCTCGATACATTGCGTCATCCGGGTACACGTCATCCATCGCTCGAAGAGTCGCTCCCCTTCGGTTCACCGCCGCACTGGGGTCACCAACTTCGGATAGACGGCTTCTTAAGCCCCGGCTGCCGAATGCCTTCATTCTAGTCCAGCCTTCGTCGGCTTCAGGGTCTTCGGGGTCCCTCGGAGTATGGACTACGTGGTTTGGCCTTTGAGCGTGTCACCTGGGTACTCGTCGGCCCACCGCTCGGTCATCACCGGGCACACGTCGTCTAGCCCTCGGTCATCACCGGGCACACGTCGTCCAGCCCTCGGTCATCACCGGGTACACCTCGACCAGCCGTCGGTCGTCACGGAGGTCGCCAGGAAGTCCCCGTCCCGCCAACGCCGTCCTGGGTCAGCTTTTTAGGCATCGGCTTCATCCCGGTCCAGCCTTCGTCGGCTTCAGGGCCTCCAGGGTCTTCAGAGTCCCTCGGAGGATGGATTGCGTGGAGCGAGCTTGCGGAGCTTGGCCTTCGAGGGTGCCACCGGGTTGCGGAGGTCGTCGGGAGGTTCCCGTCCGGTGAGTGCCGTCCTGGGTCAGCTTCATCCCAGTCCAGCCTGCGTCGGCTTCGGGGTCTCCAGGGCCTTCAGGGTCCTTCGGAGGATGGACTGCGCGGAGAGAGCTTGGCCTTCGAGGGTGCCGTCGGGTCACGGAGGTCGTCGGGAAGGCCCCGTCCGGTCCATGCCGTCCTGGGTCATCTTCTTGGGCTCCGGCTTCATTCCAGTCCAGCCTTTGTCGGCTTCGGAATCCCCAGGGTCTTCAGGGCCCCTCGGAGGATGGACTGCGTGGAGCGAGCTTGCGGAGCTTGGCCTTCGAGGGTCACGGAGTCGCCGTACCGGGTCACCAACTTCGGGAGGCAGCTCCCGGGCGCCTTCATCCCAGTCCAGCCTTCGTCGGCTTCCGGCTCTCCAGGGTCTTCGGGATCCCTCGGAGGATGGACTGCGTGGAGCGAGCTTGGCCTGCGGGGCTGTCGTCCAGTCCTCGAGCTCACCGGGTCACGGAGTCGGGTCATCGCCGTTCTGGGTCACCAACTTCGGGAGGCAGCTTCCTGGGCTTCAGCTCCCGACTGCCTTCATCATAGTCCAGCCTTCGTCGGCTCCAGGGCCGCCAGGGTCTTCGGGATCCTTCGGAGGGTGGACTGCGCGGAGCGGGCTTTGCGGAGCTTGGCCTGCGGGGATGTCACCGGGGCACACGTCATCCAGCACTCGGTCGTTGCCGGGCACGCGTCATCCAGCACGCGGTCGTCCATCCGGGTACACGTCGTCGTCGCCAACTTCGGAAGACAACTTCTTGGGCTCCAGCACCCGAACGCCTTCATCCTAGTCCAGCCTTCGTCGGTTTCGGAATCTTCGGGATCCTTCGGAGATTGGACTACGTGGAGAGATCGTGCGGGGTTTGGCCTTTGAGGATCTTCTGGAGGTGGATTATCGGCATCCTGGCGGTTCGTTGGATCTTCTCGTTCCTGTTCCTGGACCACGGCGTCCATCGACATCCCCAGTCATTTCCGGGGCGTTCACTTACAGCGGTATTCCAGGCGGTATTCCGGCCTGAGGTTGCAGAGTTCCAGCAAAACAGCACCTTTTTTTTATTTCAAAAGTAAGTTTGAAAAATTGCGTTTTATGTTGAAGCGTAAAAAATATTTTTTATTAACGAGTATTATTTTTATTTTTCAGATTTTTTTTCCAGATTTCATCATTTTATTTTCATGAAGTTTCTGTTTCAATTGATTGTTTCTCTCGATTGTTGAATTGTTGAAATTTACGGAAAAATGAACTGCCAAAAAATATTAAATCAGAATAAAAAATTACATTACATTGTCAAAAAGGAAAAAAAAGAATAGAAAAATTAATAGGTTAAAAACATGAATGTGTTAAAAGATATAAAAAAAATAAGTGAAAATGATATAAAAAAGGAAAAAAGTGAAAATGATATAAAACAAGGGAAAAAAGTGAAAAAGATAACAAAAAAGTGAAAATGATGTAAAAAAAGGAAAAAAGTGAAAAAGATAAAAAAAGGAAAAAAGTGAAAAAGATAAAAAAAGGAAAAAAGTGAAAAAGATAAAAAATGAAAAAAGAGATAAAGATATAAAAGATGAAAAAAGGGAAAAAGATAAAAAATGAAAAAAGGGAAAAAGATATAAAAAAAGGAAATAAGTGAAAAAGATATAAAAAAAGGAAATAAGTGAAAAAGATATAAAAAAAAAAAGAAAAAGTATGTAAAAATTGTAAATCAGAAAATAATGGAAAAAAGTTCAATGAAAATAGTAGAAGTAAATAAAAATAAAAAAGATATTGCAAAGATAGATTTGGGAAAAGAAAAATAAAGAATATGAAAAGTAATTCTAATTAAAAATGAAATTCAAAAAAGGTAAAATAATGAGGAAAAAACAGGATATCAATGGGGAAAGGGGGGTTTACAGGTGACTGCATCGCAGAAGAGGACTACTCACCGGTGAAGATTCTGGGACAGCGTGGGACGCAGTTTTAGAAGACTTCGTAGGACAGCGAGGAACCGGAATCAACGTGCCGAAGCAGTAATAAATGTATTATATTTGCATATGCATAATCGATTTAAAATTTTACGATCTTTGACCAATTGAATCTCTTGTTAAGTATAGATAAATTAAAAAAACTATCAGAAGATACTTTGAGCCCGAAGAATATAAGTTAGAATACAGAAAAATACTGAAATCAAGTAAGAAAATATAAAATCTGTATATGCAAATACTATAAAACAGAAATATATATTTAAAGGAACATCACTCTTCAATAATAATTAAGGTAATAATCATTCAATAAGTGCACTACAATCATTTTGTTTAGTATTTCTAAAACGAAATTTCTTTCCATTGCAGACATTTTTTGTAGATTAATAACAAACTCCAACTGAAAATTTCATCACGAGAAGAGACGGCGGCGAGGGACTTCCAGGAATTTTCGTCAAACTTCGAAGCGTTTTGAAGCATTTTAAGAGACGGCGGCGTGAGATTTAGAAGAGACGGCAGCGTGGGACTTCAAGGGAATCTTCATGAAGACTACCTTCTTGGGTTGCGTGCGGAGGAAGAAAACTTCGTGGGACAACGAGGGAAATAATTTTTTTAAATTTTGGAATTGTTTGAGAATGAGAAACACTGAATAGTATGACTGTAAGATAATTACTAATTGTGCCTTTCTATACATTATTTTTAAAATAACACCTAAAAGGCATTCGTGACAATGTAATTAGATTTAGCAGTTTTTCATGATCTTTAAAACTCATTAAAACGATATTAATTTCAGTCATTCATTAACAAGTATTACGTTAAAATAATAAGTTAGCAAAAATTTTAATAATCATATCGTATTGTGTCATTGCATTGTCATTGCAATTTGATAAAGCATTTTTGAATGATTTAGTCAATTCAATAAAATTGTAGCTAAAGTGTCATATCAATATAATTAAAAAAAAATATTGAAAATTTTAATAGTAAGGATTTAATATAGTATGATATAGATAAAATAAATTTAAAAATATTTGAATATTCAAAAGACTGATTAAACTGAAAATTATTTTTATATATATTTTTGTATAAATATTCTCATCATTCAACAATGTAAATTAAATTACCTTTTTTTATTGGCTTCGACAATTCAGGTTAGAGAGGTTATATTAGGACTTAAAAATTCTCGCTTATAAATTCTTTTTTACGAAGTAGACTTGCTATACCAATTCATCATTTTTAATATTCCCATCCATCGTAGTTCCGGATTAGATTACTCCCACCCCGGGCGGCTCTTTTGCTTCTTACCGAAAAAACTGCACTGGGGCTATATAATTGAATCCGAAACCACTTTGGCCATGGCATTAAAAGGCAAAGAGCCATACTGTCACTAACAAATCGAAAGTTTCATAATTTATATAACATTAATTAAAAATTAATTTTATTAACCAACAGGACACTGAAAAGATGAACTCAAACATTACAACGTTAAAAAATAAATATTTTAATTTTTAACAAATTTATATTTGTAATAATTTACCTTCTTATATCCATATCCTTTGATACATATCTCAGAATTATTTAAATATATAAATTTGCATTTTATTCGAATTAAAAATTACATTTTTATTTATTTTTTCGATATTTGATCGATTTTTCGAAGAAAACACTTTTTGTTAATCTTTGTATTCAAGTATTGCAACGAAAGTAACAAATAATGGATCAAACCGCGGTTGCGAAGATTTTTTAAACTGAATTAGTTCATTTTTTTAATCAAGTGAAGTAAAACCATAAACAAATATAAATTAATCTAATAAATAAATTAAATATTTGATACGCAAGCGTTATAAAATTAATCCTTAGTACATTTCAAAGATCAAAGAGACGATTCCAAATGATTCTAGATTACGAACCTAGACATCCTTAGTTTTGAATATAGTATTGTAACGATCACCAATAATTTATATATAT
>JAXIUT010000037.1:19458460-19475423 GCA_035586675.1 Eurytoma californica | reverse complement strand
AAAATTCTACAGACTTCTCTGCAGAATGTTCTGCAAAATTTTCTGCAGAATTTTCTGCAGACTTTTTTCCTACGGGAACACTATACGAAATGTCCAAATTGTAACAATAACGTACGCAAACGTACAGAATCGTACGGAAACGTATGCAGATGTACTTATATATACTAAATCTTATAATAATTTACGGGTTTGTACTTTGTTTTTTTTTCATTCGGGAAGGGGTTGATATTTTTGCACTTGTCTGTCCATCAGAATTGCAATTGCAATTCTGTTAACAGAATTGCAGCAGACGATTACGTCAGGCACTGAACAGCAGAATTGCAGCAGACTTGCACTACTAAATTGCATTTAGGGGGTTGATATTTTTCACTAGCCTGGCCATCAGAATTGCAACAGAATCGCAGTACATAAATTGCGTCAGATACTAAGCAGCAGACATACAGCAGAATTGCGCCAGTAGAATTGCTTTAATAACCATAAGTATTATAGTCGAATTTATTTTAAAGCAATTTTGCTACTGTAAGTCTGCTGCAATTCTGCTGTTCAGTGTCTGACATAATCGTCTGCTGCAATTCTGCCGCAATTCTGATGTCCAAGCAGGTGCAAAAATATCAACCCCCAAAATGCAATTCAGCTACTGTAAGTCTACTGCGATTCTGCTGTTCAGTATCTGACGTAATCGTCTGCTGCAATTCTGCCGTAATTCTGATGGACAGACAAGTGCAGGAATATTAACCCTCCCATTTGCAATCCCACTACTGTAAGTCTGACGCTACCAAGGGTAGCTCGTGGAATAAACTTTCAAACGCCGCGTTGCAAATTATTTTGCTATGTTCTTTTTTTATGAAAACTGCACAGTCAAATTAAAAGAGGCATGTAAGATTGACTTTTTTCAACAATTGTGTTTATCAGCCAACAAGATGAAAAAAAAAACGAAAAAAATATTTGAAAAATGGGAAATGAAAGCTTTAAATTGCCTGGCATGTTTCTTACATCTATTAGTTCTCGAGAATTACAACTTTAAAGTTATTATAAAATTTTCTACAGGTGGGCTAAAGCATCTTGAGGGATGAGTACTGTTTTATATTATCTTTTTCCCACTGTAGTTAATTTATTTTAGCAAATTTTTTTACAATTTTTGCGATAGAGGGAAAGGAGACTGAAAGATAAAGTTTTTTCTTCAATTTCAATTTTACTTGTCAGATCGGTTCGATATTATCTCTTCTTTAATTTTACGAATCGCAAAAGAGAGCACTCTAAAGGCTTGTTTACGTCATAAATATTACTTTTTGACTGCTGCATCGTCTGAAAACTACCAACTTACCTGTATTATCTAAAATACTCAAACCTTTATTAATTTACGTACTAATTGATTGTATTCGATTTTCTATAAACTATTAAAAAACATCATACAGCACATATGATGATTTTACTCGAATTTTTTATTTTATAGTTTTCCATAGTATGATTTTCCAGATTATTTTTTTTGAAAACGAAATTTTAAGTGTACAAAATACTTATATATCGATAAAATATTTTATCCGTGATTTTTTTCAGATAAAATGTTAGTAGTAGGTAATGTACGACTTATTGACGTACATTTATTACCATTTATTTTTAATAAAAGTTATTCATTAATATGTAACAATAATTAAATATATAAGAAATGTAACTTCTATTAAAATTACTTCACAATCTTAAGTAACATATGTAAAATTACAAAATGTAATAGTGTCTTAAAAAATTTATTTTTGTTACTCATATAAATGCGTCATTTGTAGTAATAAAAGTATTAAACATATAAAAAAATCTTAATACAATAGATTTTACAAAAAAATAATAATAAGTTCATGAATGATTAATAAAAATTCCTTGTAAGTTTAATGAAATGTTATTTGAAGAAATATTTGTTTGCTTTCAGATACATTCATGGGAGTGTTACTAGTGTTAGCAGGAACAGCGATCTGTTGTTACGACAAGATAGTTACCGTGTAACTTTATAAAACACTACACATATATATTTGTATAATAAAAATTTTATAATGAAAAATGGATTGATGAAATGAAAGACGGTAATATTAATTAGTATTGAATTACATTTATTTATCTCAAGTTGTTTAATCGTGTTACAAAATATAACTTGATCTGGAGCTATGCACGTCCCCGTTCGGCGGACAATTTGAACCTATGTTTAGCAATGTAAAAGCTAAAGGTTAAGTATGTTTTTTAATTTTATAGTAGGTTTTTAATTATAGCATAAGTTCTATGGTATTTACACTAGTCGCATTATTTATATACATACACACACTCACACTCGCGTAGTAGCACCAAGTAGGAATTAATTTATAGCGGTGTAAGCATTTTAAATTATGTTGTCAAATATATACATTCGCTCGTGCATTTATTATTGTCAGCCGCGATACTTTGTATATTTTTTCATTAGATAGTACAACGTATATATATGTATATGCATGTATATGTTCAATGACAACATAATTCCAACTCTTTTTTTCACACCAGTGACGACGATTTTTTTCTTTTTAATTCAAGCGAGAAATTTTAAAGAATAAAGTAGAGTTCAATACGATACAATTAGTACAACTATTTACAACGATAAACTCGAGCAAAGGACTACAAAAAAAAAATATATACTTGAGGTTGTGTTCAAGTCGATCGATAACAGTAGAAAATGCGTTCGTTTCCCGCGCTCTTCCATTAAGCTTAAAACTGCGTTTGTCCTGCTTTCCCTGGTGGAAAAAATATTTCTTATTTTATGATATTTCATGATATTTTCTGATACCATCTGATATTCTCTGATACTATCTGATATTTTCTGATATTTTCTGATATTTTCTGATATTTTCTAATAATTTTCTGATATTTTTTGGTATTTTCTGATATTTTCTGATATTTTCTAATAATTTTCTGATATTTCTGATATTTTATAAAATTTTCTAATAATTTGTGACAGTTTTTGTCTGAATTTGGACTATTTGCCAGATAGCATTAGAAAATAGTCTTAACTAACGAAATAACAGAAAATACTAAGATCAAGAAAACAGCCAATTACTACTACTAATTTGTAATATTAAAGCATTTAAAACTGGAAATATAGTAATCTATTATTAATTTTTAATAATAGTTGACTATTTCTTTTTATTTTTTTATATTTATTTAAAGTTTCTCGCAAAGTTTAGACAAAAATAACAGAAAATAACAACTAAAAGTTCCACCAGGGTTACAACAAGTACATTATGGAATCTTCGGATTTTTTTCGATAATTTTGATTTCGTTTTTTTGGAAAGAAAAAATTACAATAAACAGCAACAGCAGAAAACAAAATAAACGATAGTAAGAATAATAGGAATGGCACGCTAATTCACGGTAAAGTAACAAAAGTCAGACGCTAAAAGGAATGTTACCCTTGGCCTTTTCTCTTGGTATAAGTGCGGCCTCGCCAGACTGGAATGAGCTATGCAAGAGCAAAGGCACCCTTGACCGTTGCAAGGCCCATTCGCCTCGCAGAGTCAGACTGACACTGAACGCATTCTCATCTATCGCCAGAAATTTAAACGAGTAAATCCGGTAGAGAGAAGGTTACTTGGATGATTTGGTTAAAGTGTGCTTTGTACGATTTTTTTTTAATATAATATATATATATTTTTTTTAATTTTTTTCGTGATTTTGTTATTACGATGGATACTACCAATTGCTCTTTTTTCCCTCGCACCTCTGGCCGTTAGATCCAATGTCAAGTACACAAAAGTTACGTGATGGATTAGAACACAAAGAAAAGGTGACCGTGTCATTAGTTCCGATTTGTTTGGTACCCGCATGAACAAAAAAAAACATCGTGCTCACAATCAACTCAAACGTGTGACGTTCGTTACAATTTCGCTGGAATGTTTTACTTATGCGCATCGCATTGACCGATTAGTAAAAAAAAAACAGAAAAGGTATTAGAACAAGAAGACGTGATTAAAAGAAGTTAAAAAAAAGTAGTAAGAGAAGGTTACGTTGCTTCGTGGAATTAGCTCCGTAGTTTCACAAGGTAAACCGTCGATAAAAGATTAAAAAAGAGAGAGAGAGAGAAACAATAGGCGCGGTGTAAGAATCGTTACTTTGACGATTAAGAGAAATAAAACATTACTACAGCGCGTCGATGGACGTTAATTATTAATTAACCGCTTAAACGTTAAAAAAAAAGATAACTTCTTATTGAAAATTTTCAAGACTAGCATTGGTCAATGGCCTCTTGCTTAGGCCCGGGACTTCTTGCTCTTCAGCTTAAACCATCCCGCGCTCTTGTTTGGGTCACGTGGGACGGATGTGGACCTGCTCAGTTCTGGCCGGGAACTTACGTTCCGGGACTTGCTGGCCAACGACTCCGTGGATACGGTTCTATCTACCTTCTGCTTGTCTTTTGACTTCAGGGTGCTGCGATTTATGGTGCCTAAAACGGAAAATGCATTATGAGTAATCGACTTTTTGCGATGAGCACAAAATAGTATGTTGCGTAACGAGGGGAGAAAGTAAGTTATTTCCAGCTAGGGCGAGGTGTTTACACGATCACCTCATCCAAGTTTGAAATAGTTTCAATAGTTAAAATTAGTAATTTCGAAATTTAATCGTTAATCTTAATGATTTAACATTTAATACGAATAATTTTATTGTTTAAATACAGTGCGTACTATTCTGCCCTGGTTACACTACTACTAGTATTTTATTTTTTTAAGTTAATAAAAGAGCCTTTTCTACGTCTTTGTTGAGCTGGAATATTCAAAGAGAGTAGAAATGGCTACTTCTGATCACTTGAGTCGATCATAGAAGAAATGACCAATTTTCCTCACGGTTATTAGAAGTGTGAAGAAAGGCCCATTTCTTGTCAGTGTTGAAAAAAATCTATTATTGTTTTGTTATCTAAACATATGATAATTATATTATACTGTATCTTAAGATAATTCATAGATCGTTAGCTGATTTTTTATGTAAAAATCATTTACACTACGATATTGGAAAATTTGGTGATGCCTGAGAAAAATAAAAAATCAGCTTTACTTTATCGACAATTTAAAAAAATTTTAGTAATTCTTGTTTCAAAAGAAAAATGTAAAAACACTTTATAAATTTAAAAATTACAAAAGCTTTTCCATTATCCAGTCTCCAGCATTTCCATATTATTATTTATTCTGTGCAGAACCTAGGACGAGTTGTCATAATTTGTATGCAATATTGTTTATATGATTCACTAGAATGGTTAGTCTTGTGGAAGGATTATGATTCTTTACTAAATCAATGCCTAGATCACCTTTTGTTTTCTAAAGTTTCTATTTTTTAAATAACCTGTAATTCCTTTAAAATAGATCTTTTCTCATTTGAAATGTGCCATATGGTGTTACCATCAGGATGATACATTGGAAAACAAATGTTACAAAACCTTTTACAAATATTTTAGCACTTTTTAACCTTTGAAAAATCTCAGGTGAGAATTCAGGAGATTCCTTACGTGAGAAATCAGGTGAGCAATCACCTTCTATATCTGTTTTTGTAACATGTATTTTCCGATGTATCATTCTGATGATAACACCATTTGGCACATTTCAAATTAGAAAAGATCTATTTTAAAGGAATTATAGGTACAGCAAAACTTTTTACTTATGAACTCACCTGAGATTTTTTAATAGGGTACAGATATAACGAAGCTTTTAATTTAAAAATCACCTGAGATTTTGGCGTGACATTACAGGTGATGTTTCACCTGAGAAGTCAGCTGAAATCTCACCTGCGATGTTTTAATAGGGTAGAAATCAATTTCTAAAGTTTCATCCAAATTTGACACTCTCCTAGTGAACTAACATTTTTCGACCACGACGAATCTTCAGAAATCAACTCAAGACAATTCTATAACTCTGAACAAGTTGTACCCATACAATGAATGCACACCTGATTTGGAGTTGGCATCCTTGCCGCGCCTCTGCTCCTTGCCCCGGCGGCTGAGGGTCTCGCGGCTGCGCTGCCTGCGCCTCATCGTCGTCAGGGGCTTAGCGTGCTGCTGCTGGTCGTAGTTGATCTCGTAGGGCTCGCGGTAGTGGCGCGGCCGCCACGGCGCCAGGACGCTCACGCTCCGCGAGACGGTGCGCGTGTGCGCGGCCAGCGGTCGGTTCAGCTCCTCGCGACTGGCCGCCCGCCTTCTCTCGTTCGGTCCAGGAATCTCGCCGACTTGATGAGAGGGAAGAAAAACATTTTTTTTTTATTAGAAGTTTTATTTACTTTTTTTTTCGAAAAAATAGAAATTCTATTGCTAATTGTTGTAATGATTTATTTAAACTTTTGTTTGGAAATTTAAGATTTTTCAATGTTATGATTATGGTGAGAAAAATTTAAAAACTAAGTTAGTATACATAGGAATGATATTCCATAAGCAAGTAAAAGCTGATCAGTAAATTTGTGTCTAAGATTCAGTTGGGCTAAGTAGTTACAGACAGGTACAGCAAGACATTTGATTTTAATAGATATTTTTGTAAAGTAGCAAAATCCCCTACCTATTTATTTGTGATGCAGTCTAATTTTTGAAATTATAAGATAAATACGGTATTTATTTTTTAACAAATTTATTTAAGCTATAAACTGTAGTTAGAAAACTTAGAAACTTAATCACTATTTCATTAATCTAAGTATTTAACCTAATAGAAAAACCATTGACATTTGAGAATTTTTAAAATATGAAGTATAAATTATATAAATAAAAAAGTTTTGAATTTTAGCTTCGATTGGCCAAATATTTGTTTACTTATTAATCAATTAAATTTATTTTTTCTTTTTTTCTTTAAGTGATCTCAAATTTTGGCTTACGCTTTGAAATTGGAATAGTAAAATACAGTGTTTCTTTTTTTATTTGAAATATTACTACTAGTATAACCAGTTAATTAATTATAAAACCAATTAATAATCAATAACTATTAATTTTTTTAAAGCATCGCTTTTATTAGTTAATTGTTTTTTATTACTTCATAGATTCGATCTAACAACTTTTATTCATAATTAAATATATTTAAATTCAATTTTTCATATTTTTAGTAAGTTAGTATTATATAAAAATCTATCACATAAATTTAAAATCTTTAAAAATCATGTAATTCTTTCAAAATCAGATCTAATTAATTAATTTTCAATTTTCAATATGCATTGATAAATTACTAAAATTTCATTGACTGACTGTCTTAGGACCTATCCTTTGTCAGTACTTTGAAAAACAGTAAAAGAAATAATTAACCAAAAGCGGAAAAGTAAAAATAATAACAAAAAAAAAAAAAAAAATGCGTAAACGAACAGGGAAAAAGGGGGGGGGGGTGAAGCCGGTGAAGAGAGGTATACAACCAACCTGTTGCGGCGTGCAAGTAGACGACGGATCTCTGAGACCTTTGGGAATTCTGGCTCTGCTGGCTGCTGTCGCCCGTTGTACTTTCACCGGAGGACAAGGCGCTCTCCGCGAGCCTCGAGGACTTCCTCGGCGGCAGTACGATTCCCATGGGGTGACGGCTCGAGTTCGTGATCTCACGCCTCACTTTGGCGTGGTCGTCCGCTCGTTTGTTCCTAAGGCAGATATATATACGTATATATACGGTTTCAATTTTTTTTTTCTTCAAAGTTCTTGCTTTCTATATACGCTCAAAAATCGAGATCGCTCAGATACAACGCTCCCCTCGGCGAGGTTTACTGCTCTTTTTTTTTTACTTGCGTTACTGTCGTGCCCTATTGTTTTTCACTTTCGCGACTTTTTCTCGGCACCGTCGATTTATGAGGGTGTTTCTTTCAATTTTATCGGATGTGGAGAAACGAATTTGTTGTTTGGACCAGTTTTGTACTTGAAAATTATTAATTTAGTAATTTTTTATTTAGTATATTCAACAGACTTTAAATTATTGTACATTAATATATGTACTAAAACTGTTTTTATAAATATATACAAATTTTTTAAAGTTTGATATACTTGGTAATTATGTTTTTTTTAAATTTTTTTTTTTTGCAAGATTAACTAAAGATATATCAAGATAAAATATCTTCATTTGAATTTTTTAGAAAAATATGTACTAAGAAAATAATTTGTTGAATAGGACTAAACTTTGAATTAATTGCGAATTAATTTACTTAATTAAAAAAAATTCTCTTATATTGCTAACAAACAATTTCTTGAAATTTGTAATATATTTTTTTCATATTAAGTGCTTATATTGCCGCATTAAAAGAGTATTTCCACCAATATCCATTGAACCATTAGTCGGCAATAGCGTTTGGTTCGATGGACGGCGGTGTAATTACCTGCGGTCACGGTTCGACGAAATCGACTCCTGATCGGTGTCTCCGAAGAAACGAAGATTCTTCTGCACTGACGCTCGCTCGGGCGCTGAAGAAGCTTCCTCGTCTTCCGTGCCGGTCGTTAAAATCTCGCTTTCAGGTATCCTTGGCTTTTTATCCACAGGCTGAAACATTCGAAGCATTCCATCTAAGTACCTCGAAAACCTTTCAAATTAATACTAATGAACGTAAAGAAAATTGTGTTAAATTTAATCAAAATGTTGGGCACGATTTTGAAAAAAGATCATGTTTTAAAAGTCTTTTTTCGAACTTTTTGTTGTATTTGGCACTGGGCCTCTTCAAACCACAAAGAAAGGAACCTTTTTATGCAACCCTTTTGTAAATTTAATGATAAAAAAACTGCTGCATTTGGATTTTCATTTAGTACTCGATATTTAGTACTCGATAAGTAGAACTGTTCATTTAGTAATCGATAGGTATAGAACGTTCCATTTAGTACTCGATATCCCTGGTGGAAAAATACAGCATATAATAGCTATAAATTAGCTAATTTTTTACGATATATGCTAAACTTATAGCTATAAATATAGCTACAATATCGTTAAAAACGACACGAATTCTGCCTATAATATAGCTAATGCTTAATAAAATATTATAAATTAGACAAACTTAAACGTTCCTCTCAGTGTAAATAATAATCAACTTTACAATAATTTTTTGACTATTTATTTAAGTTTATTAAATTTAAACAATAATTGATCGAGATAAGTATCTTACAATTAAAAAACTTAACAGTTGTGTTTAGGTTATGTTTTTTGTTTACATGGTCTTCAGCAGCCGAGAGTACTTTAAATATATTTTTGACTATAAATTAGCTAGTTTATAGCTAGAAAATAGCTAATCGTTGGCTAATTAAAATCAGCTAATTATTAATACCTATTGACTATAAAAGATACTTTATTTTCCACCAGGGATGTAGAACTTTTCATTTAGTACTCGATATGTAGAACTGGAGTTTTTAAGTTTGTAAGTATGAATATTGAAATACAATGTCGATTCAAACCGGAACCTTCTATGAGGATTAACTAATTGACAAATTTAAATTAATTTCCGCACATGAATTTGTAAAACAGATAGCTAAAACTTTTCGATTACTTAAACAAAGATTGCTTCGCGAATTATCCCTAGTAGACATCTCCAATTTATAGCCATTATAGCTGTAAACTGGTCAGTTACTGTTCGAAAACCAAATGTGTCCAATTTCCAGCTAGTAACTGGCCATGAACTGATTTTACATAACCTAAAAATGAATTTTTCGTTATAATCAAGAAAAACCAAAGATATGAAATCCACTAAATTCTTTTAAAGAAGTGTATGATCTTCCAGGTAACAATTTCACTAATAAAAACTACATTGATAAATTTTAGAGTTCAAATGTCTATTAAATTTCGACTTCATTTTCGGAATTGAGCGAACTAAAGAGCTTAGTCATTGAAAAATAAAACATTCACCAAAGAAAGAAGTTCGCTCAAGAATTCCCCCGGCCGGGCTCGCGCGCATGTACAAGTCAATTTGGATGCTCCCATGGAGGCACATTCAGATGACACATATCGATGTCAGGGGCCCGAGAGCCAGCGTGTTATGGACGGCCAGGAGAGCTCAGGCCGGAGCGGGGGAGAGGAGAAGGAAAAAAAGGGCCGCTCAGAGCCCCGGCGCATTATCAGCATGCGTGACGAGCTCCGCTGCCGCGGAGTCTCTCCTCTCTTCTCGCGCTCGTCAGATAGATTACGTCCACCCCTCGGCTTGATATTCACGCTCATGCGCACGCAATCGGGCTGCCCGCTCCTCGCGTCTCGCATTTTTCTCCCGCTCTGTTTATCTACCTCCGCAGCCACCCCCTCCCCTCTCTCTCTTTTACTCGTTTTCTCTCCTCTCCTTTACTCTTTCATTCATGTGCTCTCTGTCTCATTCTGTCTGCCTCTCTTACCCTTTCATTCATTCTCTTATTCTCTCACACTCATTCACTTCAATTCGCTTCATTCTCTCTCTCTCTCTCTCTCTTTCTCTTTCTTTCTCACTATCACACTCATTCGCTAATGCAATTTTTAGTAATTAGTGAAATTTTAACATGTTGTTTATTTGTATTTATACTTCATCTGCTTATTTATATGTATACTTATGTATCATATTTTTGTAAAACTATTTTTTTTTGTACTACTTTGTGACCGAATAAAGTGGTATCTATGTATCTCTCATTTTCTCTAAGTCCCTTTCTCACTCACTCACTCACTCACTTTTTCTCATTCTCTTTTTTATTTTTAAGAGTAGAAAGAAAAGATTTCTTTCTCTCTTTTTATTATTTGCGATACCATTTACACAATTTCTAATTCTGTATTAAGCTTGTATAGATCTGCCATAAGGTCTGTGAAGATCTCCCTCTCTTTATCGCCCTCTCATTCATTATAAAAAAGAGATTGCATTCTATCTCTGATTTATTCACTAACTTTCTGACTTTTCCCTTATAATTCCTCATTTCACTCATTATCGTTCTCTTTTTCTTTCTCGTTTTCTCCATAATACTCTCCGTTTCTCTCATTCTATCACTCTCACACTCATTCTCTCTCTCTCTCTCTTAATCTTTTTCATCCTCTTTCTTACTTTTGTAAGATCTGTTTCTTTTTTACTCTCTCTCTCTCTCTTACTTCGTTCCCTCTCACTCATTCACAATCATTCTCCCTCATTCTCACTCATTAATTCTTTTTCACTCTCTATGCTCTGTCGCTCTCTCATTCATTCCCTCTATTACTTTCTCTCTATCTCTCTTTTGCTCTCTAGTATATTCTTTTTCGCATTTCTTCTCACTCATTCACTCACTCTCTTTCTCACACTCATTTCTCTCACTTTCTGTCTGTCTCTCCCTTCCTCCGTCCCTGTATCTCTCTCTCTCTCTCTCTATTTCACAGAGTCTTGAAGCATCGCGGGCGCGTGCATCTATATCGGAGTGCGCACGTCCGAGAGGGATCTCTCGCGGCGAATCAGCATCCGCGGCGGGCCGGAGCGATTCCCGCGCGCGCGGCACTTAATCTCGCGATTAAATTAAACCACAGAGCGCGGAGTTAGTTAAGCATTTAATCAAACTGGTAATTGGAGGTTGCTGGGGCCCTAATGGCTCGGCGCGCAAAAGCGCGCGAGTCCACGAGAGCTCCACCGGGGCCGTAGATCCGTTGACTGATGAATCGACATCGGATATCGCCGGGGATATAACCTAACGCGCCGTTATGCGAGCGGGCGCCCCGTCACTCTTCTTCTATTCGCTCCTCTTTTAATTTTTTTTGCTCCCTCTCTCTCTCTCTCTTTTAGCATCTTTCCGCCAGCAGCGGTGGCAAGCGGCGGCCCTTTTCCAAGCACTATGCACCTCGGCCGCCTGCCCCGTTCAATGGCTTGTGGCTCTCGGATTCTTCCTTCCCTGCGCCCCGCCGACCGTCTGCCCGCGAGAGATAAGCGACAGGAAGCTCCGGTGAGAACGGCGATCCAGAGCACTGGGAAATTCCGCCGGTGACCCTATGGGTTACAGTGAATTTTAGCTGATTGTGAGGGATTATGTCTAGTGAACTTTACGATTTATTTTCTTCAGTGATCTTTTCCTGGTAGATATCGTTATTTTTTATGTTATGCCAACACCTTTTATTTTGACCCGTTATTGACCAAGAACTGGCCACTTTCGGTCTTCGAACAGTAATTGGCCAATATTTGGCCGATTTCCCTGGTAAAAAATTGACGAGTCGAACTAGTCGGAACACTAGCGATTGGGTAGTTTCGCTAACTAATATGAAGGTGTAAAACTCGGGAAAATATAGTGAAAAACTCGTCTAAAATCTAAAGAATAACGATATCCCCGTCGATAAAGTCGATGTGACTTTTATACCATTCGTGGATTTTCTCCCTCGGATGGTAACGTCACAACGCTTTGTTAGGTTTAGAATGTAGCTCTGTCTCTTTCTCTCCTGCGGAGTATTACATATTCACGAGTTTTTCGCTAGCATAAAGCGTAGCGAAATTGACGGGGTTTTTAGCCAGATCGATCAGCATAAATTCACGAGTTCGGGTATTATTCGTTAATTTATCGCCAAAAACTCGTGACGGTTTTTACCAAGGTTCTGCTAGGATTTAATAGAATTATTATTTCTCGATAAAATAAGTAATTTGGTTAAAAATTTAGAAAAGCCACGCCTTAGATTTGAAGCAGTTAAGTTTTTACCTGAATAAGTAAATAAATTTTAATTAGTAATAATCGGTTCGAATAGATCGTCTTTATCGTTCTACCTTCATCGTTTCACCCGAATATCAGAAACTCGTTCTTTCTTATTGAAATTAAAAACAATAAAATAAAAAGTAGGAATTCGTAAAATAGTGCAGGGAAGTATCAAATAAAGTAAAAAGATGTAGAAAAGTATACCTTTATGTTGGATTTCGAACATTTTTTACGATTTTGTACAGAGTTTTCCATTTCATTACGGTTAACAACAATTTCTTACTTTTTTTAAAAAATCTTTTTACCGATAATCAAAAATTTAAAAAATTTTGAAAATGTAATAAACTGTAATAAAATGAAAGAAAACGTAACAAAAAGTAAAGAAAAGTAATTAAAATGTAATAAAGACGTTCGAAATTCAACATAATGATACGGTATCTTACAGATTCATACTAATTCTTCCGATATTTCAACACTTTCTTATATTCTGTTACATTTTCAATTTCCGCTAGGGCTTCATTAGAATATTGTGATGATCATAGAAACGATGTATAATTTAATTTTTTTTAAGTAAAATTTACTGAATTTTACTTATTTATTTAATGTCAAATATCTTAAAAATAAGAATAGTATTATTTACATTTTGTTCTGTGAAGTAAGTGATTATTCACTTAATTATTTTACTAATATAACTTTAGAGGGATTGAGTGTAAGAAGATATAAGTAGGATTCATCTTTATTCATTGTAAGTTTAATTAGCGTTATTGAAGAGAAACTAAGTTTCCACGCAGACTGCATATTCGACACTGATTAAGCTAGCTAAAAAAGGAGCGCGGAAAAAACTATAACATTTACATAAAATTCATCTTAAAATAATTCTCAAAATAACTTGGAAAATTTAAATGGGCATATCGAGTGTAAACTTTTGCAAACCAGTATGCAAAGCGCACACTCATGCCATTTTTTCCCCTCGATCTTTCTTCAAGCGCGCGGGCAAAGTTTCGCAAACTCGTTCAATTTCAAGTTAACTTACGCGTAAAAAAAAAAAATGTTCTATTACATTCTAATAAATTTTTTCTTCGTACCAAACTGCAAACCAGAAACAAAATATCGAACGTTTCACAACGACTGTGGAAAACGCAGTTGTTCCGCGGGGCCCCCGCGTCATTTTTACCCGAAGCTTCATTAAACTCGCTTTTACTTATGCAGCTTATAAATTAATGTTACGACGCATTAGACACGTCATTTACATAAGCAAACGATCCAGAAGCGATATCCCGTGTCGGACGCACTCGCAATGAATATTAAACAAACGATTTTTCGCTCCCTCGGCTCTATTCCCACTTAAGAAGAAAACAAAAAGTAAAGAAGGGGGGAGGTAGACTGCCGCTCGGGCGAACGAGAGCGAATCGAGCGGCATATCAAGTGCACACGAAGTTCGCGGCGCTCCGCCGTATTATACACGTGTCGAGGGAGTCCCGTTCGGCCGTATCGGGCCGCCCACGCTTTGGCTTTAGGAGAAAGCAGCGCGCACCTCCGTATATCTATCCTACATATCCTATATACATTCATACATACCCTGGTAGAAAATTAACCATAAGTTGGGCAGTCACTGGTTAATTTAACAGGTAATTAATAATTCGCCAATTTATGATTAATTATTTTACCAAGTCATGATACATATATAAGATGGTGTGTGTGAATGATTTAAGGAATGAATTTCCTGGAAATATTGGAAAATGGTAGAACTTACTATCAGAAAGAGCTACAAAATTTTGTTGGTGCTAATATTTAATGATTGAGATATTCAAGGTCTAAAATCCCATATTTACATTTCTAATATCTTTCAATCCTTTTCAACAATTTCCTTCAAAATATGTTTTAGCAATGTCTTCTTTTTTTTGGTTCATCAATTTTCCTTCATAATATGTTTCCATAGTTAGGTATACGTATTTTAATAGTTGTAATTATATGAAATACACATTTTTACAGTAAAATAGCAAATTCGAGAAAGTGACACAAAATATTTTGATTTATACAATCTTAAAATTGAATTTTAACAATTATCTTCCACCATACTAAATTTCAGAGTGGAATATAAAGTTTTGCATTTACAGTGACTATTTTGGTAGTGGTATCGTAACATTTAATTAAATTTGGTGTAACCTGCAGCACCAATGGATTTTTTAAATTCTGATAGGATTACGCGGAAGAAAAAGTTTTGGGTCATTGACAATATCATTGTAGTATTCCAGCAGTAGCTATTGTAATACGGTAGCAATATGGTATGGCTGATTCAACTGATGACGTTAGTGTATAAAATATATATCCTCTCTTGAGATTTGATTGGATAATGGTTAAACATCCGGTGGCGCCAAAATTCAAAATGTTTTGATAAGAATTTTATATTTTACTTTAATTCTGGTTTATTTAAATAGAGTATAGAGTAATGAATTAAACATAAAGTTTCTAACTTTTCTAATTGTACTCTAAATTTATATATTAAATATCTTCGTTGTAATTCCTGATTGATTATTGATAATTAAGTCTGAAATAAAAAATGAAAAGAAAGTAATTGAGCTGGATTTTGCTCGTATTAAAACAAGATTAAAGTTATAAATAAATTGTTTTTTTAAATATGTAACCTTATTATTAAATATCGATCACTAGCAGGATAGCTTCTAGAACGATAACAAATACTTTACAATAGCTGTAATACGGTTGCCACATCAATCGGTATTGATGCAGCATCCAGACAGACGGTATTGCAACGATATTGGTACTATTGGTAACTATTACGATATTGGTACTGTTGGTAATCTCATTTCGGACTGAAGAATTGTATCAATTAAAATTATTTGTGTAAATATCTCAAAAAGTTAAAAAAACTGCATAAATTCATAAAATTCAAGATATTTATACAAATCGGTACATATACAATTTTTACACATACACCCGGTACACGGGGGCCTTCTAATCTGCGTTTGAGACGCGACTCGGAGACGCCCCGATGCACGGTGCTGTGTATATATGCGAGAGCCGACGCGCGGAACTTATTGGAGTGAGCCCGAGTGAAAGGAGTGTTTGCGTATATACGAGACTCGCCTTATATACCACCGAGAAAGTTCGCTTTATTTGCGGAGCACGACAGGCCGCGAGGGTCGAGCCTATCGACGAGTAAACACTCTTGATCTTCGTGCGATGCATACGATCTTTTTAACGTCGGCTCAGATGTTCGATGACAAGGGAATGTGAAAGTCGAGCGAAATTGCTTTATGAACCCGTTCGCCGTGGTGGGCTCCGGGCTTTGCATTTGTTTTCTGTCGGTGAAAATATTATTTTTTTTTTTTTGTAAAAACCGGCGAAATTTTATTTCATTTTATTTTACTTAATAAATGGGATTCACTTTCTTTTCGTACAAAAATTTAAGCAGTTAAATTATAAACATTTCGAATTTTGGCGCCATTCAACCGGATATTCAAGCTACAAATTATGAATGTAAAAAATAAGAACAATGTAAAATGTATGTTTATTTTTTTAATGTATAACTTTGTTTAATAGTTTTGAACTAAAAACTTATGAACGATATTATAAAATAAATCTGTTTTCGAACTTTGAGTCAACAATCTAAAAAGTTGTAATAATCATAAAAAAGTTAATATGAAAAATTTCAACTTGCTTTTAGTTTTGCAAGTAATCCACAGCACTTTAGAAGTGAACAAAAAAGATTTAGTATCTAATTGATTACTACATCCGTAATACAAGTGTTTGAACCAGGTGCCTTCTCGCCGAGATCGTCACGCATGAGAAAAAAAAACAAGGAGAACGGAAATCGCGATCTCTCATGCCCAAAAGTACACTCCGGCTTTATTGAATCGCGATTTCAACGAATCATCGTCAAGCCGGTGTTAAATTTCATTAAAGCCCACCGCGCGATTCTAAAAGCGTGACAAATTCCACGGATAGAAATCAATAAGAATGCGAGATTTTCGAGTAAAAAAAAATAGCATATGTTCTATAAAGTTCTAACTTCTAAAAAAAATTCCCATCCCATTCACGCTCGATCATTTATGTTATACATCGCAACACCGTACAACCGTTAATTCTCGAGTATATAACTCTTCTCTGCGAATGGCTAAAATCGGCAACACCAACTCTCTCTCTTTCTCTGTCTCGTCATGTATAAAAAGTGTATGTGTGTGTGAGTGTGTGTGTGTGTATGTGTGTGCGTGCGTGCGTGCGTACGTTTGTGTGTGTGTGTGTGTGTGTGTGTATGCGTACGTACGTGCGTGCGTTTGTTTGTGCGTGTATATATGTATGTGTGTGTGCGTGCGTGCGTGCGTGCGTGCGTGTGTGTGTGTGTGTGTGTGTGTGTGTGTGTGTGTGTGTGTGTGT
>JAXIUT010000037.1:19439654-19458360 GCA_035586675.1 Eurytoma californica | reverse complement strand
CTCTCTCTATCTCTCTCTCACACACTCACTCTGTCTCTCTCTCTCTCTCTCTCTCTCTCTCTCTCTCTCTCTCTCTCTCTCGGTCGATCTGTGTCCCCGAGTCGCGCATCTGGCGCGATTATGCAACGCTCGTGCCGCGAGGAGCGCGGCTCTCACGCGCCGCCGCGGCGGCGGCTTTGCATCTTCGCCGATGCATCGGCCGCCCCCGCACGCGCGCGCGCCAGATCGCCGTGTCGCTCTCAATCTCTGCATCTTCCGATTGTCTTCCTTCAGTGCCCCAGTTTTGCCTTTCTCGCGTACGTTCGAGTGTGCACTGTTTTAACTTAAATGTTATATGTTGAGGAATCGAGAATGTGTTTAAATTTAAATAGTTAGTAAATATTCGATTATTAATGTAGCAGACTTTCATTAAGAAATTCAAAAATTTTCTTACTTTTTTATGAACTAGTATAGTTTATAAAGTAATTTCAGCCCAGTAATATTTTCAGAATGTCATAAATTTTGTATAAATATGAGTTTCTAAAAAAGATCATTTTGAATAAGAATTAATTAATGGAAATGCCTATGTAGACTTAATAAATTAGAAAATGATATGAATATTATTAATTAATATTTTGTAATAAAGTAAGTTTTAACTCAGCCTGCATGTTATAAAAGTAACTTAGAATCCATTGACTTTTTTCAGCTACAAGTAAAACAGAAAATAAAATGAACGTAATTATTTTATCTTTTTTTTCTCAATGTTGTGCGTTCTCGTATGCTCAATAATTGTGTGTTCATCTCGAGAACGTATAAAATGGGATTGTTTAGTCCAAATACAGAATAATTGGAATTGCAAGGCGAAGAAGAGTGGGTATCGCCCACAAATTTATACTATTAAAAATATCTACTGTAGTCTTTGGTATATATATTATATTCTTTCTAACATATATTTTGAGGATTTATATGCTTTTTGTTTGCCTAAAAATAAAGTCACGTATTTTAATAAAAAACACTTTTAATGATTACTTGATGTCTACTAAATGATAACAAAATAATTTACACTTTTGGGTTATTTTAAAGATTAAAGAATATCAATTATTTTATTTTCTTTAAATGTTCAAAAATTTAGAAAAAATATTTAGAGCCTTTTTTTCTCTTCTTTCATTTTGGTTTATCTTCATCAAATTAAATTAATTTATTCCGAAAATTGAAATACAAAATTAAACTTAAATTAAAAAAAAAAACTATTAGATTTATTTCTAAAGAACATTAGAGTTTTTTAGCATTAATCGTACACATATAAAATTGTGCTTCTTTACATTTCGTGCGTAAAATTTCTGCTGAATCCGTGATTTAAAGAATCGTCCTCGTAGCAAGCGGAACAGGCACTTAAAAATACATTATGTTAAATAATTGCGTAACTTACGGAATTCGTTTAATTTACAAAACCGCTTATCTTGATAATAATTAATGGAAGATAAATGACAAAGGCGGTTCTGTCGCGCGAAGGGGGTTGTACTCTCATTTGCAATTCATATTCGAAACTTTTTTTTGTAGAGTCGTTTACTAGCCGGATTTTTGCATAAATTTGATCCTTTTTGTTTTCGCCATAATCGTGTTATATTATCTGCCGAGCATAAAATGACAATTGATGAGTCTCTTATGTAAAAAAGCCATGTAATATGTATACATTGCAAAAAAAGAAAGCAAAACAATGGACGTCCTTCACGTTTTCACTCAAAAAAAGAGTATTTCACATAAAACGATTTTGTAAACTTTTTATTAAAATTTTTGTAAAATCTTTATATTTTTAAATAATTTGTTAAAATCAGTTTTATCCTTTTTTATTTTTTGTTTTAATATTTCACATGTAAAATCATTTTTTCCAAATTTTTTTATCGATATATATACCCTGGTGGAAAATAAGCATCTTTTATAGTTAAGGTATAATAAATAGGAACTAGCTAATTTATAGTTAAAAATAAATTTACAGTATTCTCGGCTGCTGAAACGTGCAGTATTAAGCTTTCTAATTGTAAGCTACTTCAATTACTTATCTCGATCAATTATTGTTTAAATTTAATAAATTTAAATAAATAGTCAAAAAATTGTAAAACTGAGAGGAACATTTAATTTAGTTTAATTTATAATATTTTATTAAGCATACAATTAGCTATATTATAGGCAAAATTCGTGTCGTTTTTAACGATATTATAGCTATATTTATGTCTATAAATTTAGCATATCGTTAAAAATTAACTAATTTATAGCTATTATATACTTTATTTTTCCACCAGGGTGTATGTCCGTATATGATCAATATTAAATTCATTGATAATATATAGTGAAAAAGTTGTGATTGAATTCTCTTTAGTTCAGTTTAGTTCTGTTTTATCTACTGTCTAAAGTTGAATTAGTGAAAAACTAGTACACTTATAGTGAAAACAGCTTCACTATTTAGTGATTTATTCATTAATTCAACTTTAGATGATACACCCTGTTTTTATGCTTCAACCGAAGAATCGAAATTAGAGGCACCGCGAACGTCCCTGAAACTGCAAAAAAGTCACCTAAATTTCAAGCTATACACCGATCGCGCATTCTAAACACGCCGTCCTTCCGACAATGTATACTTATCATCCCGGGGCTCCAGAAAAATGTGTAATTTCGAGCAAGGCCGCTGCCGGCATTCCAACGAGAGCGAATTAATTTTTGAGCTTGTCCGAGCCCGCAGCACTGTGACGTACGTGTGCACACACTATATAGGGGGCGATCTCCAGGGGTAAGGGGGGGGGGCACGGAGGTAAAGAGCACGGGGCCTTATTACAGGTTGGCGGGCGTCGTGTGCAGGCCGCGCAGATTAGCAGCTGATGAAAAGGTGGAGCGCGCGCGCGAGGGCCCCGAGATGACGTTTTAAGTGCCGATGCGAAATTGTACGGCGCACGTATAGGGGGTGGGGCCCCCTCGAGCGAGACTCGCTTGCGATTTTCATCTATGTACACAGGGAGCGCCCGGTCCCCCTTCTACCCCCCTTTTTTTGCTCATTTCGGATGTAGGCGAGCTCCGGCGATAAGTGACCTATTGATTTTGACCCCCTCCCCTCCCTCTCCCTCGCGTATGCCCCTTTTTTTTCTCAAGTTCCCCTTATATACCCGGGCCCCGTATAATGATTGCGCTCGCGAATGAAACGTGAATATGAGGCGATATTATTCGATAATTCGATACACGCGGAGAGAGAGAGAGAGAGAGAGAGAGAGAGAGAGAGAGAGGGCGAGGGGGCCGTGCCCCTCGTCCCTCAGCGGAGCGAAGATCGCGGCCGGTTATTTTTAGCCGCGGAGAGCGCGGGAGAAAGAGGGAAGGGGGGAGCTCCTTCACCGGCTTTCCACGATGTTTAATGGGATCTTTCTGTAATTTGTCTGCGAACAGGGGATTTAATTGCGGTATTTACGCGATAAACACGAGTCTCTTCTATCTCTATCTCGCTCCCGCCGATTTTTCTTTTTTTTCCCCCTTTACTTCGTCGGCTGATAAAAAAAGGGCGAGCCGAAAGGAGGAGCGAGTATAATGGTGAAGGTCGTTCTTGAAAATATGTAACGTACGTATATATAGAAAACACCGAGGGGTATTGTATACACAGCATGTGTACGCGCTCGTGCGTGTGTGTACATGTGTGATCCGCGAGGGTCTTTGTGTCGAGCCAATTTGTACGGCGTCGACTTTAATGTTCGCAGATTTTCGCGCAGCGCGTGCACAATAAAATGGCTTCGATTATGGATCGAGGTTATAAGCTTCTTGTCATTCGATTTGTCAAAGCGCCCCGAGCGCACTTACGGGGCGACGTGACGCAAAAGACCGCGAGGCGGGTACTTCGATTACCGATTGATGAACAATTTTCGATTCCTATCCGTTTCTTTCTTTTTTTTTTCAATTCCACTCTGTACTTTTCATTAACTGACTTTACCTTTTTTACATATAAGGTATAAGACGTGATGCAATGTTCCGATGAAGATGTTCGCTCGTAATGATCTTTTTCTTAAGTTGTTCAGTAAATTTCTAAAAAAAAACGTGTTTTATGTATGGAGATAATTTAATTAATCACCGAAAGAGAAAAGATATTAAAAAAAAAAAAAAAATAATATAATGGAATGTAATTTATTTTTCTGTATGGTCATAATATTGATTTATTTCTTCATTTATGAACATTATACGTACTTTTTTTCAATTTTGACAGATAGAGGACATCACGAGGTGATGAAAATTTCGAAATATACTGAATTGTTCTGATCTAGCTATCTAACCATTTTTTAGTTATTAAACAGTAACTAGTCAATTTCTAAGTAAATTATAATTTCCTTAACGTATGATTTTTGTAAATAATTGATGTGAGACTAAACTTTATAAAAAAATTATTTATTTAAATTAATAAAATTTTATTAAAAATGCATAAAAACACTTTTATTTCAAGAAAATAAATAATTTATTCATAATTTTTGTTCAGCAAACATTCCAACTCGATTTTTTAAACAAGACTGCGAGAAAATCCATGGGACAGTCATTAAATCTACGCAAAAAACCAAGTAATGCTAATAAATAATTACTTATACAGAATCGATTTGCTGTGACTATCAAAGCAACTACCTTTTCTTTCGATCCGGCTTAATATTTCCACTCGCGACATATAATTTATGTACTCGTAAAAAATATTGCGCAATCCAAGCGCGACGTTAAAATTACGCACTGTATCGAGCGATTTCTCGATAGACCAACCGGTACGCGATATTTGCTCACATCTGCGTCCCCAAATTTGCATAGACATAAATTACAAAGACACATTTCCAATGTAAAGTAAGTATACGCCCGCCAATACAATGAGGATATAAAGTCGTTCGCAAAACACCAAGTGCAATAGAAAAAAAGAGAGAAAAGACTTTCAGTACTACAAGAAACGATAAATGAACCAAACATTCGGGAAAGTGCCCACCTCGGATCATAATAATAATAATAACAATAACAATGATAATAATAATCATCATAATAATGATGATAATAATAATAATAATAATAATAATAATAAAAGTTGAATTTAGTAAAAAAAAAGTCGGCGCTCGATCATAACGATATTCTCGCGCGTGCGCACTTCCCAATCGTTAGTTCCGATCTTTACGATCGCCGGCCGCGGCTCCTCTAATGCAAATCGGCCCTTTTTTCCCGGCGGCGCGCGTATCGCCCGTAACTCGGCGCCGCAACGATTAGCGCTACTCCCCCCCCCCCCCCCACCCCCTCCCCGATTATTACCGATTTTTTTTACCGATTTATGGAGCGCGTCGCTATCGGCGACCGGTTGAATTTCATTCTTTTTTTTTTCGACGTGCACGCCGCGATCGGCATTATGCATTGCGCAACCGCGCGACTCATTATACCCGCTCTCGCCGGTTAAGGCCGTAATCTACTTATCTCTCGGCGCTGTGTATGTGTGTGTGTGTGCGTGCGTCTCTCTCTCTCTCTCTCTCTCTCTCTCTTTTTCTCGACGCCGCAACAACCTTCCCTTTCACGCCCGCAACGACACCGGCACTCGCTCGGTCGCGCGCGCGCGCCCGTCATTATCTCACCTGTGCGCGAGCGCGAAACCACCGCGAGCGGAGCCGGTGTCGTTGATCGACTGGCCTCGATGCCCGCCCGACGTGTAGGTGCGCTCGCGCGGCCTGGCGCTCCGTACCCTTAGGCCGTCTCGATTCGCCCGGCGGATCGTGTCGCGCTCGGTCGATCGCTCTGCCGATTTTTTTCTTTTCGGTTTGGAGTTTGTCGACGCAACTATGATTGAAAAAAAAAGAAAAATAAAAAATAAGCGGCGGGGCTGGGTGGAGAATGGCCGGGGCTGGATTATCGGGCACTTTCCTTTTAGACTACGATCGCTGAGCTAGAAGTGAATATTTTGCACGATTCGAGGGATATGCATATAGCTAAGTGTGTGTCCTGGAGAGCATCGTTTGAAAACTTTTTGTTTGGGGGATTATGAGCGATAATGCCTTTTTACGGATTAAACGTTAACCCTTTAATTGTAACATTAACAGCTTGTCAATTGTGAATTTTAAAATTCTTTTCTATATACATATAAAAAAATTTTAAAAATAATAGGTATTTTAAAAAAATTTTATTTTGAGTTTCTTTGTATTCTGGACTGTCTTTGTATTAATACTATTCTATTAAAATTTATTCCACAAATAACCTGTTAATTAAGTTTGTAATACTCATCAATTAATTTTAAATTATTACTGATATTTTTACTAAAAACATGAAATAAATGCTTTCTTGAAATATTACGTATGCACAATATGGGATAGTACTGGGTTAAGTACATACAACAAAGAATTAAAAAAATATTTTTTTTTAATGTTTAATTTTGATTTGATAGATATTTTAAGCCTGAAACATCACTCATCTCATATTATCTCATATTGTGTTTTTTTGCAGAATTATTTACAGGTGTGTTCTAAAAATTAAATCAGTTTTAATTTTATTTTAATTATATATGCACTTTTAAATACAGGAAGTAAGGAAAATATATAATGTATAATATGTGTTACATTATAGCATTGAAGGTGTCTAATCAGTGTTATCTCTAATCAAAACCATGACCTAAATCGATGTTGTTATGTATGTGATCATAACGTTTTCTAAAAAGTAAATCTAAATTCTAATTAGAAATTTAAACAGTAATAAAATAATTTCAATAAAATATCTGTTGATATTTTCAGGTGTATCAATTTTATTTTTAAATTCAAATTTATTAGTAAATATGTAAGAAATAAGCTTCCTGATAGTATGTTATGTTTAATTGTAGAAAAATAATTAACGTAAGTAGTTAAAAGTAACAGTAATTTTACAACTTTGAACTTTTTATTTCAAATTGTAATGTACTTCATTTTAAATTGAGTAGAATATGAAAATAATACATAAATACGTCATTACATTGTTACCTGATTTTATACCTTTATAAAATATGAAAAAATAATTAAAATAACAGTAATTTAAAAAAAATTACCGTGAATTTAAAATAATTACTTTTAATTTCAATCTTTCAATACTTAAGATTCGATCGAGCAGAAAATAAATGTAATAAGCGAGTACAATGTTTCCTGATTTTACGTTTATAAACTGCGGAAAAATAATTAATGTTAGGAGCTGACGGAGTGGAGGATATAAAATTCATGTTTACTTATATGATCTCCCAGCAGTCCGGCTCGCTCGGGGAGTACACTTAAATTTTATGAGAAACGATGCCATATTAATTGAATAAATAATAATACTTTTACCGGCGGCCTCTACACACGCCGCGCGCATTTTATAATGGCGACCCTTGTAAAATACATTATGCGCGCGTACCCCGATCAAATAAAGAGATAATGCAAAATTTTACATACTAGCAAAATCCAGCGCTCAATTTCTTTCCCTTCATTTTTCATAAATTTCAGAAAAATACTTTTATCAATAAATTCTTTTTATTTCAAAAAGACAGTCAGTCTTTTTCATTTATATTCAAATCATATTAGATTAAATGGCAGGTTATGTTGCTTTTCATTTTTGAGGTTATAAACTAAATCAGGATTTATTAATGAACTTATTTAATATATAAATTTGGAGAGAACGATTATAAAATAAAAAATTATAATGTACTCTATTTAAATAAACCAAAATTAAACTAAAATATAAAATTCGAATTAAAGCATTTTGAATTTTGGCGCCACCGGATGTTTAACCATTATTTTAAGAGGGGATTATCCAATCAAATCTCTTTTTTTCGAGGCTTCACAACATCCTGTAATCGTTCTTTTAAGAGAGGAATATTCAAAACATATTAGATTAAATGGCAGGTTATGTTGCTTTTCATTTTTGAGGTTAGAAACTAAATCAGGATTTATTAATGAACTTATTTAATATGTAAATTTAGAGAGAACAATTATATAATAAAAAATTATAATGTACTCTATTTAAATAAACCAAATTTAAACTAAAATATAAAATTCGTATTAAAACATTTTGAATTTTAGCGCCACTGGATGTTTAACCATTATCCAATCAAATCTCTTTTTTCGAGGCTTCACAACATCCTGTCATCGTTTTTTAAGAGAGGAAAAACGTAACGCTCGCTAAATCGGCACGTATTCTAGCCCAGTATCCTCTCTTAAAAAAAATGATGACAGGTTGTTGTGAAGCCTCGAAAAAAGATTTGATTGGATAATGGTTAAATATCCGGTGGCGCCAAAATTCAAAATGTTTTGATATGAATTAAATACAAAGTTTTTAAATTTTCTAAATGTATTCTCAATTTATATATTAAATAACTTCGTTAATAAATTCTGATTTAGTTTCTAACCTCAAAAATGAAAAGCAACATAACCTGTCATTTAGTCTTATATTTTTTAAATATAATTAAAAAGAATTACTGCCCTTCTGAAATAAAAAGAATTTATTGATAATTAAGTGTTTTTCTGAAATTTATGAAAAATGAAGAAAAAGTAATAAATTGAGCGCGAAGCGCGCTGGATTTTGCTAGTTAAAGTACAGGCACGCGCGAATCGTCGGGCCTGACGAGTAAATTACCGTCGATCTTAAAACAAAGGACAATTAATTAATAAGCTTCGGCGCTAGTTTACGCAAATCGCTCGGAAAATCGGCCCCTTTCCGCGCGGCGGTGTATACGAAGCGAGTACCGAATCTTTATGTCTCGCTCACGAGCACCGTAAATTTAACCTTCGAGAATAATATATAGGCGACATTACCGATCTAATGAGAAAGTATACAAGTTTTGCATTTGAATGGAGAAATTTTATTGTTGAATTCTTTTCCCTCGCGCTGCCCAAGTATGGTCGAAATAATTTATAACAACGTAGGTATACCAACCCCGAGTGCGCACCGCATTACGAAATCCCATGTGAAATTTTAACGGTATGCATTTTTATGCCGTTACACTTTCTTCCTTAAACGTACGGAGCGTAACAAGTTGCTATTTGGCGCAGTCGAGCAGATATGCACAGGTATGTATAAAAATACTCTGCTTGCATAACTTTTTATATTGTTTTTTGCCATTATTTGCAATTATTTTCGTTTCTCTTTTTAAAGCTCCGAAAAATTTCGAGACATTCTTTAAACAGATTCTTATGAAAAATGAACGATTTTTTTTATACGACCTATAGGTTTCCATACAATCTGAAGGTATTTTTTTGTACCTATGGGTTTCAACCAAAAAATTTAATATTGCTACTGTTCTTAAAATTCAACCTATAATTTATCCCTGATTTTATATTTTTGGAGTGTTGAAAAAAAATTAATACCTGAAAAATTGATCTTAAGGTATAGGCATACTTTCGCATTAATAAAATTTTGTTTTTTATTGATGTTTTTACATGTGGCTTTTACTATAAATTTGCAAAATAAGACTTGGAAAATTCTAACATATTTTATATATAATTTACAATAAATGATCTATTGGAATTTTTTTATAACATAGCAATTTAGAGTAAAAAAGCTTAAAACATTAAAAGTTAAATATCGATAGATATCTCGGAATCTCTTTTGAAATTTATTTCTAGTACTTTAAATCTGTATTTTGGATACTAAATAAAAAATAATTCCAAAATTTGAATTTAAATTCTATCTTTTAATCAAGTAATTTTACGTAGTATATACCGCACTTACTCATATTTTAAAAATAAATGAAAAAATACTTATATTTAAAGAAAATTAAAAAAAAAAGTGTAACTGTATATAATACAATAAAAATTTACGCTTTTCCCATTGCTAAGGAATTATTTTGATTGCAGAAAATTTCAATTTGTTAGCGGCCAAGTGTTCCCGCCGGCGTTGCCCGGCGTTGAAATCTCCGTTGTGCGTAATGTCGCGATTCGGTCGAACGAACAGCCTTGCGGCCACGCTATTTTCTATTAGGCGCCGACTTTAAACGCAAATTTCTTGCACAATCGCCTTCTGCGATTCTTCCTCTTCCATCCATTTTACCAATTTTTTATCTTTTTTCTTCCATCCTATCCTTATTATGTAATTTAAATTTACGCGTATAAAAATACCAACTTCATTGTTTTTACATTCCGAAAATAAAAGATAGGTATAAAAGAATTCAATTAAATTGGCAAAATTGATGAAATCACAGAGTGAAAAAAGTTATGAATTACCATTGTTTGATTGAAATTTGCTGAAGCAATTATTTTCTTGAAATAAAAACATATTTTCTAGATTTCGACATGTAATTACCTTTATTCAAATGATTTTTTTTTAAGCCAATCACAATAAATATAGCTATAACATCGTTAAAAACGACAGGAATTCTGTCTATAATATAGCTAATTGTATGCATAATAAAATATTATAAATTAGACAAAATTAAATGTTCCTCTCAATGCAAATAGTAATCAATTTTGCAATAATGTTGTGATTATTTATTTAAGTTTATTAAATTTAAATAATAATTGATCGAGATTAGTAATTGAAGTAGCTTACAATTAGAAAGCTTAACAGTGCACGATTTTAGGTTATGTTTTTTATTTACATAGCAGCCGAGACTACTTTAAATATATTTTTGACTATAAATTAGCTAGTTTCTAGCTAGAAAATAGCTAATCGTTAGCTAATAAAGTTAGCTATTTATTAATACCGTGACTATAAAAGATATTTTATTTTCCACTAACGTAAGCATAAAATTTCATTTTTCGCACCCCTTCTGAAAAAATTAACGCTCATGTAGTAAGGGACTTCCCACATAACTAATGGTAAGATGATGCCTAAAGTTGAATTTTTTTAACGAAATAAAACATTTTGAAGATGACACGAAAGTTGCACTTTGTACACATAACTGGCACTCGTGCGTAAAATACTACTTTACGGCTCTAATTTTAAAAGAATCCGATCATTTCTCGAAACTAGAAAAATAGTTTTTAGGGCACGCAGTGAAATTCTCTTCTCACCGAAGAGAAACGAGAAAAGCTCGGCCGCCCAATTATAAATTCAATTTAGCGCACGCTTTTCATTATCCCTCATGAAGACACGAATAGCCGTACTCTTACGGTGGTCCAGGCGCGTAATTGCGCGCGCTCCTTTTGTTCATTGTTTAATTGAAAATTTATCGCGTACGCAGCGGCGTTTCCCACGTTCCGCCCGTCCGCGCGTCGCGCGGGAATACCCCCGTACCACTGTGCGCCGATTTTTTTATCCCCCCCCCACTCTTTTTTTCGGCCGAGGCACCGTTTCGGTCGATCGCTGAATTATCTATTGTTGCGCGGGCAGCGAGTTACAAAATGCGTTCGGTGAAAAATTATCGCGAGAAAATCGCGCTTTTGCGTTTCGAACGGGGATACGGCGTACACTGAGAGAAATGATCTAGTAAAAATTACTATACTTTTTGGGAAAACGGTCACAGACTGACATTCTGAAAAAATTACCATACTTTATAGTAAAATTTACTATACGTATATGAATATACGTTATAGTAAAATTTACTATACGTATATGAAAATTCATTATAGTAAAATTTACTATACGCATATGAAAATACTTTATGGTAAAATTTACTATATGTATATGAAAATTTAAAATACTGTTTAGTAAAATTAACTATAATTTAAACAAATTTTACTATAAAGTATGTTAATTTTTTTCATAATGTGACCATTTTCCCATAAAGTATAGTAATTTTTACTAGACCCTTTGTAATTGTTACTAAAAAAATTCAGTGTAGGCCACATTTGGCGTCCTTAAGGCGACTTACGTCACGGCCGGCTGAATAGCGGTTTCCGCGATAGGCTCCGGTGCGAGCGCCACTCCGGGATTCTCGACTCACCTGAAATCAAAAAAAGAAGGGGGTCGTTAGTGTTCGGGCGATCTCAAATGGGCAATTATCGGGTGAATAAAATTCGACGGTAATGATTGCATCCGTACTCTGATTTCAAATTGAATGTCATTATCTTATTTATTTTAGGGGTGAATGGGGTTTAAACCGACTGGACACTGGGGCAAAATAAAAAACTTAGAAATAATGGGATCGATAAAATATGGGATAAGGAATATTTATTATTTATATATCTGCAGCTTCCCGGCGTAACAGCATAACTTAACAGCGTAAAAATTATTGAGATAAGAATGGTCCGTATTCTTTGCTCGAGCAAAATTGGTCAAAAGTTTGCCAAAAAAATGCCAGCTGCGTGAAAAAGGCACAACTCCAATGTACCCGACAGAAGGAAATAATGACATTCTTCCCGACAAAAGGGTATAACTATACAAGTTCGTTTTGAAAGTTCAATTTCATTCAGTAGAGCCATAGAAACATATTTTTATGTGTTCCCGAAAAAATAACTAAAGTGTTTTTTTCTAACAAATGGCCACTTAAAAATTAAAAACTCAAATATCTGGAAAACATAAAATGTGGTTGAACAATTTGTCAAAACTTTATATTAGGTCTTGGTTACACGGTTGGTCAAATCTTTGCAATTTGGAGAACGGATAGTTATAGGGAAGGTAAATAATTAATATTCAGAATCTGAAATTTAAATTTGGAAATTTATGTACCATTTAGCTTTGAAAAAGATAGTACTCTTTAAATTTTCATTGACAAAAGTAATGAAGAGATAAATGAACTGCAAGTCTTTATTTTGTTAAAAAAAATGAAGGAATTGCAATTTTTTTGAAATATAGAAATTTACCATCAATGATAACAGCATTTTTTCCTGTACAAAGCTGGAAATTTTTCCAAAACCTACGGCAATATCTGTACGGCAAAATCTTTTACTTTTTAACTATCTCCTCAATCAGCAAGTGCTAGACGTTAATTTCTCCGGCGTTACTTCTCTCATTGTTCAAGCGTTTGTATCAGCGCAAATTCATCAGATGTAGGAGGCGGCAGCAGGAATTAAAAGTGTTGATAAAACGCGGAAGGCGTAATGAAGGTACAACGAGCATAGGACTAAAACAAGTAATAACTTCCTGCGCGGAATTAAGTAATAAAGGATCCGATAGCAGGTATGGATAACATTATCTTCTAATTGCAAATAAATAGTTTTATTGTGCCTCCGCGATTGTGCAACCCCGACATAATGCGGCAATTTAAATTCAAACGTACAAAGGGGTACCTCCCTCTTTTCTCTCTCTCTCTCCCTTTCTACCTCATTCTCTCTCTGTATATGTATATACATATCTCTCTCTCTATATATATATTTATATATATATATATATACACCTCTATACATATATATACATATATATGCCGTAATAGCAGGTACAAGGAGAGTGAGCGTCCGGCGAGGAAAAAAACGGGCGTCTCTGTTCTCGAGAGAGAGAGAGAGAGAGAGAGAGAGAGAGAGAGAGAGAAAATTTAAATATAAAATGCTCGGCCGCCGCCCCCGCTCGCGCTGATCTGATCCTGCGACGGCATTCTAATGAGTCCCGGGGCTGTATTATAGCGGCCGCGCGCACTTTTTCGCCGCCGGGCGTTTTTCTTCGGTTTCTCCTCGCTCTCTCGCGAAATTAATTGCGCAACGCATTTTAATTCCTGGCGGGGCCCACCGTATATACCACCTCTTATCGGGGGTGCATCGACCCGCGCGCGAGCGCGCGCTGATACAGGACACGCGGCGCTGCGCCGCCGCCGCCGAAGAAACGGCTATTGTGAATGCGCGAGCCGCGCGCTCTCGATTTTATCACGGGGACGTAAAGAAATCGGCCGGAGATTAGAATCGCACCTCGGCCGAGCCGCGAGCACCGAACGACTTAGGACTGTGCCGCTCCGCCGGGTTATATATGTATATATTACACATTATATGCATGTATATAGAAATAAAGAGATATATACGTATATATTTAGAGAGAAAGAAAGAAAAAAGGAGAGAGAGAGAGAGAGAGATGTATTTATTAGGACCGATGGATAGAGGGAGAGTGTCCAAGGAGTTATGCCGTTTGAGAGAGACGTAGAGAGGAAAAGTCCAAATAAATGACTGGCCGAGGTGTGCAGACATTTTTGCGCCGTTTCTTATAGCTCCCTCGATTAATGCATAATCATATTTCATTCGATATTTTCCGGCGGTAATCAATTTAGAATAGTCCGTGGAGATTTTTTTGCTTGCTTGAGTTGCCTATTATTTTGCGAACGGTGACGGTTAACTGGAAAAACTGAAAGAGCCCGTTGTTGATTCAGGTGCTTGGATAATGCACTTAATTCATGTGGTGAATTATTTTGTTTTTTTTTTAGTAGCAGAACCGCGAACATATTTTACTACTAGCAATAATTAATGAGCGTTTTACAGATGTCGGGACATTTACAGTACGCAGCGATGACCGGAAATAGCAAACCGTTTTCTAAAATTCAATGTGAGCGTTTGTACATGCTGTTTATATTATTGCAAATATTAAACATAAATGAAGCGTATAGCTACTGTTGAATGGCAAAAATTGAACAGTTTCTAGCCAGTTTTTATGCTATTAAGGTTTTTTTAGATAGTAAGTATCTCGGTAAGCATTTTTAATCTTCTTTTAAACTTTTTTCAAAACCAAACAACAATATTCTTTTTCCAGATCGAGAAAAAGATTTTCCATGCACCGAGAAGATCTAAACAGGATTGATTACCTCGCAACGAATTTTTATATAAAAGAAAACATATGACTTAGCAAATTTTACAATTTATTTATTAAACCAGAGTAAAAAATACAATGAATTGTATAATAAATTACTAAATTTTTGCATTAATAAATACCTAAAACATAACGTATAATAAGTTAAATTACACTAATATACCAGACTAGCTACAAGCGACAAGAAATTATTTAAAACAACTGTTATACAGTACCCCGGGAGAAAGAGAAAGAGTTAATGGAAATTCCTTTCAAGGAAAAACAAGTCAGTTATAAAAGCAGACGAGAAAAAAAAAGAGAGCCTAATGAGTTTTCCTTTTTGCAACTTCTAGTTCCCGATCGAACTCATAAATACGGCGGGTGCAGCGGGGCCGGTGTCCGTGCGCGCGAGCGAACGCAGCGGCGCGAATCGGCTCTCCGTTGGGAAACGCCGCGCCGATCGTTACGGCGATTCGGCGACTTTGAACGGCCTGCGCTTTCGGCGCCCACGCGCACCGCCTCGGCGGAAAGTGTCAAGGAAATTAAGATGATGTATTATGGCGCGATTTCATGGTCGCTATATTTTCGGCGTCAACGTCAAATTAAAATATTCGAATTGTCTCATTTGCGCATGCGCACGCATTTATGCTATTTTTCATTTTAAAAAATGCGGAGAAGTGTTCAGTTTCTTTTACTGATAAGAAGAACGCCGCTACGTTGGCATTGCCATGTTTAAAAAAAAAAAAGTAATTCAAATTTCCCGCTCATTTTTTTGCAAAAACGCGCGGCAAACTTGAAATATTTAAAAAAAAGCAGTGGTTCGTTCATGATTTAATGTAAATTATTAATTTTTGTGATTGAATTGTTAAATACATAAATGTAATTTATTTGGAAACTTAAAAGCTTTCTCATTTATTTAAATAGATCACTTAAAAATCACGCAGCAAATTGGAATCTTTAAAAAGAGTGATTTTATTCATATTTTAATAATAAAATAATTAATTTTAATAATTTAATTGATAAAGGCATTCCTTTATAAACGAAAAAGTTTTCTTATTTATTTGTAAATATAAAATAATTCTAAAGAATCTTAAAAATTTGCGCGGCAAATTTGAAATAAAAATGCACATAAATAAGAAAACTAATTCTATTCGTTATAAATAAATTATATTTATTTATCAATTGAACATATCAACCTTAAAAATGAATTATTACCTTAAATGAGCACTTTCAAGATTCTTACGAAAAACAAGCCACCTGAGTGGGGCGCCGAAAGCGAGAGCGCATGCGCCGGAACAATTTGTCGAAAATTTACGAGGTTCCGCGGAGCTAAGAGCTGCCCGGCTGCCAGTGCCGGGGGTCATTTGCGTCAGTCCGGTCGATCGCGCCGTAACTTTACGAGGCGTATGAATTAATAAAGCGATTTTATGTACCGCGAGTGGGCGAGAGGCCGGGACACAAAGGACGCCCGGCGCAACGAGGACTTAAATGGATCGGGTGTCGTCGACCGCGCCGATCGTTCAGATTCATGGCGACCGGATTCTAATGCCTTTTATACGGCTGACGACGCTTTTTTGGTAGCTTGACAGTTAATATTTTTAAGGCTTTACACTTAGACAGTCTTTTCTTTACAAATATCAAGTTTTTTTTGTTACTGTAAGTATCCTTTTTAAATTATTTAATTTAAAAAAAGAAACAATAATTATGTTTTTAAATAATTTAAAAAGATGAAAAACGCGAACTTTGAAACTTTCGGAAAATTGCAAGTCAACGAAAAATGTTTAATCCTTTACTATATAAAAACTATTCTTTTAAGCCTTCTACAAAATTTAAATAATCTGAACTGTTGTTTATTTTTAATTTTCCTTTGTACTTCCGTCATTTATATTTATTTTTTAATAATTAGCTATGTCAAGTGTACATTATATCCTATTCTCGCACCTGCTAAATACTTTGCATCAAGACAATTAGTGTAGTGTTATGTCCTTATTTTAAGATGATTTTATTTAATAATTTAAAAATTATTTATACTTGTATAGTTATTAAGTGTAATTATCGATTTTTATTTTTAAATTTTTTTATTATACTATTATACTATTTGTAATATGCATTGATTGCTCTTATGCATCTTGACAAAACTATTATGGATTTGATCTAATAATTCTAATAAAATCTTAATAATAATAATATTAATAATACACCCTATAGTCCTCAAACAGTTTTAATTTGAAAGCTGTTGTCAATTGGGATTGAATTACGTGACTATACAAAATATGATGCAATTTTGACATTCTCTTACATCTGTATAGTGACAGTTGTCAAGATAAAAAAAAATTGTATTCTAATGAAATTATAATCGCATTTTGTTTGCGTAATTCAAGCGCTAATTATGACAGTCGAAAAAAAAGCGAATAAAAAAAGGAACACCTTCCGCGTTTCTCGTTGAATTAAGCAGTCAAGGAGAATCGAGCCCATCGTAAGAAGGCGAACGAATAAATCTTTTGCCTAGATTAATAATTTCGTTCTAATCTGGAAATAATGTAAGATACCGCGCACGAGTCATCAATCACTAAAAAGTACACTTCTCGCGGGCCTTAAGCATTCGTCGTTAAAAAGGCTCTTTCTCCCCGGCGTTGGCGCTGCATCCGCAGCCGTGTAATTATATAACAATCATACTTAAAGCGGGATTATTCGAGTTTCCCGGGCTTTTCGAGAAATAATTTATCTGCGACGCGCGGCGCGAGCTTCGAGCTCGCAATTACGCGGCTGACACGGCGAAAGCTTCCCTCCCGCTTCCCACTTAGCAGCGGTGTGCGTATCGCCACGCGCGCAATTATTTGTCTTGCAAAGTAAATTATCAATTATTATCAGCGCCCGTGCGCGCGTTTATTATGACGAATGTTACGTCCCCGGCGACTTTTACGACTCACTCGGCATTAGCCATTACGGTATGGTCCTTTTTTCGTCTTCGAAGGGGACCTCAATCTTTGTATTGTACACACGGGAAACGTGGACGACTTTTTTTTTATTTCAGTACACCGACAGTTGAGTTGAGTTTAAGTTGAAAAAACTGACAAATCGATATTTATGTTCTGAGCGAGTTGTGTGTTTTTCATTAAGAACTAAAAAGAAGGAGGATGCTTTTTCAACTAGAAATCGAGTTGTTGTATTTTGCTGTGTATATCTTATGGTTAGAATTAAATTTTTTTTATTATTTATTATTTTTCGGAAAACTGAGGCTTTAAAAAATGTTGAGTATTAGAGCTTACCCCTTTGGTTTTCTTCATGTAACACAAAGTATAACAAAATATATAACAAAATATTTCCAAAATCAATGCCCTTTCCTATAGGAATAAACATTTGTATTATAAAACTATATCATAAAAATGTGCATAGTTAACAATGAATATTTTTATATGTTTCGTATTTAGTGTGGTTAAATGACGTGTAAATTGTTAATTTGGTTTTAAAATCTAAAACATGACGGACGTCATAAACGAAAATTAAAATTTTTGTTGTTAAATGACGGTCACATTTTTAAATGGTCTTGTGACAACCGAGTCACAAAATATCTAATCATGATTCAACTATGCAGTAATGTAGTTTAAGGCCTTTTACAGTCAAAAAGAACAGGAACAGGAACACTTAAAATACATTGTTTTTATATCTATATATACTTATTCCTCGTATATATAGATATTAAAACAATGTATTTTAAGTGTTCCTGTTCCTGTTCTTTTTTACTGTAAAGCCCTTAAATTTCATTGGTCACATGACCGACTTGAAACCGTTATCTCACCGTTTTAAGAGTCACGCGACTGCCACTCATTGTTATCTATGCAAATTTTTACAAAATGGTTTATTTTCTTGCAGCTTTAAGTCAATTTTTAATGATTCTTATCTGCATATCCCATCTTATTGTGTACATGCAGATAGCTAACTTTACTTTCCATATAATTAAGAGTATATAAATAATCAAACAAACATCAGACATGAAAGACCAATTTAAAAAGTCGCGTCCCTGTTGAAACGACCTCGTGGAATTCTATAAAAAATAATTTTTATCGGAATCAACGTGTGTATTTGCACCAGCAATTCCCGATATATCCTTATAAAA
>JAXIUT010000037.1:19405828-19423161 GCA_035586675.1 Eurytoma californica | reverse complement strand
GCAATGTTGAACAATTTATTTAATTTATTTAACATTTTTTACGCCAAATCTCTGCACGATATTACATTCTTTCTATCTGCATTTTTATGAATTTTCATAGGCTCGAATGTTTTTAAAATCAAATCTAAGCGCTTTTTCACAATTTGTTTTTATGTGGAAGTATTACTTCGTAACATTTAATATGGTTGTTTAAAATAATTAATATATATTTATTTAGGCTTGAGCGCACACTGTATATTTTGATAGCGCCAACTACCACATTACCGATCCTCGATTTAAATTTCAATTTATTAACTATTAACGTACGAAATTCTACGATACGTTTTATCTAAATAAATTAATGGTGACCGCTTTAAATGAAGAAATTTGTTTACTGTTACAAAATTCTTCCCTCAGTGTGTATATAAAAGTAGCGCGGTTTCCCCTCGCGGCCGCGTATCTCGCGCCGGCGATCGGCGGGTCCGCGAAAAAAAAAATTGAGAAATAAGGGACGCGCTCGCGGAAGAAACGGTTTTGCCCAATTTATGTGCAATTTGTTATCTCCCCGGCGAAGGCATTGTAACTTTCGGCCTGATATCTCTCCCCCCCCTCTCTCTCTCTCTCTCTCTCTCTCTCTCTCTCTCTCTCTCGTAGAGCAATTTCGATTTATCTTTTCATAACGTAACGGTAAAGCGTGTATCATCGCGATGTAAATCCACGTTATTCATAGGCCCCGCGGATTATGCTGAAAAATTTGCATTGTGTTTTCCACCCGTGTACCGTATATATACACGAGCAGAGATTAGAGGGGGGTGAAGGGGGGAGAAGGCCGGGCGCGCGCGCGCCGAGTTGAGAGCACGGCGAGCTAATCTATATAATTTTAATGGGTGCGGTCACTTGAAAATTAATTCGACGGTTTAAGCATGCACGCACGAGAGCGTGTTGTTCGTTATCATTCAATCAACGGGCGAGTGTCGTAAACGATATTGTGATAATAATATCAATTGCGGACTTGGGAATAACTTTTATTGGCCTGCTCGTGCTAATCCGTTCGAATTCGCTTATCGCCCGAGTATCGCTTATTATCGCATTGTGAGATGAGATTTACGTTTACACGGTGCGTACAGTTATTGTTTAATTAAGTTAGATTAGACCCGGGTGAAATGGGTGAAACCTAAGGTGCGTCGGACTTTAGTTTGAGTTGCCGTTGGATTTACTCCTTTATAGGTCGTTAAAATTTACAGTATTGAGAAAATTTGTTCAAATTTTGTACAGTAAACATTAGAAATGAACTGTATGAGAAATCGTGTAGGAGCGATGCTATTCCTATAACTTGGATATCCAGGCTCGGAAAGGTCCGGTACCTGCAACTGGTTTAGAACATTTTAGAGAATATTTTTAAAAAGAGATATTTGTTTTGATACCTTCCTAGATTTTGGTACTGGAATCGCATCTTAACGAAAATTTACGACTTTTTTAAACTTTTCATCAGGGATGCTTACTTAAAAATGACGATCATTAACAAAATTTTATATTATTACTAATTTTCATTTTGTACTTAAAATAATTTTCTTATTTCGTAAATATCGAGTATACATTTTTTCAATAATCAAATATCTCCTTCCATTCCACATACTTATAGTAAACATTTGAACCTCAGATCGAGTAATTTTTCACTGTCTTATTAAAAACTATTTCCGCTATACATCCTTCCGCGTAATTTACGTTCGTTTGGACATTAATTAAACCGTTTACACAGTACTACAAACGAAGTAAGAAGTACTAGGCTGAAAAAGCCCCATCCCAGATAGAACTAAACTCCGCTCGCGGCGTTATGGATCGCCTTAATATTCGCATGCGCGTACGATAACGCTCTAACGATAATAATAATAAAGATCGAGGAAAAGAGGCAAGATGTAGGAAGAGATGTGGCGATGTAGCGCTCGAGCCCGAAGCGTAAGAAACTGCAGGCGGAGAGGCCGGGAAGGAGAGTACACGTAGGGGTACACGTGGGGGTACACGTGGGGTCGCGTCCTCGACCGCGCATATATACATGCACACGCGTCGCTGCGACGTGCGCGGTTGCGCCGCAGGAAGATCGGAATATCGCGCTTTTATCATATTTCCACGCTTTCTCCCAGTACACGCACCGCATCTTCCTCGTCTCTCTCTCTCTCTCTCTCTCTCTCTCTCTCTCTCTCTCTCTCTCTGTCATTTTGTGCACAATACTCTCTCTCTCTCTTTCTCTCTTTCTCTCTCTCTCTAATTTATTATTATTTTTATATTGTTATGTAATTTCTATACTGCAAGTATGATGTACTATAAAGAAATTATATTATATCACTCTTGCCCTATAGGCGAAAAAAATCTGTGTCACCCTCTCTCACCCCCTCCTCTCTCTCTCTCTTTCTTCATTATTTCATTCGCATTATATGTTAAATTAGCGTCACTTATTTTATAGTTATTTATTTATTTTTTTTTTTGCATTATTCTACCTGGACCAGATAGGGTCACATCCCAAGGCTCCAATAAAATATACTCTACTCTCTCTATCTCTCTCTCTCTCTCTCTCTCTCTCTCTGTCACTGTGCAAAATACTCTCTCTCTCTCTCTCTCTTATTCTTACTATTTCGCTTTTCACTATAATCCTCTTTCGCTCTCTCTCTCTCTCTCTCTCTCTCTCTCTCTCTCTCTCTCTCTCTCTCTCTCTCTCTCTCTCTCTCTCTCTCTTTCTCTCTCTCTCTCCCCTGTTTTGCACTATCTCTCACTATCTCTCTCTCCTCTCCTCTCCTCCCCCCTCTCTCTTCTCTCTGCATCTTCTGAGATAGATCCCCCATATTTGCCCCCGCGGACATGAGATAGCGCGTCCGGGAGACCGTTACGAAATTCCATTTAGGGAGCATCGCAATACATCAGCCGCATATTCAATGAGCGGAGCTCACGTAGCAGACGCCGGGGGAGGAGAGAGAGAGAGAGAGAGAGAGAGAGAGAGAGATAGCGAGGCTGCGGACGCGGCGCTCGCCAGCGGTAGCGAGGTCAGAGTAGTCCGCGCGTTTCCGCGTTCGTTCGCCGGGCGAAAAAGTCGGATGACGGGGGACGCGCGCGAGCGAGCGAGCGAGCGCGTGGGCGACGAGCTCCACTTGCCGCCGGTGAACCTGAGCCGCCGGCGCGGCGAGGGGAGGGGAGGGGGGGGGGGCAGAGAGACGCCAGGCGCACTTGCGTTGGTAGCGGCCCGCAACGAGCGTGACCGCCTCGCCGCGGAGAGGCGCTCTTTTTGAGACGCGCGTGGGTGTGGCCGCGCCCGCGTGTGCAGTGCGCCACGCTTTGTGCGCCCAGAGGAGGCGATGATCGCTCGTTTACTCTACGCCGGTTGAAGGACGCGCTCCGCTCTGGATGTTTGCTTTTCGGATTTTTAATCCTTACTTTTTCGAGGAATGACGTTTATGTATGTTTAATATAAGTTTAATGGCAGTTTCTGGGTAGGATCTTAATATAACACCTACAGTGCTTCCACGTAAGGGTGATGATTTTCTTTAGTAAATTTGCTAAAGAAAGTCATCTCCCTCATGTGTCAGCGCCGTAATAGTGCCTTAGCGCTACAATAGTATATTTATGACAGTTTTTGGGACCTGAATCAGATCTAAGGACAGGTTCTGGGACGTCTCACTAGTAACTTAAAACACTATTATAGTGCTGTCACATGAAGGGATATGAATTTCTTCAGTAAATGTCACATCATGGGAAAGATGACTTTCTTTAGTAAATTTATACCTGAGGACAAAATTACTTTTTTTAGTGGTTGCGTGGGGGAGGGAGGGGGGGAGGAAGACTTGCTTTAGTAAACTTCACATGAGGGGGAAGATAATTTCTTTAGCAAAAGTCACATGAGGGTGATGACTTTTTTTAATAATTTTACACGTAAGGCAAAATAACTTTCTTTAATATATTTATACTAAAAAAAGTATTGCCCTTATGTGACAACACTACAATAGTGTCTTAAGATACTAATGCGAGGTTCCACAACCTGCCCTTAGATTTAATCTATCTCCTTGTTTCTGGGACATCTCAGAAACTTATTCAGTTCCTAGAAACTTCTATTCGATATACGAAAACATTATTATAAAGCTAAGATTCTATTATAGTGCTGTTAATTAAGGGAAATTTTTTGTTTAGTAAATTATGTCTTTTATATGACATTACTATAATAGTATTTTAATAGGTATCTTATTATAGCGTCTAATACTCCAGATAATTTTTAATTATCTATCAAGGTTAAAAATTATCTGTTTGATACAGTCCCAGAAACTGACATTATATGTTCATACATACCGTCTATGATGGAAAACGGAGAGTGGATATCTTAATGAGACGGCTATTTCCCTATTTATCATCGCTCTATTTAATTTTTCCTATTGAGAAAACGGCGTTAGCGATGGGCAATTATATACCCGTTTTTTCAAATGATTTAAATGCAAATGAGAGGAGGGACGACTTGAGTTAGTTTTAATGTTTGTCTTTTGTTAATTGAAACTCGACGTGAATTAATGAACGCGTGAGAAGAGTATTTTGATGAATGAATAAATTATGAAATCAAATATTGCGCGCTCAACGGTGGGATGGGTAACGCGATATGGTCATTAATTTTCAGATTATCGCAATGAATCTGTATAAAACGGCTTTAGAGCGCATTCATGCCGATCTCTCTTAAACTGATAATTTCGAAAAAATTTTCAGCCTTTTTGTGTACCACCGGCTTTCGAGTGCGTGCATCGATTAAAATTTCTTCGTGCGAACGTACTGAAGAAAATGTCATAAAATAGGGTCAATCTCTTTGCGCACAAAGAAGCACATTCCAGATTAAGTAATGTAATTTTTTAATTTAGAAATTATATTAATGATTAGATAATACATGAATCATTTCGAAAACGTTTGTCAATCATAGAAAATATCAAAGTGTGAAATTTGACCATAAATTGGCCGGTTATTGTTTTGTGATAAATTATTAATAAAAAATTGGATTCACATAATCTAAAAATTAGAATAGAATAGTTTATTGTTATATGATATAACAAATTATACTCCCTTAGGACAAGAAACTAAGAGGCAAGAACTACCGCAAAAGCTGCTGATTAAGTACATGATACCAGTCGTAAATTGTTAACTACTCACTACATTTAGAAGTATTGCTAAGTAATTTAACTATAATTAGAATTATGTAGTTGATCAGTAGCTTATCAGTAGCTCGTCAGTAGTTATAACTCGTCAGTACTTAAACTATAGTTTATGCAGTTATTTCAATAGTTTATTCGTTAAGGCTAAAAAATTATTGCCCAAATATATTGGTGTGAAAAATGAAAGTGCATTCACTCTTAAAACTAATAATTGCGGAAAAATGACTGTAATGTTCAAATAGCGCCCTTTGCAAAACGCAGAAATCAGCACTGATTAAATTTCTCCGTGCCAAAACACCGTGGTGAAAAAAAATTCTCAAGAAAGTTTTTGGGAAGAAGTTCGTGGCTTTGAAAAAGGAAAAGGAAAAAGGCATCCGCGGTTTACATTGCTGAACCGTTAAAATTGACGTCGTTAGCGCCGCGGCGACGCTCTAATTTAAGGAGAGTTTCCGGTCTGTGTCTAGCATCTTCATTGTTCCTTTGTCTGTTTCGCGTATCCTGGAAAGCGACGGGCGAAACTCGCTACGTTCTAATCGCTTCTAAATGGCGAAGGCGCAACATTAAAGATTCATTGGACTTTCGCTGGAACGCGGGGGCCCCTCCGGCGGCGACGACAGCCGCCGCCGGGCGGACTTTGATTTCCGCCAATCGGGCCAACGTCTGACGCGCGTAGTTCATTTGGGTCTCGTTAACTTTCTACTCTACTTTTTTTTTTATTCGCACGTGAAAAAAAAAGTCGAATCGAAATCTCTTCTTTGAACTACTTTTTTTTTAATTTGGGAAAGAGCTCAGTTGGGCTGGGAATTGTGTGATTTACAGTTGCTCGTTTTGAGTACTTACACAATTGTTTAATTACGTACTTCTTTTTAATTTATTGCCAAAACAGTTTAACTTGCAATTTCGACTTTAATTGTTTTAAGAATTATGTAAATGTTGATACTTTGCGTATATGTAAAATAAATGATCTAAGTAACAGTCCAGGAAAATAGGCTATAAATGGAATTTATTACAAATAAACAATTATTTATTAGCAAATGATTAATATTTATTAAGTAATAATTATTTGGTTTAAATGCAAAAAGCATTTAAATTTTCAACAGACTTGAAATGTAAATTTTAATAATAATAATGTTTAAATTTTAATTATTCTTGTTTTATACATTTGCTTCCACAGGGTATCTGATTTTAAAAGACAACCAAAATATTCAGCGTAGCATTTTGAGGAAATATGTTTCAAACAAAATTTGTATGATTCAGAGGGGACCAACGATCAGGGACTTTAATTTGACTGTTCTCTTAATTTTCAAGGTTATTTAGAGGTCAACTTTTGGTTTTTAATTTTGACGCAGCTAATGTTATTTTAAAATTTCTCATTTCAGATTCTTTGAGAATCTGAAGTCAAAAATAGAGGGTTACCATTTGAAAAAGAAAAGTTGACCTACAAATAACCTTGAAATGAAAATCAAAGTCTAATTTAAGGTCACTGACCTACGGCCCCTTCCAAGTGTTACAATTTTCGTCTGAAACAGTTTTCTTAAGGTAGCTGCGCTCAATAAATGTTTACGTGTCATTTTTAAAATGATACACACTGTTTACAAAAATATACTTCGATCTTTTTTTTATGTTAATCCTTCACTACTACTGCTTCTCAAAACTCAGATACGTGTGTTCTTTAAGTGTATATAAATTGGCTCCTCGGTGGGATCGTTCAAGACTATCATTACGTACATAAAAAAAATTCTTATTTTCCTGGACTAGTGCAACGCAAAACATGTTTAATAATAGGTACAAGTAAAAGCAAACAAGGTACTCACCTCGTTGATCTCGCTCTCCAGATCCCTGGCACTCCTGGCGCTCCTGAGCTGGTCGCCGCGGTACTCCCTGTACCTCATGGTGACCTCGTCGTCGGTGAGGGCCCCGCTGCTGCTCGCCCTCATGTACTTCTTGTTCTTCTCCTCCTTGGCTTTCTTCTCCTTCTTGCGGAAGAGCTCCTTCACCTTGCTCATGGTGCCGCTCTTCTTCGCGGCCTTCTTCTCGTACTTCTTCGCGTCGGCGCCGAGGGGCGGCTTGCCCGTGAGGGGCTGCACCCCCTTACCCCCCTCCAGGTACATGACGTACTTGTCGTACTTGTCGTACTTGTCGTAGCGGCGCTTCTCCGTGGCGTTCATGTTGCGGTCGGTGTGACGCCGCTCCTGCTTGATGAACTGCATGGTGACGAAACCCTCGTCCTCGGACTCGAGGTTCTCGCGGCCCCGGCCGTCGGCCTCGTGCGAGTCCCTGCGGTAGTCGTTCTCGATGCCGGAGTCGGCCAGGCGGTCCTTGCGGTCGGGATCGCTGAGCCGGGTCTCGCGATGGTGGTGGTGGTGGTGGTGACGTCGCTCCGCGTGCCCGGAGCGGACGGCGCGGGGTGGCCGCTGGGGCGCCTCCTCGACGGACGTCTTGTCCTCGAGGTAGTCGAGGCGGTTGCGCGAGCGCCTCAGGGGCTTCTTTGGCTCCTCCTCGATGATGCGCTCGTGGCTGCGCCTGGAGCCCTCCAGGCGGACGGAGTCGCGAGCCGTGGTGTCGGAGTCGTAGCGGCTGGAGCTGTAGCCGTTGCGGCCGCGCGGCGGCGAGCTGTCGTACTCCTCGTGGGGGCCCCGCCGGCCGCCGCCCAGGTAGCGCTGCGAGCTGCGGCTCTCCTTGTAGTACCTGCTGGAGGAGGACTCGAGCTGGCTGTTGGTGGCCTGGGAGATGTCGGTGTCGTAGTCGTCGAGGGGACCCTCGCGCAGGTCGTCGAGGTGCCTCCGCGGCCGGCCTCGGAGCTCGCGCGCGTTCACGTACTCGGCCGAGGTGAGGTTCTCGTAGGAGCGGCTGGTATAGCCCGATCGCAGCGGGACGTGCCTGGACTCGGGCAGCTCGTCTAGCCGCTGCGTGGACTTGCTGCGGCCGCGCATCGCCTCGAAGTTCTTCTTTTGGTAGGGCTCAGCGGGCCGGTGGATCGGCGCGGACTTCGCGTCGTCGGCCTTGCCGAAGAGGTTGTCCTTTAGGACGCGAGAGCCCTGGAAGGGCTCGTCGTCCTCGGGGCTGCCGCGGCTGCGCTCGCTCAGCTTAGGGTCGTCGTGGTAACCGCCGTGGGTACGCGTCTCCACTATGTACTTGTCACCGTACTTGTCCGTCCTTGTCTCCAGGGTGTAGCCCTCCTTCGGCTGAAGGTACGCGTCGGGCGGGATCTTGTTCGTGATCTTCTTCTCATAGCCGTACACCTTGCCGTTGTCCTCGTGGATCTCCTTCTCGAAGATGTACTTCTCGCCGTTGCTGTTGGTGCGCGTCTCGCTGATGTAGGTGTCCATGTACCTCTTGGGGGAGGCGACGCGCGCGGGTACCACCGGCGACGGCACGATCGGCTTGTCGATGATCTCGTGCTCGGTCTTGCTGGGGCCGAGTTTGCTCTTCGCGGCGAACATCTCGTCGGCCAGTAGCCGCGACTTGATCCTCGACTCCAGCAGATCCCTCCGCGCGCTCAGCTCCGAGGTCTTGCTGAGCCGGCCGAAGTCATTGGCGACCCCGTCCATGCCGTCGGCCCTACCCCGACCGCCGGCCTCGACGAACACGCTGGAGGTGTACTTGTCCGGTTTGGACTCGGGCATCTCGCCGAAGTGGGTGGTGGGCTTGGGCCTCGACTTGAAGCTGTTGATCTCGTTGTTGCGATGAAGCTCGCTGGTGTAGTAGTCCGGCCGCCGGTGGTACTCCTTCTCGGCGGGGCTGTTCTCCCTCGAGGAGTCCTTGCGCTCCAGGCCGAGGCCCTCGTCGCTGTCGGAGTGGCTGCGCTGCGCCTTCTTCTTGTCGAGCTGCACCTGGGCGTAGATGACGTCCGTCTGGGGCGGCGGCGGGCTCGACTCGTTCGGCCTGGTGTAGGAGAAGGGCCGGTTGTTGTTGTGCCCGAAGCCCGGCCCCGGCGACACCATGGCGCGCGTCAGCTGGGGCGGCGGCGATCGGTCGGTCGACAGTCGGTGGATCATCTTGTGGATGGTGGACTCCTCGGGGATGCGCTGCTCATAACGGCTGCTGTGCAGCATGCTGCAGTCGGGCTCGTCGCGTCCGGCCTCCAGGTGGACGGGCACGCTGCGCACCGAGCTGGCCCGGTGCGGGGGCGGCGAGTCGCGCGGCTCGAGGCGCACGTCGATCAGACGCTCGCCCGTGAGGCTGGCCGCGCGCCGCGGCGGCGACGACGGCTCGAAGTGGAAGGGCGACTGCTCGGCGACCCGGGGCGAGGCCTCGATGATGGGGGAGAGGGGCTTGCGGGCGGGCCGCTGCGCGGGCGAGGAGGCGCGCTTGCGCTGGGAGCTGGGGGCTCCTCCGGCCGCGTCGCTCTGGCTGCGCTTGAGCGGGGCCCGCGGCTGCGGCCTGCTCGTCGGCTCTAGCTTGGGCGCGAACAGCCGGGCGATCGTCTGCTTGATGCCGCGGGAGCCGGCATCGCTCGCGCTGCGCTCGAGGGCCTTCTTCTTGGCCCGGGGGGGCTGGCCGGTGGAGGGGGTCTCCTCCTCCTCCTGGGGCCCGGCCGCGCCGATGTCCTCGCTGCGGCGGCGCTGCTGCCGAGCGCGACGGCCGCGCGTCGGCAGGCTGCTGTACTTGCGGCCCGGCTCGGGGCTGGCGTAGCAGGCGACGCTGTCCGCCTGCTGGAGCACGTGGGCCGCCTCCTGGGCGAGGTCCTCCTTGCTGCGGGCCTTGATGCTCTCCTTATGCACGGGGGTCGTTATCAACCTACCTTCGCCATCTCCAGCGAGGGCCGTGGTAACGTGGGGGGAACCACGTCCTGAAACAGAGGAATGGAGGAGTTGAGAATTTTTTTTTTTTTGAGGCGTAACGGGATTAGAGAAGCGATTTTTATTTTGGCTCGATCATCGGTTAATTTAATCGTACGTGCGACAGAGAATTTCCATAAATCGACGCTTTCTAGGACTTTCTTCTTTTTTTACATTCCTGTTGGAATGTGTTTTCGATCAGTCTTAATTATAACCATTTACCTGGTCGGTTCAGTAGAATATTTTTTTATCTGTTAAAAGTTAGTCAATTAAATAAGAGTGGAGTGAAGTAAATCACGTAGTAGAAGACTTTACATCCGACATTTTTAATAGATTTTAGCTTCTTAATTAATTTGATAGAAATTGAATAGGAATGTCTGGCAGTACTCGTCTGTTTTTACTTCAGTGTATTATACGTGCGCCAAAATTCATTCTTTTTATTTTTCATAATTTCTCAATATTTTATTATTATTTCTAACAATAATAATAAAATATATTCATAAAATATTTCACTTTTGATAATATTTACTATTTTTATTTATTTATTTATTTATTTTATTCTTTCTTAAATTTGAAAGAAGTAGAATGAAACATCGCGATGGGTTATTCCGTCATTCCCTCAACTATCCTTCCTTTAATTTAAAAGTCTTTTGATATTCTAAATTGTAAATGACGGGATTCTTTATTTTCTTTCATGAATATTTTTCACGTGAAAGAACGAATGAATGACAATTTTGAGAAAAACACAATAAGCCTGGTATCTAAACACAATAGTTTAAATACGGCCGGATTCTCAGAAAAGACGTGTTCAGCGGACAGACCGCAAAATTTATTCGCCAAATTTGACGCTTCCTTTCGAGCAGAAACGTAGTCATTCAAAGTCAACAGGCTGAAAAACGCCCGAAAGGATTTGCAAAGATAAATAAAGCCCGGGGACGGGTGTAGTAAACAGTTAATTACAGCGAGAAGTGGACGACGCGCGATAAAAAAATGCCTACCGAAGAGGCGCTAAATTTCGCGGTCTCCGCGGAATCGACACGCGGCTCCGGTGAATCACCGCTGCGAACAGGTTTCGGCGGTCTACAGTGGAAGGGAAAAATAAGTGTTCGATCATCGACGGAGATAAGACTTTATTCAAATTAAAACATCCCGCCGGTGATGTATCAGCCTCCCACTGGCGGCGCGCGTCGAATTAACCGCGGGAGAAGCCGCTCCTCTCCGCAATTCCGCCGGCGTCAACGTCAAGGCCGCTATTACACCGCCGCCACCGACGATCCAATGTCGCCGTGCGCTAACGGTGCATTTAATTCGACAAAAGGCTACCTCGACTTTTCATCGCGAAAAAAGAAGAAGAGAGAGAGAGTGAGAGAGATGAAAAAAAGGACTTCGTTCTCACGACAGGTTACTCCGCCGGCGCGCGGACAAATGAAAATCCAAGCCCCGGCCGGTATATCGGGCTTTCACATCGCTCGGCACGGGGAGAGTCGGGATGATAATGTAAATCGCGAGTCGCGCGCCGGGGCCGGGGACAGCGCCTCGGCCTCCGAGCGATTATTCTTTATGCTCCGGCGAAGGAGGGGTAGGGATGCGTGCTCTCGGTGCACACGGCCTGCCCGTAAGTGACGGGGCCCCGACATGGCCGACCTCAATCGGGCCCGATGTAGTCGCGGCGCGCGACTACGTGTGTGGCTCATTTTCCGTGTAAACGCGCGATCGACCGAGAGGAGGTCTCTCCCCTCTCTCTTTTTGCGGCCGGGGTGTGCGCGAGAACCCACTACCCGGGGGCACCGCCGAGAGATGAAAGGGAGATACCTATGACGTATCGACGCTATATCGATGCCCCGGCACGAAAGTGCAATACGTCTACTTCCAGTGATACGTCCGCTCCGAGATATATAGGCGCAGCGCCGAAGCCGCTACGGGGACCCTTCGGCTTCGCCGTGGTCGATATTTTTTTTTTTGTTTTTTTTTGTTCGGCCTCCTTTTTTTCCGCGGCTTTTCTACATCTCGATAATTTATTTGCATTTTCTCTTTGGCTTGTACCGGGATTTTTTTCGATCCTTCCGCAGACTTTCTCAATTTCGAGATTTATGCCTATTATATCCTTATAGGATCGAGTATCTAAGGAGCTGTCAGAATTTTACGTGTATCTGAATCGAGGTACATATTCACGTATTTGATGGTGAAAAATCACAGTGCTTCGTAAGTACATTTTTTTTGTAAACATTTGTACTTGAATGTAAAATAAATGATAAACAAAGTTTGTAATGAAAATCCCTGTGGATAAAAAAAATGATTTCTTAATTTAATACTTTACGACCCAATGTACATTGGAATGTTCAAACGTATCAGATTAAAGTGAATAATTTCCCATCTCGCGATGGGATTGCAAGTCATTCTACACTCAATAGAAACTGAGAAAATTAGCATTAAAGAAAAAAAACCAAAAGTTTAAAAAGGAAAAGAAAGAAAATAAAAATAAATTTTATTAGAACAAGAAATAAAATTATTTCTTAAAAATAAAAACAAATAATTTATGAATGAAATAAAATAAATAAAATCATAATTTAAAGAAATTAGTTTAAATATTTTTTTTATTTTATTTAATTATATCCTTATTTATTGTTTTTTTGTTTTTTGTTTTTTTTTGTTTTTTTTTTTTGTTTTTTTTTTGTTTTTTTTTTCTTACTTTTTTACTTTTTTTACTTTTTTGTAGAATTTTTGCATATTATTTGCTACAATTAGGATATAATAAAAAAAAACTACGTGAATAATGTGCATGATGAAAGTAAACGTAAAAAAGGTTAATCGATAAGTAAGAAAGAGGGAGCGCGAAACGAGGAGAAAGGAGACGAATAGGAAAACAGGGTGAAACGGCCATTCGCCTCCTAAGTTCGGCACGTTTTTCACGACTTTATTGTTTCGTTCGGCCCCCATTTTCCTATAATGAGCATCGGGACGACTGGCCGATCGTACAGCGGTCGGCGACGCACAAAGGGAAACCTTTGAATATATATCGCCGCAGCGGAATGTGTACCTTGTTATAATCGCAGGCACCGCGGAAAATTTACATTTTCTCAAAGCGCAAAATTCATTATTTCGTGCGATATACCGTTACGCCGCGACCCACGCGAATGCGAAGTATCATTTCGTGTACAACAATTTGGGATCATTACCGCGGCTGCTTTACGACTCTCGCGGCGCCCATTACGCCGTGTCTAAACCTCCTCGGCCGCTCGATTGCCGAGTCCCTGCCCGCCTAAAAAGCTTGCGAACGACGCAAAAACGAAAATCAAAGTGAAAGTGTCACTCGCAATAGCTCCCTCGACTTATCTCTAATGCTCACGATGATAGCGACGGGAAAATATGACCAATTTTAGAAAGCAGTTTTGCCATTATGCAATTTTCGCGTAAAGTACGCTGCGATTCCAAAGTTACGCGCTGAGCAGGTTTGCCCGCACGGTAGTAGAAAATTAATTGATTTTTTTCAGGTGACTAAGTATCTTGCGCGCGTGAAATGCGGAAAATTCAGGACTGGCGAGACGCTTACGAAATCGAGGCAGAAAGACGGTGGATTACAATGAGGGTAAAAAGGAAGGAGAAGCCCTAGAGCGCGGGGTCAAAAACCCGAGATTCCGCGGGCGGCATTCACGCGCGCTCGGACACGCTCGCTAATCAAGGCTACACGGCGGCCGCGCGGAATTTATTCGCGCGCTCGCGCATCGACAGGAAATTATCCGCAATTAACAGGATCGCGGAGGGCTCAAGTCCGCGCCGGGGTACCCCGCGATGCCCGTCCACGTAATTTACGGCGCGACGCGTGCTCGCAGCTGGAAAAAGAGAGAAAGAGAACGGAGAAAAAAATAGATAGTGTGAGAGGGAGATAGTAAGATAATGAAAGACGGAGACAGAGGCACGGAGAGATGGTGAGTGATAAAGAGTGATGGTGAAATAGTGAGAGACAATTGGAGAGATGCAAAGAAACGGAGAGAGACAGACCATGAAATTGAGTGATAGTGCGTGGTAGTGAGTAAAAATTGGCTAGAGTGAAAGAGAGTGAGGTAGTAAGCGATAGTGAGTGGTAGTTAGAGACAGTGGCATAGGGAGAAAGAGGGATAGTGAAAGACAGTTGCATAGAGTGAGGTGTTGGATGATACTGAGTGATACTGAGTGATAGTGATAGTGTGTGATAGTAAGTGATAGTGAGTGATTGTGAGTAATAGTGAGTGATAGTAAGTGATAGTGAGTGATAATTGGAGAGGGATAATAAGATATTGAGTGATAATTGGATAGAGGGATAATGAGTTATTGAGTGATAGTGTGTGCTAGTGAGTGATAGTGAGTGATAGTGAGTGAGTGATAGTGAATGATAGTGAATGATAGTGAATGATAGTGAATGATAGTGAGTGATAGTGAGTGATCAAGTGATAGTGAGGCATTTAGAGAGTCACTGAAGGAAAAATAATGAGTGACGCTGAGTGTTAGTAAAACTGTGAGAGAGGAAGAGAGAGAAAGACTTGGAGACAGAGAGAGTGAGAGTCAGAGGCAGCTTGAATGAGACAAACAGAGAAAAATAGATGGCGAGATAAACATGCAGCGAGAGAGAGAGAGAGAGAGAGAGAGAGATCAAGTGAGTAAGGGAGAATGGGAGGAGAGAATGAGACAGAGTCGAAAAATCTCTCTCTAAATAATCAAATGGAAAGAGTGAGAGAGAGAGAGAGAGAGAGAGAGGGAGAGAGGGGATGCACACGTTTGAAAGAGGTCGCGATTAGCGTGCCGCCGGTGCGACGTGCCACTTTTACGAGCGTCCTCCTACACCGCCGGCGATTTTTTTCTTTTCGCAGGAATTCGTGCCGGCAAGTCGCGAATTTCACCTTTTGTCCGGCGCGCGGGATCGCGAGCATGCACGAGCGGAGCCGAGAGAGCGAGCCGACACTGATACCTTTTCTATTCAAGCTTGATTGATAATTAGGCGTCGGATGAACCGTTGAAGTGGAACCGGCCACTTTGATTCACCTCACGGTGTTTTCGTAGGTAATGTGACACGAGTGTGAATTAGATGTGAGAAACAAAAATTTTATAGGATGTTCGGTAATAAATTTTGTGGCGGGGCCAGTCATAACTATAAAAGTCTAGATTTACTTGAATAATAACGATTTTTGTGGGGGTCGTACGGTAAGCTAGAAAAAACAAATCTAAATTTTATTTATGGATTTTGGAAATAAATCAGCGTTGTACACATTAAAAATTGTTTAATTTATGCTCACCATACCCCTAGAAATATTTGTACTATAATCAAGTATTTGAAAAAATTAATATTCTTGTCGAAGTAGATACGGACGATTATGGAAAGTTTTCTAACTTCCTTTACTCTTAAGACGTCGAAGTAGAAACAGACGAATGTAGACAGACACTGATTTTAATAAAGTTCCTTCAAATATTATCTCTGGGTAAATAAATTTAATTTTTATTTTTAAATTAAAATACCTTTATCTTTTCAATTGAGCCTTATACATTTATTATTTATAAGTAGAACTGTGTATCGATCAATTTTTTTTAAATAATAGATCTAATTTTTATTTTTAAATTTAATCAATTTTCTCGATAGTTTTATTAAAATACTTTTAATCTAATGCTAATTTCGCAAAAAATTGTCTGATGACGTAAAATAACGATTAAAGGACTTAAAAAAAAATCTCCAGTAAATCTGTCAATCACTGTCTTCTCTTCATTTTGCACATGAAATTATTAGTTCCATCGACACATTAAACAACAAAAATGCGAGAAAATGAAGACCGTACGCGGTGAAGGTAAAACGCACGGTAGGCAGGTGTAATTAGGTCCGACATCCCCCCTAATTATTTTCAAACAAATATTGTTAACAAGGGGGGGGGGAAATAGTTAATCCAGCCTATTTATAGCCTTTCATCAGCATCTAATTATTCGCCGATAATCCAATGCAGCGGGGTATTATAAATAATTAATGTTTGATTTCCAAATTAATCATTCTCCTATAAATCAATTACTTTGGATGCGCGATCATTAAAGAGGTTCATTAAAGGCGGCTCAACGGGCCTAATGGTTCAATCGCAAGGGGAGCAAGGAGCGAGAGAGAGAGAGAGAGAGAGAGAGAGAGAGAGAGCGGACTATTTGTCGAGGCGCTATGTATTCCACCGGGGCCGAAAGTGTACACACGTCTGCGAAAAGCCGTTGTCGATTTTGATCGATTACAATCGCCGATAATCGATCGGCGAAATTCGCCGCGGAAAAAAGGGCCGCCTTCGCCGATTAATAATTATCGCTTATGTAGGCGCTTCCTCGATCGATCGACACGTACGTACATACACATGTATATATTTATATATATATACATATATTATATTATATATTATATACACTCATAAGTACATATATAGGTAAACATATATATATATGTATATACATATGTATATACATACAAACATATGTATGTATGTACGCATCGCGCGGAGAGTTTCGCACATTACTCAAACGCTCGCGCGTCGAGGCGGTCCGCGCGAATAATTCATCGCTCGCGGAGGCCCCCCCGATCGTTATCCGTCATTCCGCGCGCCGACCTTTAAAGAATTATCTTCTTTTGCATCGAGCGTATATACCCGATTGAGCGCGCGCACGCGCCCGAGCGGGATTCCGTTAGTCCGCGGCGGCGCCGCTTTTTTTCGCGAAATTAATTGAATCGGAAAAGAGAATACCGCTTACGTACGCCGCGGCGGCCCTAATGGCGATTTTTCATCGCTCGCCGCTCAGCGCGGCGGACTTTTTCCCAAGCGGCTCGTTTGCCGTTTAACGAGATTGTTCGCCAAAGTTTCGAAAGATTATTCAACTCGGATGGGGGACGGGGGGAGGGGTGGAGGGGGGGGGGATCGTGATGAAACGATGAAACTGTATTCCGAGTTTATTATTTCGTCTTGGAGAAATTTGCTTTTTCTGCCTATCCGATCACGTGAGTAATGAATGGAGAGGAAGATCCGCGGAGCCACGAGACTCCAGCGACTTTCTACGGTTTATATAAATTTGTTATCGTCGTATACTCGCGTTTACGTAATAAATCTGCTATTGATTTGCACGGGGCTTGTATGTCAAAGGGAACCTGTTGCTACATGCACAAATAAATGTGACGAAACTGATTCTAAAAAAATTGATTGAGTGGTAAGACTCGAATGAGGGCTATTGCATACTCATTGAGGAAGCTTTGTATAGGGATTTTTGAAGTGTCGTAAAAACATATTACAAATGTTTTTTTCAGGTTTTTGGAAGCGAAATACATTATTTTTCGTATGTGTGGATGTGTGTGTGCGTGTGTGCGTGTGTGTGTGTGTGTGTGTGTGTGTGTGTGTGTGTGTGTGTGTGTGTGTGTGTGTGT
>JAXIUT010000037.1:19381218-19396621 GCA_035586675.1 Eurytoma californica | reverse complement strand
CAGAAATTATGGTCACAAAATATGGTCAATATTTAGTGACACGATCATCTATTATGGTGGATTTTCTACCAGGGTACATCACTTTATAATTGTGTTAAAATTTACTGACAGGTCTGCCAATAGATTTTATTTGCTTTTCTCTGAAATAACTACTTTTCGCCGAGGATAAAACGCAATCTTTTTCACAACTATTTGCCCAAAGATTTTTCTTTCAAGGCGGTGTTTGCTTAAGAAAAGTCGGCGCTATTGTTGGAAAGGAATCTCGAAGAGCTCGACAGACTCGATGAAAAAAAGAGGCACGAAGCGTATCTCCGAGGTACTAGCGTGTCTACGTTAACACGGACTATTTGCTCAGCAAACACTTATCCGGCCCCTTGTTTCCCTTTTAAAAAAGATTCGGCTGCGTCGAAAGTTTTCGATTTTTCATTTCGGAGAAGACAATTCTCCGCCCGGACTCGTTACATTTACGCGACTTTATAAACGAAATTTTTTTTCTCTTCTCCTTTTTGCTTTCTGTTACCGGCGCGAGTAGTAAGAATTCGCGTTTGCGCGCGAAAAATTCAAGTTCGTTCCTTTACTTACTCATGCATGAATTTGATGGGGGCAATATTTACTCTCAAAGACGTCTTCGGTATTTCTCTTGCTTCATATATCCGTTTCTAGTGTTTTCGTTAGTCTTTTATAACGATGCTGTTGCGAATGCTTTTGAAGGCGAGAAAAATTCAAATTCCACTTCTAATATTGATTTTACAAAGACGTATTTGCCGTTCACGCATATTTTCACTAGCAAAAGATTACCGCGAATGGTAAAAAAGAACGTGATAAAATGTTTAAAATTAGCTTCCAAGTGTGAAATGTTGAAGAACTTTTATGGATAAACAATGCAAATTACTGATGCATGTGACACTATACAAATGTATATCCTTAATTTTAAGACTTAATAATACTGGAAATATCAATATTTTAATTTAAAAAATAGAATAATAATAACACAAGATTTTTTATCAGATACGCAGAAAATCAAAACAGTAATGTACACACATGCAGTGAGAAGTACATGTACAAAAATATACGTAGAGCAACACTGTATTTATACTTATCCACTTCATGTTTTTATTATTAATTCTAATAAAAAAAAATTTCATCAAAATAAAATCTAAACTCTTTCTTATTAGATACTCCTGACTTTCAAAAATTTACATGAGCCCCTTTTATACAAGTATCTTACAGTAAACGAAATTTCATCAAGATCTGCAAATTCTTTAACCTGTCGATTACTGATAACATTTGGAACTTATACTCCTAAATAGTTTACCATGTACTTATTAATCAACAATTGTTATGTAGTTATGTACACAATTTTTTCAATACTTCATTTTCATAATGATCAATTGATATATAATGTATACACCAAATGAACAATAATTTTAAAAGGTTAAACACCCTTTTAAACAAAGTAAAAATGCATAAAATTTCTATAACATTAAAGACCTTAGTTCTTGTATCGAGTTCTAAAAGTAAATCAAATATCTTAGAAACATTGGCCGTATCCTGTAAAGCTCAAAATGTCACGTCGAAAAAAAATACATCGCACGAGCTCGTCAAAACAAGCGCCAAAGTGTAATTACACAATACACGCGCGCAGATATACGTATCAGAGCTGCGCGCATGCCGATTACCGCGTACACGCCATTATGAAATTATTAATTTGCAAATCACGAGCGCCACGAGGGCGGCTCAATTCCGCCGCACGCGTGACAATCGTCCCGCTGACTTAGGAGCGCCATTAATCACGTAAAGCGAATTAAAGCCGAGCGGGCGGCAGCGGCCTCCCTCCGCGGTCCGCGCGCGCGAGAGAGAGAGGCGGCGAGGTATTATAAGGACACGCCGGAGGAATTTCCCCCGCGCGCGTGCTGTGCCCCCCACCCCTGCCACACGAGCATTATGCAGGGCAACGGAGCGAAGACCAATGACGCAATTAATAATTAGTCGCCGCGGAGCAGCGGCGACGTCGACGGCGAGGTGTGCCGTGGTAGTCTCTCCCTCTCGTGCACACACGCGGGGAGACACACTCGCCGGGTGTACCAGTTTTACGAGCCTCGTGCGCAGAGCGCAACTCGCGTTTTTCCTATACTACTCCTTCTCTCTCCGCTACTTCGCCTTCGCCTCTTTCTCTTTTTTTTTGCGAACGACTCACTTGCGACATCTCCGCGCGACTCTGATGGCTCTTTTGGAAGTTTCCGTCTCTGTACTTGGGGGATCGTGGGGCTGTGCGAGACAAGAGAAGCTTCAAGGTTTCTGTTTGAAAATCAGATTTGATCGTATGTGTGAGATTTTGAGTTAGATTTCATGAAGTTTTTAAAACATGTTTACTTAAAATAGTAGTTTTCGATACACTTTGCGCGATGTATCAAACATTGTTTTATAGCACTCTAACCTCAAAATCACAACTTTATTGTGTATTTTCAGCACTCCTATAAAGTATTATTCTGAACTAGTGCATAAATGCATCTCACGAGGTAAATAGTGTGTTATCTACTTCATGAGTCTTCAAAACCGTAATATTTTTTTTGTTAATATTCTATTACAGATTCGCACGTTTGGATCTTGTATAATTTTTTTTTTTAATCTGACGACAAGGTAAATAGTGTGCGTTTATCTACTTCATGATACTTCAAAAACCATAACTTTTTTTTTTTAAATATTTCATTTTCAGACTCGTATCGGAAACTACTATTTTGCGGTAGTATGCCTAAAAACAACTTTATACATAATCTGAGCTGTGCATACATTTCGATAAAAATAGAGACTGTTCGCGTTAAAAGAAACTGGAAGATAAGTAAGCGAGAAAATTTATCGCAAGTTTTCGAGAATCTCGCATTAATAGCTGAGAACTCGTGAATGTACCTACAGAGACTCGATCGAAATTGAAAGTTTCAAGATTTCTCGAATATCTAGGAGAGTCTCCCTTTTCTTGGGGAATTTCTCGCAGATTTTCGAGAATCTCGCTTTAATATTCCAGAAATCTCGTAAATGTTAAGAGTCTCGGTCGAAACCGAGAGTCTTGAGCTTTCTCAAATATCTGGATAATCTTGATTTTTTTCTATAAATCTCGTTTGTTTTTTCTTTTTTTTTTTGTTCTACAAGTATCGTATCAATATAAGATTATATTTTAGAAAAAAAAAGAATATTTAGTAAAAAAAGAACAAATTATAGTACATTATACGTAAAAAAATGACATTCTTTTTCGAAATTGCGCGCTGAAATGAAATCACGATTAAATCTTGTTTCATCTCCGTCAAGTCTCGCACAGTTTTACTGCGTATTGTGTGAATTTTTTTTTTTTCGGGGGATTGAAATTGCGTTTCTTAACCCTTTGAATAAGGAGAGATTCCTCGAGTGCCCGCGTATCAAATTGGCAAATTTTATTGTTCGAGTGGGAATGCAATGCCCGCTGGAATTTCTCGAGCGCCAATTATTCGTAGGCGCGCGCTCGCGCGGCTTGTACACATCCTTTAAATTGTCACTCCGCGGAGTACTAATTGTCAAGCAAAACTCACCTCATTTAAATGGGAAGCGACTACCGCCGCGATTTTCCCATGCCGCGCGGTGTCGTTTAAGCTTCTCCTTTTTTTTTTAAGTGAAAGATTAAAATTGTCCAATTGCGTAACGTTAAAAGGCGAAGAGACGTTGACCCGCGAGTTACCGATTTTAATGAGACATCCAAATGACGGGCATTTTCTTTCTAATGGGTCTTTTGGTTCGCGAGCCTCGTCGTTAATTTTCGCTCGCACTGCCATTACAAAGTATTATTTTCAAACTCGGACCGCGCAATAATGCCTGGGAATAAAAACGCATAAATATACGCGGAATTAAGACCCATTAGGGAGAAAAATTCGACGTAAGTGTCATCGCTTTGACATTATGAAATACGTCTCTGAGGTAGGCCCTCGTAAAAATCGGTGACCCGCGCGGCGTTGAGGTTTGCCTCGTTGGCCGGTGAATTACGACTTTCACATTAGTACACAAGTGAAATAATAATCCTATCCTTCCCGTTTGACTCTGACATTTTGAAAAGTCGCAAATTCCTTGTGTAACTGATTCGTCTCGCATAAATTTCTTTTTTATGGAATTTCTCTGCTCGAAGAACACTAAATCATTCGCTAATCTGTAGAAGCATATTCATACATAAAAATCATCATATTCATATTAATTTTAATTTTTTTTTTATTCGTTATTTCTAATTAGTAATTTGTTAAAGTTAAATATTTGATTATTGTGTAACAAGCATTGATTATCGTCACTCTTTCAAAGGGTTAATCAACCGATTAGGTACCAATTTGTTACGAAATTAATATAAATGAACAATTGAAATATCAGTCTTGGCGTTTCGTGCCGTTAGTTGGCGAAGAACAAAAAAGGGGGTAAAACCGATAAACACAGAGAAAAATTAAATTATTTTAATCGTGTGTTAAGCAACACCGGCCGATTCGATTTCTAGGAAACTTCCAGGCTCGGCGTTACAATTTTTGTTTAATTCATCAGAGACGCAGCGAGAGAAGTTATTGGCTAGTATGAGTTAGATACGATCGTGCACTGAGAAAAATAAAGTAGCTAAAATTTATTGTTTTTCTTTATTTTTTTTCTTTATACATTTTTCTTTATTTTTATTTATTATATCTATTTTCATAACGTTAGACCTGTATATCTTTTTCAGAACTTTACAGAATCATTTTTTGTTTTCTCTTTGATATTTCGAAGAAAAAAAAACATAAAAAAAAAATTTTAATTAAAAAGAAAAGTTTCATTTTTCAAGACAATTTTTCCTATAGATTATTATTCTCAGTGTGCGTTTGGACTCGGGGGGCCTCATATAAACCTGCAGTCAGTGCAGTGGGACGTGGTCGACACGGCTTCACATCATACTTTTAGCATTCGCCGCTAATGGCCGCGCCCCGTCAACAATGGGGCGATATTAATTGCGCCGCCGCGCCATATTCATATAAAGGTGGTGGCCGTAGCGCATGCGCGTCGTACAAAGGAAGGAGCGCGCGAGATATCGGGCTGACCGCTCGACGCCGGTGTGGAACTGACGGACAGGAGAATCGAGCGAGGGAAGCGGTGCCCCCCCCCCTGTATATTCAAACGAGGACTTCGCCGGGGGAGAGAAGATAAAGAGAATCGGGGAGAAGCGGGACGAGTCTCCAAGGCTCCCTCGGACGTGCGCCTGAGTATGCGCGGAGCTTAATTTCTATTACGTCACGCGGGATGTACATACGGGGTGAGCGAGCGCGCGCACAGCTGCAACGACTTTACTACTCGCGATGATGCACCGGCCACTGCTCTCGTTCTTATTTCATTTGTCAAACCGAGCGAGGATGATGAATTTATGATCGTTCGTGGATTCAATTTTTTTTTTTTTTTTTTTTTTTTTTTATTGTGACAGATTATCAGTACGGATTCATTAAATACCATTGTTTAAAATATTTTAAAAAAGCGCGGGAAACCGTCGATTTAGTTATTTTATATCTAGAAGAGTGCTTCTGTTATCTGGTTTGAAAGACGAAACCGTTTTTAATATATTTTTTAAATTATTATAATGTAATGTCGCAATTTTTTTTTCGTTTATTTCATCAGTATACTGTCAGCTGCTCTAGATAATAATTAATCAATGCTTTATATACGAAAATTAACGAAAAATTGTTTTTTGATGCTGTTTTGAAGATGAAACTGTTATTATTTCTTTCTTTTATAAAAAATTAGAGACGCTATGTTATGATTGTAACATTCCGCGAGTTTAACGTTCAACTAAGCAAGTACGTGAAGTATGTAAAAGTTTATGAAGAAATGAAAAATTTATATGACTTTTAAGATGAGACTACGTTTACTAAACTTCATTAAAAAAAAAAACTAAAAATTTACACCGCCATGTTGTAAACGTGCAATTTATTTATCCAATAATCTTCATTTATCACGTTAAACAAAAGTTAATAGAAAAAAATACAAGTTCATAAAAAAATTGGTTGTCTATCCAACGTTAAAACCATTTTTACTTTATTACAATAAAGTTGTGTTCATTACACTAATGTGACGCCATCTTGTCATTAGCCGACAATTTTGAGCGGGAATTTAAAAAAGTGACATTTCAAAAAACAAAATTTACCCGTTGAAAAAACTACGTAGCACAAAAATAAAAGTTACCGCACGCGAGCATTAAATTTATGTAAAAATTGGCCCAATCAACGACATGCACACCAATTCAAAAGAAGCCGAATAAAAAGCGGCTGCTCGTCCGACTTTGATGTCGAGATTGCTTTTTACCGGGTGACAAAAAAGTAGCGCGTCGAATTTGTAAAAAGGCGTTAGCGTGGCGTTATAACTCAGGCCCTATCCACCCTAACGATCTAAGCCGAGGGGCAGAAAAAATGAAAATCAAATTCAACCCTTGGCTCGCGCTCCGGCGACAAAAAGCCAATCTCCGCCGGCGGCTATAAGGGAGCCCTCCAGAGAGAGAGAGAGAGAGAGAGAGAGAGAGAGAGAGGAGCAGCTCTCGAGTGCTCTCCCGGAGTTGCGGCCCCAGCTCGACAGCGGCATCAGCGGCATACCGAGTAAATTGAAGCCGCGCGCAAAATTGAAAAATAAAAGTGGCGGAGGCCTCGGCGAAGGAGCCGAGGAGAAGAGGAGAGAATATCTAAGAGGTAAGGAAGGAAGGAAGGGAAAAGACAGGTGTGCTTGGGAAAAGTCATTGTTCGAGCCGTGTAGCTCTCGGTAGCCGTGGCGGCGGCGGCGTCGGCGGCGGCGGCGTTCGTTAGTGAAGCAAGACGACGACGTCCCTGCACTTTGCGCACTGCAAGTTTCTCGCGCGAGATGCGCGAGTGTAGGTTTGTATATGCGCATATATATCCATGCGGTATGGGGGGCAAGACGAAAAAAAAGAGAGAGAGAGAGATGGGCGATGTATAGGAGAGAGAGAAAGAGAGAGAGAGAGAGACTCACCGATCCTCTTGACGTGGACGTCGCGATTGAAGGAGACGCTGCGCTCGGCGGCGTTGCGCCGCGGTCCGTCCTCTTCCAGTTCAGCAAAGTCCTCGAGGAGGTCCCCAGACCTCGGGGAGTCCGTGCGCTGAACCTCGGGCATCCTCTCTCGGTCGAGCGAGTCGAGACTCTCATAACAGCCCGATCATTCCCCCTATTCCCGCTTCCTACTTCGTTTATTTCGTTCGCTTCGCTTTTTCGCTCTTTCGCTTCTCTCTGCGCCTACTGTATCTGCCGTGATCCCGGAGCTGCGACAATCACGGACAAAACGCGGTACCGAGCCATTAGATTTTCTCTGTACCTTCCATGGAGCCCTATGGGTTAGAGCGGGCTCCGCTGTGTTAGGGTATTTAAAGCCTTGTGGACGTCAGAACGTATTTATGCACTGAGAAAATGTTTGGGGTTAAAATTATTATTTGCCATAGAATCCGAGAGACATACTTTAATTCTGAACTTTCATAAAAATGATATTACCCTCTAGTGGAAATTAGTGGAAAATGCACTGAGCACTAAATAGTTAATTAGTGTTTTCACTCATTTTTAGTGAAATTTCACTAATTGATATGGTTTCTCATTAATTCAATTTTAGATACACGCTATAGTGTATATGTGCGATTCTAGTAACAATTATCCTTAGTAGCGGGCGTCAATTATCAGTTTACTCGGAAGCGGTCAGACAACCGATCAATTATTACTATCTAAAGTTGAATTAGTAAAAAACCACTACAACTAGTGCAATTTTACTAACACTTAATAAAAAGGACATCACTAATAGTGATTATTGGGGTATTTTCCATTAATTTTATTGCTTTGTTACTAATACAACTTTAAAGGTTATATGAGAAATTGTTATGCCCTAACACGAATAAAAGATTCTTCTTTCATTTTAAATAGTTCAAAAATAAAATCCGCTTTAAGAAAATTTGTAATAAACAAAAAGTATACGATCGAAGATTGTGCAAATTATAACAATTTTCTTTGTAAAATTTACTATTTTCAAAGTATGTCCTCTCAGCGCTATACGAAGAATAATGAAAATTCCTCCAGAATTTTTTTCAGTATGCAACTTTTTTTTCAAGTCAACTTCATAATTACGTTCAATTATGTTAAAACGTTAATGTTGTAAAAAAAAGGTTCGGTAAAAAAGTTTAAAATGTCTTCTGCATTTATGCGAGTATTAATAACCCTGTCTTCGACCTCACTCACGACTGCCTTTTTTTTAATGGTTTCCTAAATTATTTCTGAGCAACTGAACACATCCCCTTTTTTTTACTTTCCCTTTTTTTTTTGATCGGTGATGAATGTTTGAGGATCAAACCGGTAGCCGAATAATGTTACATATATATCATGATGGAATGAGCGGGTTAAGATGAAGGATAAGGGTCGGGGGAATTCAAGCCTCCGTGCGGTGTGTGATGAGAAAACGCTTGATTAGAGCGACACGTGTTTCGACCAAAAGCGGTAATCGAGATGTTAACTCGGCATGCACCTATCACATTTCATCCACGTTAATGACAGTAACTTTTTAAAATATCGCATTTTTTAATTATGTTATTATGATAAATCCATGTAGCTTTATTATGCAACGATTCATTCTGTTAAAAAAATTTCACACGTAGAGATACGATTTTGTGTAAATTTTAATAGTTCAGTCAAAATTGTCATCCTTTTTTATTCAAATTTATTATGTTCATAAAAACATACAAGTAGTGAAACTCTGCTAAAATTAGTGACAAATCCTATCACATACGAATTAGTATAGGACACTTCACTAATTTTTAGTGCCTTTTTACTAATTCAACCACAGAGGGTACTGTTCAAGTACAATAGCCAATTTTACCAAAAAGATATGACAATTTTTTCGTCATCATCCATGATCACTTTCACAGACAATACAGATTACAAATTATCCTGGAACACATCTCTCCGCGCGGATGAGTGCGCAAACACAGTGAAGAAAGAGAAAAAAAGTGACTGACTGCAGCAATTTTCGAGCCAGTAAGAGATACCTCCCGGCGCCGGCGGAAAATGTCAGCGCGGTATGCTTTCGGTTGCGCTTTCGTCACGTTTTCACTGTCGAGGACAATAACGGCGGGAAAGAATCGGCGCGCGCGCGTGGCGCGTCGCCGCGATGACAGCGCCGGGAGCGATGACAATGGCGATAAGGCCACACAGCCATCGCGATGGCGATATAAGATGGCGATACGGGGGCGAATGAGATGGAGGATGACGGGACCCACGGGGATTGACGGACGACGCGACGTTGCCTCATCTACCCGAAGGGCAACGACAACGGCGTGTGTATAAGTAAAAGTATCAAAATAGTCGGTTATGTACGTTCGGCGGCGGGGGGGGGGGGGGGGGGGGGGGGGTGTTAGTTTGAGCAGCTTAGCGATCGGCGGGCGTGATAAGGTGTATTTAAAATGTTTTTTCGAATGAAAGCACTGGTAAACACATTTTCGGGTTATTTCGTCAAGTTCGTTACCGGACACAACGAGCAAAACTTTCCAATTAAGGTGTCACACTTACGAAGTCATAACAGAATGCGTATATAAATTTGTAGCGAAAGTATAATCCAGAGTGTATTTAATACTTATTCAATTTATTTATTTTAATTCTAGTTAATTTTAAATGAGAAACAGTTTTTTTCTTAATAAAATACAACTTTACTTAAAGTTACATAATTTATTAAGATAAATTTGCCGATTCCACATTTTCTTAAATTCTTTGATTACTAAAGTACAGCAATAATCTTTAAATGTTAAAGATAGCATATGTATCTTTCTTAATCTTAGACATTTTTGTTAATCTTATGCAGTAGTTAAATTTCAACGAGCGCCACCTTAAGGTAACTTCTCTACGCGCGGAATGCAAGTTTGTGGAGCGGAAAAAAAAGAATAGGCAATTCTTCGGGAGGAAAGTTCTGCTCTTTGTTTTGAAGCGATGATAGTTTGACGATTTTTCTGAAATGGTTCCCTTGTAAACAAAGACAATGTGTCGCTAATTAGATTTAGATGGTTAATCTTATTGTCTAGGCTTATCAGCTAGAATACTTAAGTCAATCAACGACTTAACTATTGACTTTCCCAAGGAAACTTGGGTAACCGCTTGAGTGCGCAGACGATTTTCGGCTATTTATATGCTAAGCGACCCACATAAGTGAACTTTTTTTCGAAAGTGAGGAGCGATAAATTAGCGTGTTCCAGAAAAATAACAAATATATGTTGAAATATTTTTCACGAGTACCATTGTGCTTTACATGTAAAATAGATTTCGATTATACCATTACGCTAGTCAAATTAACTAAATAGAAATTTTAAGAAACGGTTTCTTTAACACCAACACCTTTTTTTTAAGCTTATTTAATAAGGTCGAATTAAATTGTTTACGGAGGCCATATACGTATGTCTAGAAAATTGGTCCTTTGTAACAGTCATTCAGGTTGAACGGTCTCTAAGAATAGGCTATACATAGAAAATTACTTCCCTGACATTAATTTTTTCAGCAATGACAGGAGCGTGGGAATAGTCTTGAAATCACCGGCAGTTGTAATTTGAATGTTTTTTTGTTTAATCACTTAAGCCAATTTTGGCCACACATCAGCAATCACAGTCTATATACTTTGGAAAGTCGAAGAAAAGAGTGACTAGTGCAAATACGCAATTGAAAAAAAAAAACAAAAGAAGTAGGAATAAGAAAAAAAGAAACCGATCGAAAGGCACTAAAACCAGATTCACATGGCGAAAGGCTGATTCATCGTAGGGACAAAGAATTCCGTGTCGACTCGACAATTAGGCGCGATACGTGTCTGCGGCCGGGACTCCGCGGGAGTCACGAAAATGTCGCGCTTAAAATGCCGCGCGCGCGGCCGCTCGCGCGAATCGCCCCGCAGAATCTCAAAATCCACTTAAGCGCGCGCACGTACTCGAATTTTTCTCGCGCGCCCCGGAGGTTAACGATCCGCGCGGTCCCACGTAGGGGGCGCAGCCCCCCGCAAGAGGAGAGACGCCACCCCCAGTGTAGCCGGACTCCAGCTCACCTATATCGTCGCTTCTAACGAAGAAAAGCACATTTCAAAAAGATCTATTTTAATTTGTCACTTTTTAAGCGCAAGAGAAAGGTAAACACTTTTAGGACCTCATAAGTGGAGCTATCATTCGTATGATATCTTAAAATGTCATTTTTAAAGTACAAGAGAGAAATAAAGTCTTTCAGGACCTGAGAAAGTTGAAGTATCATTCGCATGATACCCTAAGTTTATCAGGTTTTGGAAGAGTTTATTTTACTCTAGAGCTTTAAGGGACTGAAGTATACCGACATTCAGTTTGTCATCTCATTCAATCAATTTTGAGGCTAACGACTAACTTGAACCAGACGCACATTCTTTAGTCGTTAAAGAATACTGCCCTGTATTAATAATCATGTTATTTAAAAAATTGAATTCACAAAACGAAAAGCTGCAATTGTCGGTAACCATGTATATGTATAGACTATATTTAAGGTATCCCCGTAAAAGATGCAAATTAATCTAGGGTTTTTTTGTTTTTTTTGAAATGTACTTTTCTTCGTTAGAGGCGTCGATATAAATAGTAATTAAAATGAACGCTATAAAGTGGGAAAAAATCGCCACAACCCGGGCACACTGGCCACCCCCGCGGCGTCATCGCCGCGGCAAGGTCATTGGCGGCTGCGGACGGACACGGGTCTTTATTTCACTTTCCGCGCCGCCGCGCTTCAATTCCCCACGGTGGCAATTTAAATTGTATCCTCGCGGCGCTTCCGTCTCTCTCCTCCGCCTTTCTTCTTCTCCTCTCTCTTTTTTTGTCCCTCAAGGTGCACTTCTGTTTTTACGATCGGACCGATTTTACGCACGGGGAAAATAAAAGTTTACGCCGCGCTTTATTTGCGCTCCGGAGCTGAAGTCACTGCGCTCTAAACGCTTTAGGTTCCGGCGGTTTCCGCCACGGCTCCTTTTTGCCGCCCCCACTCCACCGTCTTTTTTTACACTTTATTGTGCTTTAAATATTCTTGCGCAATTGTAATAATAACGATTCTCCAGATGGACAATATTTTACGATATAAGTTTAGCGATCGACCGAGCGCGGCCTTTCGAGCATGGCAATTGACGGAGGGCCCCGCTCTTCCCCCTTTTTTTTTAAAAACGATTAAAATACCTCCGGGCGATTACTCGGGAGCATCGACGTTTTAATAAAAATCAGTACCTACAGCCGGCACAAATACACCGAGCAATAAACGACAAATTGTTTTGAATTTACAACGCGGAGCGGCCAATTAAAAAAGGAGGGAGAGTTCACTGTCCTGAAGGGCCGTCGACTCGCAATAATTCAAGGCAAAAAAATTTTTTGGCAATCGCTAGGTCCTTCATTTTTTTTTATTTTAGACGGTCCTTTTTATCGCGTCTACGTCAGCGCGCTATGAATCGTCATTAATATACTCGATCATAAAAGTGCATTATGGCTCATTGATTTGCATGGAAATAAGCCGCGAAAAGTCCCGGGACCCCGCGAAGGCGAATAATCGGGCGCAAGAGCGCCTGATCGTAAGTCAAGTTCTTTATTGGCCGACGGATTTACCGAGGGCCGCGCTCGCGCGCCACTTTCAAATGAGACAATTCACATGGGCCGTCCGCGGTCTACCGGATTAGAGAGATACCTTCGCTCCATTCTCCTCTCTCTCTCTCTCTCTCTCTCTCCCTCTCTTCTCTCTATTTTTCTCTCTCTCTCCGTCTCTCTCTCTCCCCCTCTCTTCTCTCTATTTTTCTTTCTCTCTCTCTCTCCCTCTCTCTCTCATTCTCATCATGTCTTCATATAAGTATCTAACTTTATTTCTTTCTCTACCACTAGGAAATATATTTATATTCGACTGTGTCACTAAATTTTTTATATACTTTTCTCTCTCTCTCTCTCTCTCTCTCTCTCTCTCTCTCTTTCTTCATGTTTTCATGCCTATATGTATCTAATTTCATTTCTTTCTCAACATCTCTGACACATATTTCTCTTCGACTTTACGTCACTATCTCTCGATTGTGATGGAGAAATGAAAATAGTGACGGAGAGATATCTCCATGTCACTATGTCATGATACTATCTGGCTCTCTGTCTCTGTCTCTTTCTTTTTCTCTCTTCTCGTCACATTTGAATATCACTATTTTCATTTCTCCAACTCTCTCTAAGGCCCTATTGCCACTGTGTCACTACTTTCCTCAATGTCTCTATTTCTTAATCTAGCTCCCCTGCCTCTCTCTCGTCCCATTTGAATCTCACTATTTTAATTTTTCATTCTCTCTCGATGGACCTACTGTCATTGTGTCACTATTTTACTCAATGTCTCTGGCACTATCTGATTCTCCCTCTTTCTTTCCCTTTCGTCCCGTTTGAATATAACTATTTTCATTTCTCCATCTCTATCTATGGTCCTGTTGTTACTGTGTCACTATGTTCATCAATGTCTTTATGTCACAATCTGGATCTTCCTCCGCCCTGTCTCTCTCTCTCTCTCTCTCTCTCTCTCTCTCTCTCTCTCCCTCTCTCTCTCGTCACAAATAAATATTACTATCTTTTTCTAAGTCTGAATGTTTCCGTCTTTTTCTTTTTATGTATATCTATTTGACTTGATTTCTCTTTTTCTCTGTGGGTATGAGTGTCTCTTTCTCTCCCTCTCTCTCTCTCTCGACGAGCTGGCAACGGTATATACGGAGAGACGATGTAATCCGCGGATACAATAGCTTAATGAGGCCCCGTATCTTCGTGACTGGGGAATTTACGGGCGATTTATTTACGAGTACGCGGCGGCGGCGTCGCGCGCGCGGCCGATTACATGCATTTCGTGAAACCAAAATGGAACGCGGCCAAGAGTGAATCGTACCGCTCGCGACTCTCGCGACGTGAGCGCGAGAGAAGGTCATCCGGGAGGGAGGGGGGGCGCCCTTCTTCCTCGTCGGGCCTCCAGCGAACACCTGGACTTCGCCGTTATTGATTTATTAATTACTCGACCGTATTGCATTAATGAATAAAATTCGCTGCTTGTTGCGCGACTCTTGTCCCTTTTTTCCCCCTCGAATTTTTTGCAGATAAATAATTGCCCGGGTGTAGGATGCCGCGGTACTAACGGTACCCCGAAACTTTTTTCCCCGTCACTTTTTAATCACACTAAATCAAATACTTGGTCCGCTTTAATAATCAATTTTATGTTAATTAAGCAATTAACAAATAGCATCGGACGTATTCCAGAAACTGTAAATTCCTTATTAAATTAACACTTTCTGTCGTGAATTTTAATTGCCACGATTACGAGCGAAGCAGAAGTTCGAATTTATTATTAATAACTTTTTCGAATATTCCGGTTCAGCGTGTAATTCAATCACTTCGAATTAACAATATTTCAGTTTCTTCTCTAATTTATACGCATAAATTAACCATTCGCAGGAAAATTAATCATGAATAGAGGCGACTTTTAGTAGCTTATAAAAAGGAACCCCCGCCGAAAAGTTTAATAAATCGCTCAGTGTATTACACAGTCATTATCAATTATCGGATGCGCACGAGGCTCACCGGCATTGTCGCAACACTTCGCTCGCGCCGACGATTTTTCCCGGTAACAATTAAATAAAGCACACGCGCCTTCGGTATTATGCCGGCGGAGGCCCCGGCGGCAGCGACGTAATCGATCGCCGTCGTAAAATAAATTTTGACGACGTGCGCGCGCCTCTTTCCGCGAAATCGATGAATTTGCAAAATCCTGTACCCCCGCCACCGCGCGGCATAAATCGCCGCGCAAACGAACGCTTTTTAAAAGCGGAATGGCCGCTGGCTCGCGGTGTCTCAATAAAGCTCCGGCTCGCTTGTTCGCCGCGTGTTTTCCTTACTCCCGTATAATACGCATCGTACCTTCCGTCGTTTGACTTTTTTTTTTTATTTTTATTATTTTTTTTTACTGCGACACCACGGCGATTTTCGTTGCTCCTCGTTACTTTTTATCGCTGGAAGGGAGGTGATATCAATCAAGTGGGTTATAAATCAAGCGTGAAATTTTTGTTTACAGCGGCGATAGCGAGAGGCACTTTGCACGTGCTGAATTCGCCGGGGCGAGCATAAATATGAGCAATAAATTCGAGGGAGATACACTCACAGTTTTTCCACCGCGTTGCGTAGTGGGCATCGACCTTAAACAAACACGTGCTCGCACTCTGACTCCCTGGCTCTCTAACTTCAATTCTCTCCCTGACTCTTTCTCTCTCCCTGGCGTGAATACTCTTCCTGACTCCTTGACTTGAATAGTCTCTCTCTCTCTCTCTCTCTCTCTCTCTCTCTCTCTCTCTCTCTCTCTCTCTCTCTCTCTCTCTCTCTCT
>JAXIUT010000037.1:19361189-19375677 GCA_035586675.1 Eurytoma californica | reverse complement strand
ACAAATCTACTTAGTAATTTTTCTAAGTGGCTATAACAAAAATTATTAAAATTTATATCAAATTTTACTGTTTTGCTAAAAGTGTCAAGTAAAAAGTAAAAGTGCCCTTTTCATCAGGATTATAGTAATTTTTATTACGCATTTTTCTCAGTGTACTGTGGACTCTATAAGAAGTTCTTAGATTATTTTTTACAGTTAGCTGATAATATTGTATATTTATTGGCTCGAACAATTGAATTATTTCTATCGTATTTTTGCAATAGGTAACACTAGAAGCGTTTAATTAATTTTATTGAATTATGATGCTTACTAATTATTCCTTTGAATGATCTTAGGTGAGATCTTATCTAAGTTCTTTCAATAGGGATATATAATGTGAGTTAAGAAAAAGAGTATGTGCGGCCACTGTATGTTTCATTTAATAAACAATAATTATCTCCTCTTAAAATATGAACTTTTAATTCATTAAATAATAATAATAATAATAATAATTAAATAATAATACTTCTTTCCTTAAAACGTGCACCCTTCAAATATTAATCCTTCATTCCAACCGAAAAAATTCATTAAATATTAGCTTAAATGATTAAAAAATATTTTATTTAAACAAAAAATTTTTTTATTTAAACAAAAAGTTATTCTTTCAAATTTTGTTTACAAAATTTTTTTTCTATATCACTATATGATTATCACATGCAGATCACATAATTATCACACGAATGTCGCTTCAAAATGCTACATGATTATCATGTGAGCTGCTTATGACAATCATGTCAGAGTTTATCTTTGTCTAGCTAGAAAAGTGCATGAAATTATGAAAAACATAAATAGTCACTAATATAAAACTGGAATAAAAATAAATTATTAATTAATTAAGAAACAGAAGTCTAAAATTGAATTGGAGGAAGCTAAGTGCCAGTCTATTAGCAGTATTTTTTTGGTGTTCAAAAATATATATAAATAACGAAAACAACACTTTTTCAATTTGTTTATTCTTCATTTTATTTTATATTTTCTGTACAACAGTATTTAATCTGGTCAATAATGAACTCAGTGTAATCAGGCGCAGTCCTCTACAGTCCATGTGCTGTGCGTATGTTTCCTTTTATCAAGTCGAGCTCTTCAATAACGGCGATCATCACCTTTTTTATCTACAGTAGCATACAAATATTCATGTTCATAGTCATTTCTTATGTACATGTCGTCTCCAAACGGCTCAAATTTCCAATTAAATTCCAAATTATTGCCAGTGCTTTTAGGAATCCAAGTCAATACTTTTCCCTCAAATGTGTACCCATTCGCTGTACTATAGGTTGAATACATATATATTCATCAGTGTGATTCTGATTTTTTATGAGATATACATCATCATTCCGCACAATAAACCAGACACCCTGAGTAACTTTACCACCTGGAATCCAAGAGAACACATTGCATCTTTCGTTGTCGTAGTTGAATCCATCGGAGGCAGCGTGTAAGTATTCATTTTTATCAGTATTTTTTATACATACACGCTCTGAGAACGCTAGGTTTCTCACAGACTTAGGCAAATCATTTTCCACTTTCGTCAATTCCCTTTCAGCCTCGCTATTCCCATCGTCACCTGCAACTTTAATAGCATTTGCTGCATCTTTTAAACCAAAAGCCAAATCCACAACTAATTCTTGGTTTAAATTTCCTTTTTTCAACTCGTCGAACATTCTCTTCTGCGCTGTATGCTTGTGTTTCAGGAAGAATTTAATGAGATTTTCTACATTTATATCTTTAAAGACTTGAGATAAAGCTGGCTTAAATACTTGTTTCAACAATTCAGGAAAGTACTTGTAAATATCTTCACATATTGCAGAAAGTGCATCATTATTATTAGTTCTCATTGCGCCTTTCAAGTCCTTTAGTACAATACTAGACACACTATTGTGTAACTCATCTTTAAACTCTTGATCCTTTCTGGAGTCGAAGATCTGGTTGGAAATGTAAGCGGCTGTTGAAAGTCTTGATTAACCTTAGTTTCTTCACGCGATCATTGGGCTCGTTCATATCTATATTTCTATACACTGCTCGGTAAGTTGCTAAACATATTTCTAAATCATCTGAATTGTAGTCCAGGAAGCAAGTTAAAAACACTCTCATTATTATTGTTGTTTAATCTGAAGATTACACTGTTCAAATCACCACGTTTTTTTATTTTTGTCTCTGCACCGTCAAAGTTTCCACCTGTAATATCTTCTGAAATAGCATCTACCGTAGGAGCATCCTGGGCTCTTAGCAAAGTTATTTGAGTAACTATTAACACCACTCCCATGAAGTTTCTTCTGATATTCATTGTGTATTTGTTAACCACTGTCTCTTTCAAAATATTCGCCGCAGTGACTTATTATCTAAAAATAAAAATAAGAATAAAAATGTGTGTTATGATTTATCTGAATGATCATATTCTATTACAGATGAAATTCCAAATCCAGAAATCCTAAAACCATAATCCCTAAACCTAAATTAGATTAAAGAAAGAACTGAAATCATGAAATAAAAGAGGCAAGTATATATTGTACTAAACCCTAAAATCCTAAATTTTACATTGGATTTAAAACACACTTTTAAAATTTACTTAAATACATAAGGAGGCAAGTCTGAGTAGTACTGATAAACCCTATACCCAGAAATCCAGAATCCCTAAACCCAGAAAACCAGAAACTTTAAACCAAGAAATCCTAACCCAGAAATTCTAAATTTTGCATGATCTCGATCAAATTTAAACTATTTACATACAAACTTATTAAATTAAAGTAAAGAAAGTACTGAAATCTTGAAACATAAGAGGCAAGTTTTTTATTAAGCATGATTCACTTATAAAATAGAACCCAGAAACCCTAAACCCAGAAACACTAAACCAAGAAACCCTAAACCCAGAAACTTTAAACCAAGAAACCCTAAACTCGAAAACTGTAATCCAAGAAACCCTACAACCAGAAATCCTAAATTCTGCATTACCTCGAACTAATTTAAACTATTTACATATAAAAATTAAAGTAACGAAAGGACTGAAATCCTGAAATATGGAAGGCAAGTTTTTTTTGTTAAATATGTTTTATTTACAAAACCAAACCCAGAAACTAAAAACCTAGAAACTCTAAACCCAGGAATTCTAAACCCAAAAACTCTAAACCCAGAAACTCAAAACCCAGGATCCCTAAACCCAGAAACTCAAAATTCAGGAACCTTAAACCCAGAAATCCTAAACTCGGGCACTCTAAACCCTCTAACTTATAATTTTTTAAATTCTGTACATTTTATTACTATTCTCCGGAATAGTTACCAGCTAGTGACATACTTGCCGGATCCCGTAAAAAGTTCATCGATAATACCGTTTTTGTTCATTGGATTTCTATGGTATGTGATTGACCATAAAAAGGGTAAAATCGAATAAAGCGGCAATGTTAACCAAGTGGTAGAAAAATCATCGTATTCCGTAGAATAGTAATAAAATGTACAGAATTTAAAAAATTATAAGTTTCTGGGTTTAGAGTGCCCGAGTTTAGGATTTCTGGGTTTAAGGTTCCTGGATTTTGAGTTTCTGGATTTTGAGTTACTGGGTTTTGAGTTTCTGGGTTTAGAATTCCTTGGTTTAGAGTTTCTAGGTTTTTAGTTTCTGGGTTTGGTTTTAACTTATAAAATCCTTAGCGGAACTTATATCTGATATTTTCTGTTATTTCTTGTTATTTTTTGTTATTTTCCGTTATTCTGTGTTAATTTCTGTTTAACAAGAAATAACATAAATTAGTAGAAAATAAGAGAAAATAACAAGAAGTAACAGAAAATAATTGTTAACACACTGAAAGAATTTTCTCGAAAAAATTACGGTATAGCTCACCCAAAAATTGCGAGAGAAAACATAATCGTGGGATGGTATAGTTGGAAATTTTTAAGGGAAAATCATTGTAAATTTTATCCGGAATTTGGCAGGGTTGGAAATCTCCGTTTTTTTACGGGAAAAACTCGTAATTCTTGTGGAGCTTTTCGTATCGTGCAAGCTCTGGATAAAATTTACAATGATTTTCCCGTAAAAATTTCCAGAATGGCAAACCGTCTCGCTATTACGTTTTTTCCCGTAATTTTTGCTAGGAAATTCTCTCAGTGTAACAGAAAATATAAAAAAATCGTTAGATCGAAGTATATTTGCCGTTACCGGTAAATTAATTAGTACCGTCACGTAAACTCTCTGCGCAAGTCATTGTGGATACACACTTGGTTAATTTATAAAAGAGCCTTTTTCACATGGACATAAAAATATGATAGAAATATTTAATAAAGACCCTACTAAAAAATCTCAGGTGAGATTTCAAGTGAATTCTCAGATGAAACATCACCTGAAATGTGACGCCAAATTCTCAGGTAATTTTAAATTAAAAGTTTCATTATAACTGTAGTTTCTTATGCTCATTAAAAACACCGAATACCACTGTACGCGCGTAAAAAGTGCGTTAAATTCACAATGAGACATGCCCGGGCGTACCGGGCGATATGGTACTGCGTTGCACAAGCGAGAGCAGATCAGCCCCGTAAGTACACGCAAAACTCCGCCGTCGAAGCATCCGCGCAATGATGTAATTCCAGCACGCACACGTTGCCTCTCTCGCCTCGGCCCCGGCTCCCACGACTTTGACGTCGAACAATGAGCCTACTTATCTCGGGCGAGAACAGACGGGAATCGGTCATTTATGCAATCGATCATCTCCGGCGCATTCTGCGACCGCCGCCGCCGCCGTCCCGATCGCGCGCCTCCCCCTCCCTCCCTTTCGCTCCTTTCGCACTCGCAATCGCCCCCCTCCCGAGGCGGGAATAAATTTTTTGCGCTCGCCTCCTCTGCATACACCCGGGATGTACGTAAGTTTGTTCTACTGCTTCTTCGCGCATAAAGTGCTTCGTTCTTTCTTTCTTCCCTTCCCGTCTTTTTTCGTTGCCCCTTTTTTTCGAGGGAACGCGGAATGGTGCTGCGGGAAGAGCATAAAGATGGCAATACTTTTTTTTTTATTTTTTAAGGAGATTCGTGAATTATTGTTTATTGAATGACGCGCGTAAATAATGATCACACTCGGTTGTCTAGGCCGCTACGCTTGCAAAAAGTTCTTTCGCTAATTAAAATTTATGATAAATGCGAAACTGAACGTTGCGCGCCTTTTTTTTGGTATGCGTCTCAGGTTGTTGAGGGAAAAAAATTGATGCGAGATGGGGTTTTTTAATAAGTGTCGCTAAAAATGAATCTCGCCGGGATATTGACCATCTTAATCTGATGGTGATGTATAGATATATAAACTTTTCTTTAACCTTTCCAATTAGTATACCAATTTCAGTCGAACGGTTCGGATCGCATTATGGTTATATTTTTTTTAATTTGAAAGAAGATGAATATTGAATAATTTAGATAAGAATGACAGGTGTACGGCTTCAATTTCACTTGTCACCAAATTATACTAACGGTTAGCTACTGTTGACCCCCTAAAGAAATAATTACTAATAGAAAAGGTTTTTGCTACTCCTCTATTAGTTGATTGAAGTGGAGAAAGCTTACAGACTATAATGTGACTGAATATATTCGTCTTATCTTTTCTCCTATTTCCTCTTTTCAACGATTAAAAAATACAAAAAGAATAAAAATATTAAGAAATATACATACAGTTTTGATATTAAAAGAATAAAAAAAATTATCGTTTTTTTATCCTGACACATTTTTTTAGCCAAACTGCTTCAGTTATTTTTTTAAGTTTTTTTATATGATTTCTTTTTTACTTCTTGGCGGTGAAGAAAACACTTTATTAAAATCTGGACATATTTTGGAGAATAATAAATTATGGAAATTTGTTATAGAAAAAAAACTTTATTTCGCTTCCAAACACCTTAAAAAACATTTATAATGTGTTTTTAAGAAAACTTATTACAAAGCTTCCTCGAGGAGGAAGCTATTTACAATAATTTTGTTAATAAATAGGAGAGAATGTGGCAATGTGAATCTTCGGGGCATAGTGGGCCACTTCAATTAAATATGTTTCATTTGCTGTGAAAAATACTTCGTAACGAGTTTTATTAAAAATAAAGTATTTTGAAAGAATATATCCATTTTTTTTAATATATCAAATTTTTAATTTTAACAAAAACAGATAGACAACAATGATAAAATGAATGTATTCTGAAAGCTCTTACACCAAACTTTCTAATACTACCTGCTGAGCTTGATGTATTTTAAATAATAGATCGAAGAAGCGAAATTTTTTACTTGTTACTATATTTCGTCGGAGGATTAAAAGTGGCTGACCGGTAGTGTAGGCGATGTCAAGGTAACAATGAAATGGCAAATTATTTCGTTTAGAAAATTGATCATTACTTTAGCTGATTGATGAGCTTACAATAAATATCAAATGAACAAGAGAAAGTTATACACCCAATTCAGGATGGTACTCACAATCAGCAAAATTGATATCGCAGTCTTCACTGACTATGAAACTGAGTTTAAATTCCCAGGGACTTTATTCATTAAACAACATCGGTTACTTATTTTTTTGCAACTTGCATTGTGATCATATCTTAATATATTACTTGTAGGTGAATTCTTGATAAAGTGTAGCATTATATTTAGGAAGAAATTTAAATCATTAATTGTTAATCTCGAAAAACTGGTTTTTATTTTTAACAATATCTAGCAAAATTATAAAAAAGTATTGGCCTATGTATTTATGCATAAAAGAAGAGTTAAATAACTAATGTATTTAGTATCCATTTATTCAGTTATCTAATTGCAATACTGCACAATCGTGCAAACTGTCAATAATATTTTAAAGGAGTAAATGAAGTCATATGAATTTACTATCTTATATAAAGGATATCAATTGAAATAAATGATACTAACCAATTACCGAAGTTATGGGTAATAGCAAATTTTGATCTCATATCGAATGTCAATCGAAAGGAGGCTGCTAAGGTTGACGTTGCCTTTGATCTTGGGATCGATATTCAAGGTCATTTTTAAGATCAACTTATATTTGTAAAAAAAACCTTTATTTTTCACATGAGATTCTGAAAGAGTGGAAAATATATAACTAGCAAGCTAGAATGACTGAAGTCTTGAAACCACCTGTTGTTCAATATCCACCCACGTCTCTCCCACACGATCCCCCAAGAAAGAGCGAGTTCAGCAAAATGAGAGAGACGCCGATCGCCTTTGTTCCGACAAACGTATCTTCCAGCGAGATTTCCTTACGAGCGAAAAAAAAGAGTCGCTTGGAGAGAGCGTGAAAACACGAAGTGAGCCATTTCTCCCGGAGGTCTCGACAAAGGTTTTCCCGCGCCATGCCGTGTGGACGTATAATACGCAAGGATCCTCCTTTCTCCTGGCTGGAGCGCGTCACGATTTTCTGGCCGCGGCGCTTCGATTCATGCGCTAGCTCCTCTTGCGATTGGCAACTAAACAAAATGACAAAACATAACACTGTTCATTCAATTGCTTGAGTTTATCATCTTCAAATATGATACTATAATAATTATAACGAACCTGCGTGGACGACTGCAGCGCCACTGATTCCCTTTACCCGAAATATCCTATGTGACGTCCTGCGGGACATCCTGCAGGATATAGTACTGTCCTACACGATATTAGCGGTTTTTTCTGTAGGAACGATTCCCTGTAGGATAATCCTGCAGGAAATAATGACATCCGACACTTTTTCTGCAGTATATAATATACTCAGTCGGAAATGGAAAAAAGTATTCAAAATTAATAAACAATAAAAAAAAATACTAAATAGTAGTAAAAAATATAAAATAATAATAATAATCTATAATGTCCAGATTTGAGACAAATAATAATATTTATTATATATTATTATAAGTTACTAACTATTATTAATAGTTATTATTTTTTTTAAATTTTTTTTGCGAAACCTATTTATATAAAAACAACTGGTAAAAGTTATTATTTTTCTTTTTTCTTGCAGGTTCATACATTTTCTTTATATAAGAAAAATATAAAAAAATAATAACCTTTAGTAAAAAAGTATAATGCCCTGTTATTATTTTTTATTTATTATTAGATTATTCGATTTCCACTTGGGATGGGCAGGAAAATCCCGCAGGAAAAACAGCGAATATTATGCAGGACGGCAAGACATCCTGCGGGATGTCCTGCAGGATATTTCGATAAGGATGTATGAGACATAATCTTTACATTGAATATTCAAAAACTTCGATACCAAAACCAGCGTACGCTGGTTGTACGTTTTTTTTTAAAGTAAATATTTTTGGCTTATGTAAAACCATTTTTTGGGCAGTTACTTGCAAAAAACTAGCCACTTTTGGTCTTCATACATTAACTGGCCAGTTTATGGCTATGACTGTATATCTACTAGGGTACGCTAAGAATCAGGAAAAAGATCAGCAATCTGTGTACGTTTACTGGAGACGTACATCAGCCGTCAGCATTGTGCACAATCACCAGATCATTTTTGTGATTCTTAGCATATCTGTACTTTTTCAATACTTAATTTATAAAAAGAAATCGAACAATTTTTCAATAATTTTTACCTTATTTTGTTAAGTTAATTACTTTATATAATTATAGGGGAGAGTGGGGCATTTGGTGTGAAAAACATTTATTAACAAGTTTCATTCAAATTAAAGCATTTTGAAATAGATTATCATTCATTATTACATTGCAGTATTACTATATAAAAAAATTATATACAGGGGAAAGCGGGGCATAGCGGGTCATGGGGCATTGTGAACCCCATGGCCCCCTATATCCCGCTTTCTCCTAGTAGGGGAGAGCGGGGCATAGTGGGCCGCGCACACAATTTTTTAGAGCGGTATTGCGGGTCACCTGTTCATCTAAATTTGATCTGAAACCCCTAAACTTAACATATAATTGGTACGATAACTCAAGTTTAGGGGTTGTAGATAAAACTTGGATGGACAGGTGGCCCACAATACGCCTCTAAAAAATCGTATGTGCGGCCCACTATGCCCCGCTCTCCCCTAATACTGCAATGTAAGAATGATAATATTTCAAAATGCTTCATTTTCAATGAAACTTTTTAAGAATTGTTTTTTTATAGCAAATAAAACATATTTAACGGGGTGGCACTATGCTCCGAAGGTTCACATTGCCGCATGGCCCGCTATGCCCCTCTTTTCCCTAATTATATGTGATAAACTTGATCAATTGGATGGATATAATTAAATTCTGTAATTTTAACGCAACTAATTTCCCACGTTACCCTATTTGTTAAAATTTTAACAAAAGTCCCCCAGATACTAAACAAGAGTCCCCTCAGTATCGTTTAGTTGCCAATTCCCCGGAGGCAGCGCTAATTCTTTTGCCGCCGCGCGCTTTAATTGGGCTCGCTCTCGCGCAATTAAAACCTTAAGAGCGAGCGAGAGGTTCGTGGACATTCCGCGGACGAGGTTATATAGGCGTGTATCTGCCACCCGGTGGAACTGCCGGTTTTTCTGACCGGCGATGGTAGGATTGTTCGGCGTTACGCCCGTCCTGATGAGTCGCCGCACCGCGATTCCACATCGTAATGTCTCTTCATTCACAGCCCCGAGGCCGGCGGACTACGCGATTCCTCCGCCGTGTAAAACATCGAACGTACTTTTTATCTCGCTTCGAGTTGCGTATTGTGCAGTTCTCGTGAATCTTCGCTGCAAAAAAATTATTCATTCACAGTAAATGTAGAAATAGAATGCAAATAATAATTATAAAGTATCGTACAGAAAATCGCAAAGCAAGGGAAAACCTCTATATTGACGATTATAGAAGCAACTGAGAAAAAAATAACGGCTAAACGTGTGTTTTCTGAAAAACCAAAGGATTAGCGAGCGCGCGCGTCGAATATACCCATTTTATTACGGTGCAGTATAAATAATTTGGCAGTCAGCTTTTCACAAAATTAATTTTGCTACTTCATTTATTAATTTATAATACCATTTTTTGTTTAAATTAATTTATATAATTTGTTTTGAGACTGGACCAAATTTTTCCAGTGATTAAACTCAACTGGTTCAACAATACAAATATTCAAACATCAATCCAATATTGTCCGAATATTGAAGGACGACTGGTCCAAAATCGTAAATGTTCCAACAACAATCCAAAGTTAGTTCAATATTGTCCCAATATTCAATCTTTACTGGGCTAACATTACAAAAGTCCAAAAATTCATTCATTGTTTTTCCAACATTGTCCCAACAATCAATCTCTACCAGTCGAACATAAACGTTCAAGCATCAATCTCATATGGTTCTAATATTCGCCCAACGATGGTCCAACATTTCACCAATTTCGGTTAAACAATGTTCAGATAATATCCCAATATTCAACATCTACCGTCCAATATTATAAATGTCCCATCGTTAATCCAATATTGGTGCAATATTGGTCCAACAGTGGTCCAAAATTTGCCCAATACTGTTCTAATGTTGTTCTGATATTGTTCGAATGTTTGTCGCATATTGTCCTACTATTCAATGTGTACTGGTCCAACAATACAATGGCCGTAACTTAAATCCTAAATTGTTCCAATATAGGTCCAGTATTGGTCAAATATTGTTCTGGCACTAATCATAAATTGTTCCAATTGCCGCACCCACACGTTCGTAAGCACCTCCACATGCACGCGCGCTCGCACATACACCAACGTTGATCCAATACTTTTCCGATGTCGGTTAATGTCCCAACATTCAACATCTACCGGTCCAATATTATAAATATCCTAGCATTAATCCAATATTAGTGCAATATTGGTCCAACAGTGGTCCAAAATTGGCCCAATATTGTTCTAATGTTGTTCTGATATTGTCCGAATGATATATATTGACGCATATTTTGAATTGATTATATATTGACGCATATTGTCCCACTATTCAATGTGTACTGGTCGAGGTACTGGTCCAACAATACAATGGTCCCAATTTAAATCTGCAATTGTTCCAATATAGTCCAGTATTAGTACAATATTGTTTTGATACTGGTCCTAAATTGATCTAATGATCAATTTCAACTGGTGCAACAATATAAATATCCCAACATCAATTCAACATTGTTCCAATATTCAGTCTCTACTGGTCCAAAATTACAAATATCTAAACCATAATCTATTATTCGTCACGCACCTGCACCCGCAGTACCCAACACCAAATTCACCCGCACGCACACACGCGCACCCGCACACACCCGTAGCTACAGACATTTCATAAATATAGCTTAAATCGACTCAAATATGTTCAAAACAATTGTTTTCATCACGAGAACAACACTACCTCTACGGGGAAGTGAATGATCCTATTATACAATAAATTATTCTACCGTACAAGCAATAAAATGATAATTTTTTTATTGCAATAACATTATTAAAACTTCATACTTAGAAATAGAGATCATATATAGTTAATGCGCATATAAAAAAATTTGAGTCACTATAGTATAATCATTTCTTTACACGCAGCACAACGATGCGATCGAACCGATGGACGTTCATTACAAATAATCTCCGGCTGCGTTCTGTCATTCTTTTTTATGAAGCTTCGCAGCTCTTCTATCCAACGTATTATACACGTACTCTTGAACGGCGAGATTCTTCTGAGCACGTGTGATAATTGTATAAACGTGAGCGCCCGTTGTAACGGGCACTATATGGCTCTATCTATTTTTTTCCCGCGCGAACAGGTGTCGTGTTTGATTTTCGAGCGCGCGCCGTTTGTGTTATGTTTATGAGGCAGTGATCGCCGCCAAAGCCAAAGGAGCGCGCAATGATCCCTCATTATCGACCTCTTCATCGTTTACATTTTTCATGCTTCCGATCGCGATGCTGTCGGGGCCAGAAGAGATCGACCTGGTCAGGTACACTTGTTTATCCGCCGCGGAATCGATTACACTTCTACAAAGAAGTATATTACGATTAATGGCTCTGAAAGTAATTGATGGGTCTTTATGTTTTCTATTGCGTATACATAAGTATTCGTGGATGGATCGTTGAGTCTGGAAAATAGTGATATATACTTTATTTAATCATCATTACATTTCATTTTTTTTTAATATCCGATACGAAGAAATGCAGATTTCATCATGATCTTTTTAATCTGGACTTGAAATTAAAAGTAAGTTTATGTTTATTAATAATAGAACAAAATAAAATCATCAGATGATCATCAATCCAAGAAGTAAATTCTATCTCAAAAAATATACATGTTGTCGATTGAACTATTTTATTTTCATATTTTTTGTTTAAGGGGACAAGCCAGTGTTTAATGCTCTGAAAATAAGTTATAGAAAAATGATTGCCAAATTCTTTCTTATGTAAGTACAGAAAAAATAACTTTACCTAGCGAAAGTGCATATAAAAACCAATATTTTGTCTCCTGTTAGGTTTATTTATACCTATTAGTTAGTCTGAACCTGCCGCCTTTAGCTTGAACGGGTTGATCAGATGAGTTAAAATTTTCAGGTACTATTCTTATATTATGTTTCTTCATGCTATGAGCGAAACGAATTTGAATTTTTTTTGCGCGCCGGTCGAAAAAAACTAACTTTAAGCCTTATTTTTAGGGTGAAAAACTGCGGAAATCGTGTAACGAAAAATATATTATTGAAAGGAAATATTATTTTTATTTCAAACTGTAGATCTTAAACTATAGATTTAAGATCAAACTATATCTTAAACTATAGATTTAAGATCAAACTGTATCTTAAACTATAGATTGCTCAACATCATGTGAAGCGATATCACCAAAATCATCATACCAGTTCCCGAACTAATATTGAGTTTTATCATCCATTAGATTTTTCACTCTCGATAGCAACTTTAGTCTTTTTTTCGTTCGCGTACCATATACACCAACAGCAGCGGTATAATTTTTGCAGATTTTTGAAACTTTTTATCAATCATTTGCATAAAGTCGTTGGCTGCCGCCGCCCCGCGGGAAAGTGTCGCGAGTGAAAGCGCGCGCATGCATACACATCGCCACCTTCCGGGTGCGCGCGCGGCGTTGCGCAATGTCCGCGCGCACGCGAAAATATGCGAGGTACTACTCTTTTTTTCTTCGCTATTTTGGTAGTCGCTCTTCCCGGTAGCGACTAATTGTGCGCGGGATTCTTTCTCTCGCGGAGTCGGTGAGAACCGAGCCGATTTGGGCGAGCGCGATGCGTAATTGATTAAATCACGGGGATTTTTTGCGCAACTTTCGCCAGAGATCCTCTTTGTTTTCTGGATTATTTTTCGTAGAGGATTTCACTTCCCTTTTCATTCGTCCGCGGGAGTGAGTGAGCGTTCAGTAGTTTAGCTGCTTTGGCGATGAATAGCAAATAACGCTTTCTAATTAGCGACATAACTTCGCGGAAAAACTACGGAAATGCTGACAGCTGCGTTGAATATGTATCACTTTATCGCTTTTTGAATGCACCCACGAGAAAGTTAATAAAAAATAACATACTACTAGATAGATCTATTTGTTTATGTTTTTCTATTATAAGATTCATTTCAAAACGTACGTGTAACCAGATTGCATAAAAGATTAATTTAAGTTATGAAATAGCATTAAAATTAATTTAATTGCATGGGAAATGGCTAAAGTTTATTAGATCGAAGTCAGAAGAAAAATAATCAGTAATTAATAAATAATATATAATTAGTATGTTCTCTTTCTAATCTTCCCAAATTATTTCTTGGAAAATTTTGTCGATCTCCAGATAGCACGTTTCATAGGTTGAGCATTGCAGCATCCTTTCTTTTGCATGGAATCGTGATGCCCCAAAACTTGCAGATACCATTGATCCGAGTAAGAAGGTATTAACTATATATGTACTTTTTGTCCACAGAAACTTCCCCTAGGAATAACAATATAATTATAATTCAATAGTATATAAATTGCTCATTACGAATTTCCTTATTTAAATGCAATGAGTGTTTCTTTAATCAAGAAAGAGAACAACAAAATTGAAAGTCAAGGGGACAAAATAGAAACAAATTTTTAATGCAAATCAAGACTGTAACTATAGAAAATAATTTTCGAGAAGTTATTTTGTCCCCTATCTGACAAATTCCTCCGATGAAAAGCACACTTTGCAAAATCCGGGCGGGAATCTAGCAAAATGTGTTTTTTTTTTTGTGGAAGCAGCAATTTATTGTTTTACTTTTGTACCTAAGTCCTTCATTGATCCACATTTATTAACTAATATTTTATTTCAATTCATTATTTATCATTATGATTTAACGTACCAAATTTCAGGGTAAGTTTCTTAGGTACACAGATAAAAAGAATGATTCGAGAGAAAGTCATCATTTATTTGACAGTCAATTCTCTCATGTCGTTCGTCATTAGTAAATATTTCTTAACAATAAAGAAATATGTATTAATAGTTAATACATGAATTCCTTTTATGACACGCCATGCGAACCTTTGTAGTAAAGATATAACATCTTAATACTGATGTATCATGGCATTAGTG
>JAXIUT010000037.1:19335079-19346405 GCA_035586675.1 Eurytoma californica | reverse complement strand
CACGCGAAAATCACGCGAATATCACGCGAAAATCAGGCGATTATCGCGCGAGTATCGCGTGATATTTTTCAGTAGGGTGAGGTTATGACAGCGTGCGCAAAGTCGTATCTTCGCGCACGGCGTATCGAAAAGTATTTTTCATTACATTTTTATTTGAAAAGAGCCTTTGCAGTTGTAATGCTAAATGTCCTGCAGGATATTCTGTCCATCCTGCATGATATTCGCGTTTTTTTTTTGCAGGAATTATTTCCTGCAGGAGTCCTGCAGGACATTTTGATAAGGGTTTACTGAATTAATCGTTGCAAGCAGAATATTACATGAGTTTGTTCAGCAAGCTGATGACATGTGTATTCACTAAGAGAATCTCTGCTAAGAGCAATGACCTACGACGTTCATCAGTCACTGCACTTGGCGAAAAGCGTATACAACTGGAGACCCCTTTTTCTTGAGGCATTTCGTTTTGAGGCAGCTAACCACAATTAACATAAATTCACTGCGCGAAAGGAGTTATTTTATAAATTAGTAAATATCCAAGTGTTCAACGAATTATTAAAACTTTAGAAAACAAAGTATACCCACATTGTCCTAGAAATGTTATTGCGAAAAAATTGGAGGACCGCGGGCAAACAATTTTTACAAAACATCTAATGTGACATATTTAGATTATCAAAAAATGATTGACGACAAATATATTCAAAAATTTAATATTCCTATAACAAGCAAAGTATACAACAAAATAGTGCTTCGAGGATGCTTATACATGTCGTCCCATAAACAAAATAAACGATCCTGTGATTATTTTGCTCAGTTGAAAGATAATCACAACTTTACAGAAATAATTCATTTTGTAATTAATATAAATAATGAAGAACTAACTATATGTAAAGTTCTTAAAATAAAACATCATAAATTTTCAAATACAATATTTAATGTTCTTGAATTTTCGGAGGAAGTAATAATTCCAACAAATATCATATTCAGAAGTTGTGTATTTATTGAAATAGAAAACGGAGCGTATATAGTTACAATACCAAATACTTTACAATACTAGTTGTTTTTACATTTTCTATGCCTCTCATTGTCAATAACACTATGTGAAAAATAAAATGTTTTTGAAAATATTTATTTTTAATTTATAAACTTCACTTAATATATCTGTATATTATGTACAAAGCCTGGAAGTGCTTACATATGTACGAGATAACTTCCACAAGGATTCCCTCAAGAAGAAAACCCTTTGCAGGCAAAAAAATGTCCAGTTGTCCAGGAGTACCCCACATTGTCACGCAAGACACTGTCTACAAGAACGTTGGCCCACTATACCGTCGATACGCAAACAAATAAAAATTGTTCTTGTACACGATGTTCAGGTGTCCATCAGAAACATCCTCGTATCGGCGAGCCATCATCTAAAAGGTTATTGATCCGTTATACCGTCGATTCACAATAAAAAAAAAATTATTCCTGTAAACATTGTCCAGGTATCCAGGAATATTCTCAGATCGACAAGACACCGTGTACAGGAACGCTGACTCATTATATCGGCGAAGTGCAACTAAAAATTGACGACACAAATTTCGCAAAAAAAAATATAAGTCATTGCGTATACAAATATATATATATATATATATTTATATTTATTTATTTATTTATTTATAAGATAATATGAATTTCGCTCGATAAGGTGATGTGAAAAGCAACGTAAAAGGCGACGTCAAAAGCGACTTGCAAAGCGTCGTAGAAAGTGACATTGAAAGTAACGTGACCATTTTCAATAGGGTAAGCAATGTGTAATTTTCGAGGAAAATCGAAAGAAGAAGGAAGACAAAGTCAAGTAATATCTCTAGTATCACTGAGGCCCGCCCATCATATTCATAGGGGGCATGGGCTGTGTCCTGTAGGGTCCCTGGGGCGGTCCCTGGGCGCCCGGCATCATCTGCATCGCCGGGTTCTGCATCTGCTGGCCGGGCGGCACCTGCTGCTGTCCGGGCATACCTGGTGCCATCTGCTGCGGCACCACGCCCTCCGACGGCAGCGCCAGATTCAGCAGGAGATTCCTGATCGCCGGGAAGATGCTGCACTCCTGCGAGTTGCTGTTGTACTCGGCGAAGCGCTTCAGCTGCAGAGTCACTGCGGTCATCATTGGTGAGGTTGGCGCCGGGTCCCGCTCGCTCGCCAGCTGCGTCACGTTTGTCCTGACGTCGTAGACCAGCGGCAGTATCAGTGACGGTGGCTCCTCCTCCTCGCGACACTGTATACCCAGCCGTATGATCTGCAGAAAGAAGAGGATCTTGGTCTTGTGGTGCATGACTGCGGCGCTGCCGCAGGCGACGATGGGTATGGCGGAGGGTGGCGCCCTCAGGCACCACTGCACCGCCCACTTCATCTGGTGCTGCTGCAGCAGGCCCGGGAGAAGCTCCAGCTTCATGATCTGGATGAAGTCCTTGAGCACGTTGATGGGCATGATGGGCAGGTTGAGCATGTGCAGGAAGCCGGCCAGGTTGTTGGGCTTGTAGGGCGGGGCGACGGCGCGCGTATCGAAGAACTTCTCGAGGATCTGCAGGTCGTCGATGGTCCAGAGCTTGTTGTGCTCGGGCGTCGGCTGGATCTTGATGTGGAGCGACTGCATGTGCTGGGGATTGAGGGAGACGCGGCACTTGAGCGCCTCGACGTTGAAGTGGATGACGCCGGGCTCGCTGCTGTTGCCGGCGGTGAGGCTGTCGTTCGTGGTGATGAAGCGCTGCAGCTTCCGGCGCATGTACACGCAGCCGAGGAAGCGCTCGAGGGGCGACATGTCTGGTCCCGGCAGCCCTAGCGGATGCTTCGTGCTGGTGCAGAGAAGCTCGAGGGTCTCGCAGGCGAGCAACGTGGGTATGGCGCCGGCCCAGGAGCGCTGAGGCAGCACGCGGGATACGTGGTTGCCGCCAAGGCGGTGGTGTTCGGCGGCGGCCTGCTGCGGGCTGTGCAGGGGCACGTGTCCGGGGCTCTGTCCTGGCCGGACGGGCGACGGCCGGGAGATGCTGGGCGAGCCGACCCAGTTGGAGGCGGCGGGCGAAGCCATGCTCTGGGAGGGAAAGGGGCTGCCGTCCAGACCATGACCGGCCTGGAGGAAGGAGCTGGCGGGCGAGTGGCCGACCTGGACGTTGCAGGGCCCGGGCGAGGAGGTGGGCATGAGGCCGGCCGGGCTGGGCGCGTGCATCTGACTGAGAGGGCTGGCGACTAGGCCGGAGCCGGGCGACGGATGAGGCAGCACGTTGGGCGTGTTGGGCGTGAGCGACGGCGGCGAGGCGAGGTTCAGCGACATGCCCGGGCTGTTGCCGTAGCCCTGGTGTTGGCCGCCCTGGCTGCCGATGTTGCCGGTGTGCGGGCTCGCTGGAGTGTTGGGGTTGCTGCCGGAGGGTGGCGTGAGCGGCGGATGGAAGCGCAGGCCCTCGCGCTGCTGGGCGGGCGACTGGGGTCCGCTGCGGTGGTGGGAGAGGAAGCTGCTGAGGCCGGGGGTGCTGGCGCCGCCGGTTCCGGCCCCGCCGTTGCCCTCGTTGTCGATCGTCACCGGCGAGGGTGGGTTGTCGTCCTCGGACTGCGAGCGCCGCCTGTAGATGGCGTTCTTGTCGACGTACTGGGAGAGGAAGCTGCTGAGGCTCTGGATGGGAGTGAATACCTCGACGACGTTGCTGTGGTCAAAGCGGCTGTAGGCGCCGTCGCGGAGGCTGACGAAGCCGTCGCCGCGGAAGCACAGCTCCAGGCAGTACATGTTCTGGTAGGCGATGCGCACCAGGCTTATGCACTGGGGCATGATGACGAAGGTCTGCACCGGGATCTGGAAGCGCTTGTCGCTGAGCCCGAGCTGCGGAATGATGGGCAACTTGCTGATGGAGGTGAGTGGTTGCAGGGTCTCGTTGAGGATGTGAATGACCTGCATGAGGTTGCGGTCGCGGTTCAGATGAGCCTCCAGCTGCTCGCGCAGCAGCGAGTGGGCGTTCTCCAGGGTGCTGCTGGAGCTCTTGCCGAAGAAGAGCCTGAAGCTCTTCTCGGCGGCGTCCCACTGCACGGTGACGGTGGCCCTACGGTACGGACCGTAGGACAGTATGAGCTTGCTGTAGTTGTAGGACTTTATGTTGACGATGATGCGGAGGTTCGACTTCTCCATCTTGTAGTACTCGGAGAGGTCGTGCACCAGGGAGTAGAGGTTGACGATCTGTGCCCAGTCGTTGAGCAGGGCGTCCAGCATCTGCGGTATGGCGTCGATGGTGCTCATCTCGTATTGGAAGTAAACGGGCCGGCGCAGGCCCTGCTCCTTGGGGTGGCTACTGATCAAGGGACTGCCGTAGAAGACGAACTCGGCGAGCCAGGTCTTGCCGGTGCCCTTGCCTTGCACACGGATCGCGACGCTCAGCAGCCGCTTCAGCAGGCCGTTCCAGGCGCTGCTCGAGGCGACGTTCGTCGAGGGCGCCGGCAGCTGCACCAGCTTCAGCACCAGGGCCGTGGCGTTCGCCTCGATCTGCAGGCCCTGGTGGGCGATCTCCCGCCTCGTCAGCTCCTGCGCCAGCATCACGAACGGTATTTGCTCGTCGCAGAGGGCCACCACGTGGGCCAGCTCCGGGATGTAGTAGGCAGGGATTTTTGGCCGTTTGCTCTGAGAAGGGCTGCTCGAATCCGCCTTAAGGCTGAGGCCTGTGTACTTGCGCTTGCGGCTGCTCTTGTCGGCTGCCTCGATGGCCGCGCCGCTCGCCATCACCTCCACCTCGCTGTTCTCGCAGTCGATGCTGGTGAAGGAGCCGTGGGTCACGACGAACGTGTCGAACTCGATCAGGCTCTCCAGTTTCAGGTAGATGTTGTGGCTCTTGGACTCGATGCTGTCGTCGTGGGACTCGTGCTCGCTCGAGCCGGGCTTCACGGCGCACAGGTAGAAGGAATACTGAATCTCGCAGGGCAGCTGCTCGTTTTCCTTGAACGAGACGATCAGGATGACGCTCGGGTGCCTGTGGAAGCGCACGTACATACGGTGCTTGCCTATAGAGTTGATCGGGTGGTCTGCTTGGTAGAGGAGGGGCAGCTTCTCGTGCGCCGTCGCTGGCAGGTGCTGCAACGTCTTCTCGCAGCGCTTTTGCGTGATCCAAAATCTTAGGCCAGAAATTAAGGAGGAGAGCTTGGAGTGGTCCTCGTTCAAGGCTGCAGTGATGTCCGGAATAAGAGGCACTTCGTATTGGGGAATGTGACACTGAAGCATGCCTGTATGCGTATCAACTGCTATTAGAAGGAGCTCCGCTCTCAAGCATGGCTGTAAAACAGGGACCGACAGAATAGCTGGTGAACCAGCCAATGCGCACTCAATACCTTTGAACATGTTCTGCAGTTCTTGTTTTAAATCCATTAACCTATGTCTTGTCCTTATATAAATAGTGTGTACTAACAGGTACTCCATCGATAACTGTTTAGACTTTATTGCTAAATCCGAGATTTCATACTCTTTATTCGCCAGAGATGGTGTATGAACAATAGCCAGTGGCTTGGCAGGGTCGTGTTGATCTACTATTACACTAAGTTTATATCCAAGTTCAGATCCAGAATCCTTATTTGTTAGTTCTTTCCAGTAGGAAATTGTTAAACATTCACCAGATACATATTTATCTATTCTGATATAATCATCTAATCTATCTCTAATTAAACGTAAAGTTTGTGAGTATAAAACTTCTAACTGTAGCGACTGACAAAAATAATGAAGAATGTGGTAGACTTCTGCAAGAGGTTCACTGCTCTCTGCAAGACGTGCCTGAATTACTTGGTGAACATACTGGGTTTGTAATGGATGAACTAAGGATTTTCCATCTCCTGTTTCTCTATCGGAAACTAAGATTTCTAGATCTAATAATCTCCAAGGCAAATTTGGTCCGTCACCCATGACTGTTAAAGAAACAGAAAATTCTTGTTCCACATGAAATGTAACTCTTCCAGCATCAATTTCCAGATTTTTCATTTGAGGCAAAAGATTCCCTGTGACAAGTCTGTGTTGGATAACTTGATTTAATCTTTGCAGAGTGCTTCTCTTCTCTGATGTTGTTATAGGATCTGGTGGTACAATTTTCTCTCTGATGCATGCTGGAAGTCGATTGTAGCTACCAGTGGTTAGCACTTCAATAGCTGCTGGTAAATGAAAATTTGGCAATCTAGCATGAACTAAAGTCTCACGAGCCATTCTTGCTAAAATGTCAGCTGTATCGACAAACAATAATGACTGCTTATCTAGAAAAGCCATAATGTGAGCAGATTTTTCTACTTTTGAAGCATTACTGGCCCATTTAACTAAAGCAAGTAGTCGAACAAATAACTGACGAGTTCTTGCAGAAAAATTGTAAATCTCAATTTTCCGTTCCATATCCGTTTTTCTTGGTAATAATTCGGCTAATACTGTAAGTTCATGGTAAGTTCTTTGAATTATAAAATCTATTAAAAGACCAAGAGAAATAGAGCCTCCACGATTGCCTTCCTGAGGCATATTCGTCACTGGAGTTTGGTGACCTTCCAGAGGAACAGGAGCCATTTTAATTTACTTTATTCCTTCTTGCCCGTTTAGAATGCAGCAAACCTGAAAATATATTTTAGTTAATACATAATTCTATTAAAAAGATCTTAATTTATGTTAAAAAATTTATTCGGAGATTCATTTAAGACAATAAAAAAATTCAACTAAAAAATTCACATTTCATCGCAGTTTAAATAATATATACCAAGATTTTTTAATTTTTTTACTATTTTTGATAATAAATATTTTATTTTATTCTTTCTATGAGCTTGAGCTCTTCATCGTAATAAATATTTAATATTTTTTCTTGTACACAATATATTTTAATTATTTATTTAAGTTTATTGAGTTTAAAAACCCTCTCATAGGATACAACAGATAAACAACATGAAGCTTTTTATTTTATCAATAATTTTCCAAAACCATATTACTTCTGATTAATAAGATATTTTTTACGAATTTGTATTTTAAATAAGATTTAATAACTTACGTATATAATTTAAATCTATACATAAATTATAGTAAACTTATATTATTCTTTAATACAAAAAAATACTAATATAATATAAACAAGTATAAATAAATATAGGAAATTGTCAAAGATACATTCGAGAAATTAACGAACTTGACAAAAGTTTTACAATTTGTCTAATATCAAGCAAATATATTGCACCTTGTTGCAAATTATTCAGTTATACTTAATTTATATATTATCACTATCACTGATAGTGTACATAATTCTACTTCACATTCTACGTTATTTATTCATTAATATACCGATGCGACATAAAAAAGAACTGTGCTAAGTAATTTAATAAAATGCACAATAGCTAAACACGATATTATTTAAAAAATAATCCGTACCTTTCAGCAAAAGTGAATTAAAATAAGGTTTGACGAGTGCAACGTTGCAAACGATACTCGGGACATGATCACTAAAAATCAGTACCTGGGGGTCGGTTGGTCAGCGCGAGACAAGCGTTTATCATTGAAAACAAACGGCTATCGCAAACCAGTGAAAAATTTACTTTTTAATTGAATAAACATTACACAGTAACGTAAAACCGCGGAGGGAGCAACTCCCAGTGCCACTCTGTACTATCTAGCGAAAGTAGGTTAGTCCACCACTCCACTCGACAAACGCCACTGTAGTACTGTACACTGTTGTTCCGATCGAAGCTTCGAAATCGAAAGTCCCAAATGATAAGGTAGAGTGTCGGACAGTGCAGTTACCTGCACATTCGACGCGACGTGCTGCTGTTACAAGTGGTGCCCTCAATATCGGTAGAGATAATTAGTCTGTGTATATATATATCTAAGAAAAAAAATCGATTTACTTAATCCTTATAATACACATTTTCATGCAACGTAAATAGATCTCGTATGTAAAATCATCGTTGGTATCTGAATAAATTCCAAATACCAGATCTTGTACGAGAACTCATTTAACTTTTTGTTTAAAAATAGATTTTACGGAATATCGTCGCTTACCTATAATATTAATGTTATCATTCGGTTGATAATAACATATAATTGTTATATTTTAAAAAGTAAACGTTTTAAATAAATATTTTAAATAAACATTTTAAATAAACATTTTAAAAATTGTACATTATTATTTTATTATTTTTAATATATAAAAATAAAAATATTGCAAATTGGATTGGAATTCAATTAATAACATCACAATCACTTTTTTATAAAATAGTATCTAATTCTACGAGGTAATTACCTGATAAGCACACTTTGAAAAAAAAAAAGAATTCATAAAGAATTTTCTTCGAATTATGTCCGCAATAAATAAAGACTTATAGTATTCAAAAAGTATTCATAAAGTATTCTTTAAAAACAAATAAAGTAGTTTGTAGTTGTATATTATAATAAAAGGATTTATAATATATTCTTTATGAACAAAAAACAAAAGAAAAAATTAAAAATTTTTTATGAATTAAATGAACTAAAATAAAAAAATAAATTTTTCTATAGTAATAGTAGTAGTAGTCTACTGAAAATTGCAATAGTCTTTTTAAATGTCATCACCTACTGTCCTGTCTATCCATGTTGGAAAATTGCAATTTTTCATAATTAAATTACTAGATAGGCTATATTTTATTTAGATATTGATGAATTTCTACCCAGCTGAAAATATACATATAAACTTCGATCTACCTAGACATATATTATTTTACTGGTTAGTAAGTTTTAAAAGAAATTATTGTAATTTTTACAATAAACTGTTTTTTCAACAAGGACGGTTTTTGAAAATATTTAAATAATACACTATTGCAATTTTAAGTAGAATTTTTTTCTTTTTGAATTATTTATAAAAGATTCATATGAGTTGACTTGACAACAATTTTAAATTTAATTTTAAAATCTTTTTTTCGAGTCGAATATAATTAGCGATAAGAAATGCAAATCAATATTTTTCAGTAACTTAATAGCATTCAGGCAGGCAAGCTGACAATTTTTTAGCCAATAAAAGTAAGATATCAGCATTCATGCGCGATTAAATTGATGAATTAGTGGAGAAATAAAGATAAAAAATGTGATTAAGAAAAATTTTCCATACTTACACTGATATCAATACTTTGTCTTCTATTAAAAACAATGTATTATTAATTTCGATTAAGATTTATGCAATATAATAACCGAATAAAACATAATGAATTAGCAAAATGAAATGATGAAAAATAGTACTACGCCCAGATGAAAATAGACTTATCGAAAAAAAGCTAATAAAATCTAATAAGTTCTATTAAAAATTTATGATATGGAGAAGTTGAATTTCTAATAACAGTTTAAAACTAGTTATTAGCTTTTATGAGATTTTTTAAGCTTTTATTAGCTTTTCGGTTTTAATAAAATTTTTGCTTCGAAAAGTTTTTATAACATTTACAAAAAGTTATAATTCATTAAAAACTACTAATAAAAATTAATAAAGCTTGTAAAAATAATAAAATCTAATAAAAGCTAAAAAACGCTAATAACTATTATTAACTATTAATACGCGTCCGAATTCTCTATATTATAAACTTTTAATAAAAGCTAATAACTATTACTAATAATTGCAATCAATCAATAACTTTTATATGTATGAAATTATTTCCGCCTGGGACCCAGGCGGAAATGTAAAAAAGTACTAAAACTTAATAAACAATAACAACAATTACTAAATAGTAGTAAAAAATATAAACTAACAATAAGAATCCATAATATCCAGATTTGAGACAAATAATAATATTTATTTTATATTATAATTATAAGTTACTTGCTGTTACTAACTATTATTAATAGTTATTATTTTTTTTTAATCCTATTTATATAAAAATAACTGTTAAATTATTATAATTCCTTTTTTTGCAGGTTCCCACATTTTCTTTATATAAGAAAAATATAAAAAATACTAACTTTTAGTAAAAAAGTATAATTTTCAGATTTGAGACAATGTATAAAAATTTATAACTGTTATTATTATTTTTTTATTTATTATTAGATTATTCGATTTCCACCTGGGTAAGAAAAATATGAATGATTTTCTCTGATTTTATGCTTCGATTTATTTTCATCTTAAAATACTTTTGAAAGGCATTAAATAAATAAATATTAAAAATACTTTCAATAAATGCTTAATTTTGTATATTTCAGTGTCCTATTAAATTCGATGCAACAGTACAACTCCTTTGTCTTATAGTATAAAGTGGGAAGCAAGGGTGAATTAATTACAATCAAGTCATGTAAAAATATACCAATAATTTTATTTTGTCTTACATTTATAAAAAGTGTAATGAACTAAATGAAAATATATATCTCAATAACATTACAGCAAAAGTTGATGATGGAATTTATTTGCGGTTAACTTCATCGATGATGAACTTCAAGTAGTAGGATACCTTAGTAAAGACATCAGGTACACCGGTAGCACAACCGTGGAGTCCAGTGCTGACACCGATTAATTGGTTGTTGTACACAAGAGGACTGCCAGTGTCAGTCTATAAAAAAGTGTATTCACCTCATTAGTATATTGCATAGTATATTGCATATAGCCGAAAATGTGAAATTCACTTGATAAATGTGAATAGTGACATATTGTATGTGAAAAGCCGCCCACTTATTCAATATCTGAACGACTTTTCACATGCAACATGTCACTATTCACATTTTCTAAGTGAAATTTCACATTTTCAGATTCACATGGTAAATAAATATTTACCGTGCAAGTGCCAACGTAGTAGTTAGCTGATGTGCAGATCTGATATTGTTGTAGCTGTTGTTGAGGGTAGAGTTTCTGGCAGTCAGATACAGGGATAGATAACAATACACCTTTCTGCAATATTTCGACCGTCGGTCCATAAAGATTGCTCACACTCCCCCAGCCAGTGAAGATTAATGGAGTATTTGCAGGAATCTCGGTGACTCCTGGGAGATTGACTTGCTCAATCCACTGTGACTTTTGAACATTGCTTTCAAGCTGTAAAGATTATTTTCATAAAGCATTACTTTTTTTATCCAACTATTGACTATTCGCAAGAGTATATCGAACATTAGATTTTTACAATAGTGCAACTTTACGTTTTATTAAGAGGCTATGGGACCTATAGCCATGTTTTTCACTTTTTAACCTGCAAAATAGTATTGGATTAAAAATTATTTTAATGTTTGATATTAACATTGTATAACATTTTCTATAAATTAATACCCAGATGGAGTCATAACTCCATCTGGAACCTGAGATATCAGTTGTGGAATATTTTTTCCTTTCACGCCAACTACAGACCACAATTTTTAATTAATTTTAATGAAACT
>JAXIUT010000037.1:19313672-19326793 GCA_035586675.1 Eurytoma californica | reverse complement strand
AATCGAACGGCAGGAATTCGAGTGTGTGTTTGGCTCTCCTATTGACACACTTTCGGGACGCACGAGCGGCCCGAGAGAGCCGCGACCGCCTGCCGAGCGCGTGTGTGCACGCCCGCCGCTACCGGCGGGGTCTCCGGCCTCTATCGCGCAGGTATACATGGCGAGAATCCTTTTTTTTCTTCTAGAGTGACGGGTCAATCGTGGGTGTGCCCCGGGCGATGACAGGGAAAATCGACGCGACCGATCTGCCGATCTAGAGTGACTTGAGTTTCGGTGTTTGTTTTGGATGTGTGTGCTACTTGCCGATTTTGTATCTCTGGTTTTACTATCTCCGGCTTGTATAATTATAAGAAACATATTAATTGTTTGTACTTTCTGGGCTTTTAATTAATAATTGAAGGTTTTTGTTAGTAAAGCTGCGACAATGTGTATTTTCATGCAATTTAATTTTAATTACCATTCTTTTTTTGCATTTTTTACCTGCGTGAATCACTTTACGCATTTGAATTCTGTAATTTTTAGGTCAAGTACTTTTTATTCGTGCATGATTAACGTCAATTCCTTTTTCTGGTGACACTATGAATTAAAATCAATTTTTTATAAAAAGGCACAAAAAAATGTTTTCCGCTGAATACACAGCTGCTTTCAGTTATGACAAATCATTTTGTTAAAAATAACTTTCAAATCATTTGTTAGAACGTTGTAGACTTAAACAATTGTTTTATAGATAAGAGTTGGCACCGACGGAAACTTTCAATTCGATAATGATCTTAATAAAATTTTCATTCGATCACGCGATGTATGCCTGCTTAAAAAAGCAATCATCGACCTTTCGATTCGCCCATTGATCTCAACTCGGATGGTATATACGGTAACTGGAAAGCGACCGATCTATCAAGGCCTATGCCGATAAGCGACAAAAGGAAAAGGAGGAGGCGCGAGTCGCGACCAGATGAACGGGCGCGCCTCGATTTTTCTCGACTCGCAGCGGCCGTCGCGCGGAAAGGCTAGAAGCGCCGCTGAAAGGCGACACCGCGGCGATATCATTGTGAAAGACTCGTCGCGGTATCAAAATAAGACGGGAGAGGCGGCGGTCACGGCGCAGCGGTGGTGGGGACTCGATGGTCGTTCCAGTTCCAGCTGGGCCTGGCTGCCTCACCGTTAACCGATCGCCGCCGACTCGCATCCGAGGTCGAGCCTTTCTTTCGGACTTTCAAATCGACGCCTTTTTTTCGAGCCGCACCGGGTCCCCGATTCAAATGAACCGATCGATTTTTGCCTCGCCGCCGATCTGCTCTTTTACTCCCTGCTTTTTTCGGCAGTAAAAACTTCTCCGAGAGTGTTTATTTTAAGGAGCCACATTTCGTGGAATGCAGGATGAAGGGTTTTTTTTCACCGAAGGTGACAGCTATAATTTTTTATGGGTTTAAAATTTGTCGAGGTGGAAATACTTTTTACAATTAAACGTGCAGGAGAATTGATATTATTTTTAGCCTCTAATTGTAATATAATTTAGCTAACAGCTTTTTTTCCCCCTGTAACACTTTCAACGTAATGCGCGGTAAAAAGTATACCTTTACAATTTCCGTTTTACACGTTAGAGTAAGAGTAAGTGGCACAGTCAAAGATCCGCAATGCTTTAAAAATATGCAAAAAATTAACCTTTCAAATATCCTGTTCCTGTAACAAATAAAAACCTCAATGTCTACACCTGCACAAAAATCCAAAACAATCTCGTCCTTCAAAACGATAAAAAACCATTCAAATTGACGCTCCTCACTAAACTCTAACGAAAAAATTTAAAACTAACGCGTCTGGAGTGCAGCAAAAAAGGCGTCGCGAAAAAAGAGGCGTTTTTGGGTAAGCGGAAGGAGCGCGGCAAGTGCTCTAGAAAGGGAATGCGCGCAAGTTCAAGGCGCGCATTAGTGGCGCGCGGCCGACTGTGACGGGAGCCCCGCGCGCGTGCGCTCGCCTGCACGATCCGCAGGTGTCGCGGACCCGAGGACGCGCCAGCTGCCGCCGTTTGCACGGAAAAACGTTTCTGCCGCGCTACGCTGTGATGATCCGCGGGCCTCGACTATACCTCGAATCGCCAACTTATTTATCTTTGCTTATAAAGTTTACTGTTTTCTTACGTAGTTTATTTTTGTTATTATTTATATGCTCATTGTAATAATGGCACGTGTAATGAATAGATTAATAAAGGATTGTGTAGCTTCGAGAAATTGATTGTAATTCAATCATATAGCGGAAAAAATGGATTTTATTTAAGAAATTACTTTTGAAATGACGAATAAAAAATTCTAATAAATTTCATCATACTGGTAGTATATAGTGGTAAAATTTCTTCGAAAGAAAAAAATAGAATAATGTCCACGAGTTCACTATCAAATTACAATTCTTGACTGACACAAGTGAATTTACATCTTATTAATTAATTCATAAATCAACAGATAGGTGGGCTCAGATACATATCTTCCGGTAACGATAGCTAACTCAGTTTTACATATAAGCCACCAACACCTCAAGTGGTGAGGCTTTTTGAGAATACCAGGGCTTTTATTGAAGTAAGCGATATATTGAAAATTACATGCACCGGTACGTGACCGTCACGTAACGATTGGTGCATATAATTTTTTATCTATAAAAAATTTTTTTTGTCTATAAAAAATAATTCCCTTGATCCTTAATTGAATGTAATGTCACCAAACTGCGATGATTAGTCTCAATATTTATTCTTTTCAATTCCATGTTTTGTTTAAAACCCACATATTAAAGTTACAATTTCTACTCCTATCAAATTGTAAGTACAGTAAATTTTTAAAGTAGAGCTTAGACTTCCAATATAAAGCTTTTCGTTTTTTGTTTCATCAATGATGACTAGTGAAAATAGCACGAGTAACCTTTAATAGCTAGCTTATACTACCTTTGGTATCATTCATGGTAAATGGATAAAAAGAAATTTCATTTCTAAAAGAATTTCATTCACACATACTTCTACAAGATGTTCCATGCCATTAATTACAGATCTAAAGTTTTCTACCGGACAATTTACATACCTCCTCATCCCAATTGAATTTATATGAACCGCAAGTGCATTGTATACACAAAGGGGTATACACGTACACGCACACTTTCGAAAATCCTCATTGAACAAGCATCACCTACCGTCGATTTAAATAAAATAAAATCTCCCGTTCAAAGCTTCGCTACTGTATCCCCCTACAGAAATTGTCCCGGGTACCGCGGAGCCGTAAATCGTCCGGTCAAAGAAAAATGCTAATTGCGCTTCTCTTCGTAAGCTAAACACGGGGTGCGCGCAAGCCTCTCGGAAAAGTCGGCGTGCTTTTACAGAGAGCCCACTGCGCTCGGCGTGACCTGGAAAAAAAAAGAGGCGCACTCGACTTTTCCAAACGAGAATGGAGTAATCGCACCGGTTCCTTTTCTCGTCGTCCCGGCCGCAAGCTTATATATGGCGAAGCAGCCCGAGTTCATCCGTCCGCCTTCTCTCCCCGACCGCATAACTGTTACGCGCCTCGGCGACGGGGAATGCGACACGACCGTAATAGTTTTCGCGATAAGCGCGATTAAGGCTCTGCCCGGAGACGCGTTTTTTTTCTTCTTCGTCGTATCGGGGATCGATCCTGCCGCTCGGCTTCGATGTTTAATGAGGATTTACGGGTTTGAAAAAATTTGCGTTTTCCATGCGAATGGATTTTAGACGCGAGGAACAATCAGCTTGTAGAGAGGACAGAACGTAGTTGAGACATTAGTCGTACTTGCAATACTGAATAACGGCACACAATAGCTGTCATATCTTATAGCGGAATGAGTTTAAAAAATATTACCTATTTTATATACATTTTTAATAGTACTGTTTACGAGTATCATATGTACCAAATTACATAACTCTACTTAAAAATCATTTTTAAAAAGTTTTCCGCTGTTTTAAAAAGCAATAGATATTTAACTTTTTTTAATTACTAGTAGATCATAATGAATTACAGGTAAATAAAAAAACTTTACTTTCACCTATCTGAGGTTTTGCGATATAAAAAAAATTTAACTTAATATGTCTTTTTTTTTTATTTTACCGGTCAGTGAGTTAACCATTTTATAATAACTTAGTTTGGTACAAAACACTTAGCTCCGGAGACAAATTACTTTATGACTTTGTATCGAAATATACTATTTTACTAATTTATCTAAAAAAAACTTATATTTCATTGAAATATTGCGTGTGATCTCTTGCGTGTCTCTTTTTTTTTAATATTTCAAGCAGTTTGTAACTGTTCACGTAACAATCACCTTCTAGATAAAGATAAATTTTTCACTTAAGAAGCAAACTTCTTAACACGCCGTTTAACCGCAATTACTTGCCACTTTTTCATTTGATACAAATTTTTTATTCTCATCACCTCACAATTATTTTTATTTTCATGCCGCAACCCGTTTCACAACGCGTAGTCGAAGACTCAATACTACCCGGTGAACGTGTGTATACAGAATCGCTAAGAAACGTTCTCGAATTTTTTCCCCTACCTTCGATTGCGCAACGAATTTATCAAAGGCATTTTAAAAGCTCGCGCGCGCGTATCGACGAGCAGCGTAAAAAAAGCCTTTTAATTTATGCAAAATTCACTTACAGCCTAGGAGAATTTTGTTATCGATTGCTAAACCACATCCAGCGCCGGGGTGGGGAAACTCGTTTTTCCAGAAAATCGGTATCGCGGAACGAGTTCGCCCCGCTGAAAAAACGGGCAGAACTTTATTTACGCGGAGGCCTCGGGAGAGCCTCGCTATCGCGGCTAATCGCCGGCGCCGTTGCGCAACGGCGTTTTCAGCAAGCGGAAGGATCGCCGGCCGTGGAGGGCGGTTTCCAAACTCGCGGCTCTCGCGTGATATAACGTCCAGCGGGGGCGGCCCTCCGATGCAAATCGGCGAGTGTGGCGCACACGCACCGAGCGCGCGCGCATCCGGTTACGAAAATCGGTTTGAATGAGCGGCCGGCTTTCGAAAGCGGCTGATCCCGCGAACAATCGGGCCGCGATAACCCCGATATAGCCGCGGACGCGCAGGAAGTTGTTCGCGCGCCAGAGAGTCCGGCGCTCGAGCATCTTCGCTCATAAGCGGGTGCTGTCGCTTTTGCGCCAGGCCAGTGTAGCGACTTAACTGCCGGTCGATGTACCGATACGCAGTCAGAGAAAACGGCATCGAGCTTACTTTATCTCTTTGTGAATTAAATTATTTTAACGCGAGATAATTAATGCGAATTAGTTAGATGGATTTTTTATAGGGCTTCTTTAACTGTCCAAGCGATTTGCACTGTAACGGCATTGGAAGATTTAATGCTGTCCACGATGTTTTATAATAATTTATACATGCAAAATTTTGCGAGTTTGAATTGTGTATAAAGACTTTTATTCCAACGTTTCATAGACAATGCAATCCGTTTCTTCAGGTCTAAACTGAAACTGAAGTTTTCAACTATTGCCAATTCTAAGTAAGTGAGGAATAAATAATTTTTCATTTTAACAATTACCAAACATGATCACTAAAAATGCAAAAATAATGATTCTTGAATAAATAATCACTTATATATAATGTAAATAATACATTCAATAATACAGAGCAATTACACTTTGTACTTTCTAAGGTTTGCATGCAACAGACTCCGCCACTATTCAACTCGCGAGATGACTCCAGCGCTTAGATAATGATACGGTACACAATTTTAAAAATTTCGATAAAAAAACAATGAGTGCAATAATTAGTTTACATAATTAGCTTGAAATAAAGAATAATAAATTCAGTGTTGTATCGTTGAATATCAGGTTAAACAGCTCAAGTGTGTGCATGTTTATTGAAAATCCACGGAACTTCCGAACGTTCGAGGCATTTAGATCGATTATTTTATTCAACGTATATTACCTGGTACATTTACCGCAAGGAGGAGTCTGTGACATTTCTACCGGTGACGGGTTTAGTCAGAGCAATGTCTAATCGCTGTGTTCTATCTTTCAATTGATTAATGTTATTATTAACTGAATAAAACTGGTTCCTAAAAAATTATTAATCTACCCTAAATGATAATCAATGTAATCAAATTTCATTAAAATATTACAATTTTCATAACATTTTAATTGATAAATATCATGCTCCACGAAATCGTTCGAGTTTTAATATTTAATACACGAACAAAACATTTTATTTTCTTTAATTCTGACACTTTTCACTTGTCAAGCAAAATCCAATTCACGATGCACACCAAGGCATCGTCATTGTAATGACGCACAATCGAATTTAAATAATCCCCTACGCGTCTGTGCATGAGAAAACTACTCAGCCCGGCGTATATCTTTGCGCTGATGTTGAAGGAACGACCCGCCGGCATGGTAATGAAGTGTCGCAAGCGCGCGCGAAAATTTCCCGCCTCGAGTGTTTGCGCGCGCGCGAAAAGCATTTACGGTGTGCGCACCCATAAATCATCCCTCGCGGAGCGAGCACGCTATCGCGAGCGCGGAAACGATCGCCTCCGCACCGGGGCTAGTGGGCGTCCCCGGCTACATGCTGGCTTATCCTACCAGGCGACGGTTCGAATCGAGCGCGAGAAGTATTATTAATAAATTTCTATTGGGAAATTTCTGAGGAATTGTTATTGAATTGCTTCGTGGGGTTATGCGTGTGTTCAATGAGTTATGCAAATTTAAAAAAAAAGACAAAAAAGAATAGATCAATCAGTAAAATGATAAATGAAGTTACACTAGACTGAAGTTAATTCGCTTAGAACGCAAATGGCAACGATGCCCAAAAAATTGTACGTAAAAAATAAAAAAACAAAAGAAAATAGAAATATTGAAGCAGGCTATTTTTTATGCAATTTTGCCATTCTCGGGGAATGTTATAAGCGAATTAACTTCGGTTTAGTGTACTTTACTAAAAATGTTTAAGGAGTTTTACATGATTTTGAAGTTACTTTGCACTGTTTTGTAAAGTCTATAAATAGGTTTTTGTAAGAAAAACTGTTAAGTGCAATTTTATTATTACTTTCTCAATAAAGGTAGATCGATTTAGCATCATTCGTTAAACAACTAATGTCAATTGAAACGAAATAAAGAAAAGTCTTTCAGTGCAACTATACTTATAACGCCGCACTGGTCAAGATAAAAGAATTAAAGATTCAGTTAGAAAAATCCCAAGCGATTTATCTAGAAAGTGAAGCAGGAAGTGGAGAGCGACGCGCGTTAAAAGTCGCTGACGCAAAAGCGAGCGTCGATTAATTCGCCAAAATAAAAGAGTAGGGGGCCCTTGATTGAGAGTAAATATGGGGGCCAACTACACCGCCTACGATGTAGGTAAACGGCTTTTCTTGCCTCTCGCATGAAAGCGGCCGGCCCCACTACCGATCGTCGTACAAACTGCGCTTGCGCATGCACAATCGCGTCCTTCTCGGGAAAACGCACCGGCGCCCGCAGCCTCACGTTCTCCAAGTCGAGAATCGTAACTACTTTACCTTCTTTTTTCCTTCAATTTTTTTCCATTTTAAAAATAATTACGCTTTAGTTACGTTCACATTTTTGTACATTTTTTTAAATAATATTAATTGCATTAAAAAAGCTGCGTTTGATAAACATATATTTAACAATATCCAAAGGAAAAATGAGTTTTCATTGCAGATGCGAATCTAATTTGCGGTAAGCGAGCTTGTAAAGTCCCATTATAAAATTACAGGCCGATCGTTAAGAAGCACCGTACATAATCACATACGTCTGACACACTATTCCCATCGCAAACACGTTTACGGTGTCCCAGCGTTTCCGTCCTTATATCCAGATCGAACTTTCGCCTCGTCAGAACTTGTAGTCGAGTTGAAAATTTCGCCGGGACAAATCGGACGTCTGAAAAGGCCGGCGGTTTTTCGCGAAGGCCGCGGGGCCCAACGAAGAAAGTCGGCGGCGATCGGCCGATCTAAACGCGCAGGAGCTGCACTCTTGATTCGCCGAGGCATCGACGGTGAAAGGAGAGACGATTTCCATCTTTCGGCCGCAAGCTCCGTCGGCGCACCTTCGCGAAATTGCTCGGCGCGTTACGCTTGAGATCGCGCTGATTTTTTTCTTTTTTCATCGAGACTTGCTCGGAGGCACTTGTTGACGCACCGGAAAATAGCTTTTTCACGGTGTATTTGCCTTTCGAGAAAATTAACAGGGAGCTATTAATTTCTGTTTAAATTGCGGTCGTTAGTCGGAGAGAAAATGAAACAGTGTTGGCTTAAGGTAGCTTTACTTCTAGACAAAAGCAATCGAAATGAGATCTGCCAATCTTTGTGTATTATGAATGTTCTATAATTAAATTACGGAGATTTGTAATGAACATAAAAAAAGACTTCATTTTGATAGCACAGTGACATATTGTAGGTTGATTTTTTACATTTACGATATACTTTTACAAAAAATATAAAATTAAATCAACCCCAACAAGTTTTAAGTCTAAAAGTAATCGTGAAAGAATCTTATCTAACAAGTAAACAATAAAACAAATATTGACTTTTACTCTCCGTAAATTAAGTAATCAAAGTAACATTACGCTACTACGATTTTCCAGCCAGCAATAAATCAAACAAACGAAAAATCTGAAATTAGTCAAACTCCGGTGAAATTAGGTACAACGGATAATGGCATCGCTGATACGAGCTTGTTACTTCGAATTCCAGAGCGAAAACGGCCCAGAGAATGTCATTTATGCAACGTTCGTTTGATAATTTGCGAAATTGACACCTGGCGTTAGCGCGCGTCGGTAAACGCTCGGGCACCTGTAGCGCGGGACTCGCATTAGCGAACTCGATCCTTCCTAGTTTACTGTTTGAAAAGTAGTACTCGCTCGACGATTGGCAAATCGCCGGCTTGGCTTACTGCCTCCTTTTTTTGTGCGGAAATTTGATCTTTAGCTACACAATCTCGCACAGGGGGGATAGGATGAAAAAAAAACACGAGTTTGCCCAACGCTCTTTTTTTCTCCTCTTCCGAGCTAATTAAATAATCGTTAGGTTCCTGCCATTTTTCCGAATAAATTACACGTCGCCGTGATATTAATCGGCTAATTGCTACCGGTGTTAGGCCGCGAGCCGATGACATGTGGGGTTTCACCTTTTTCCTGGGAGATGAAAAACATAACCGAGCAAATTTCACCTGCTAATGTACCTCCACCCGATTTGCTGTATCTCGAAGCATAAATGTTTGTTTTTTTTTCATTGGACCACGGTGAAAATGCACTCGCTATTAATCGGCTGAGATAATAAGGAAACAGTAAATAAAATACAATCGTCATGTACTTTCTACTCATTCCGATATATTTGTCGAGATATTTGTACGACGTTCGGTGAAAATATGTAAATATTAATGATTTTGAGGATGTATGAACGTTGAAATTGATCGATCAGTCATACAAGGCGGTTAGCGTCTTACACTGGGAAAACGACTTCGAAAATGAATTTCTAAACGCAAACGAATTTTACTTGTCTCGAGAAAATTGTTTCTAGAAACTGCTATACACTGCAAGAACGTTTTGTAACAGCGTAAATTAGCCGCGATATATTTTTCAACATTTTCTTAAAAATAACAATAAAAATTTGAATTGGAATCCGCGTTGAAATCTCCATATATGTTTCACCAAACACTTTTCACACTTTCAATGTAACGCGTATTTTTCTCAAAGATAAACCGCTTCCCACCGTTCTGACTACAAATTTTCTCCCACATCTGAATATTTTTCAATCGCATGTCTCCCCGTAGAAATCGCCGTGCGTTTCTTGCTCAACCGATACCTCGGCCGAAACAATAAAAATTTCGCTCTCTCGGGGGCTGAGCGAAAAAGCCCAAACCGAGCGCACTCGCGTAAGTGTGTGTACCCGGGCGCGGGTAAAAAAGCTCGCCTCGAGTTTCTGTACGGCGAGCGCAGGAAAGTGATCGGCTCGCAAGTGGGTCACGCAATCGAGTCTTCCTTTTCGCACGGCGATCACCCGCGCCGGCTCGCCCTTCCCTTCTCTTTCTGCGCGCGCGTCAAGGAGCCGGTAAGTCGTGACTGACGATGGCGCCGCCGTAGCTCTCGCTTCTTTCGTTACGTTATTTCTTTTATTTTTTTATACGGGCGCCGGGGGGTTTGACGAACGCGGCTGGGTGGAAATCGGTTGATTTTCGTCGGAGTTGTGCAGCCGTGGATCGAGTTTTGAAATTTAACGCCGGGGCTTTAAAATTGTTGGTTGCAGAAGTTGCTATTAAGCTGATTGTATTATCTTACGTTTCTTCATTCTTACTGTGAATGTTGCAATCTTAAATTAATGGTATCATTAAATTTTGTGATATGCACGTTTTCTTTTTTAATGGCGATGTCGCCATCTTATAAAGGGTGCGAAGCAAATCTGAAATGTGTTAAAAAGAAAATATTTATGAATTAATTTTTAACGTTTAATTGATAAAGAAATAAATACAATATATTTACAAAAGTAAATGTTTTCCTATTTACTTCTGTATTAAGGTTCTTCTTTAAACATTTCAAATTTATACGCACACTTTAAATACGATTCTTGTAAAATTTAAGACCCCAGCTCAAAAGTGATAACTGATAAATTGCAAACTCGAAATGCAATAAAAATTAGAGGAATGTTCAAAACTAGCTGTCACAAAAAAAATATTTATTTTTCTACTTGATATGGTCCTGTGGACAAAGTTGACTCTAGAATGCGGAAACACTTCGCCAGTGTATTTTAAGCACACGAATGCAAAGATGGGTAAGGGAGCAACTTGCGGTGTAATTACGGATTAGACTTATTGCAAATGAAAAGCGTAATTAATTTCAAAGCGTTATCTTGCACTGTATGCGGATTTTTAACAAGGCAGTAAAGCAGTCAGCAGTGCATGTAAAGCAGAAACGGCTCGTGTAGCTCTGAAAAAAGAATCGCGGACTTTTATTAGGTGGCTCTTAAAGAATATTTATTAGTTCGTAAACTAGAAAATCTCAGCCAGTTCAAAAGAAACTTTAAACTTCGAAATAAAACAAACGGGCGAACGACTGAAAAAAGGGAAAAAGGAGTACAAGCGGCTTATGAACTATTTCTGTGCGTTTAATTTATCCTTCAATCAAAAACCTTGCGTTGCGCGCAATTGAAACGAATATCTCCCGAAGAATGCAAATAACTTCAAAGTGTTTGTAAACAAAGAAAAAATGCACGGCAACTCTCTCTACCGCCACCCGAAAAACTTTCTTCTCGAGTTTGAAGCTCGCGCAAGAACCTCGCCTTTCGAAGACAGCTCGCAAGTAGCGGCCGCATTTTTCGCGATAGCCTGTCGTTTCGCTGCGATATCTCCGATCGCGGCTGACGGAAAACACGCGCGTATACCCCTAATAAAAGCGTCACTTTCTCCGGGACGCTCGATTAGCGGCGGATCGGCGCCTCCTTGTCGGGCCGCGCGCGACTCCGGAGTTCCGGCCTCGAAGGACGCGGCGACCCTTCACCGCCGGCGCCTTTAAATTCCCCACCTCACGTACCCGGGGCCTTTCTCCTAATTTTTCGGGTGACCCATTTTTTCCGTTGCGCCGCTCTCGTGGATGCGCCCGCCCGAGAATGATTTAATTTTTTTTTCTTCTAATAGATCGTCGATAGAAAGGTGCGGAACCTTCTTTTTTTGATCATCTTGACGAAACAAGAGTTGAAAAACCTGCCGGGTTTTTGAAAAATAAAAAAAAATAAAAAAAAACGATTGTTTAAGTGTGTGTACTGAAACTAACGGAGAAGATACTTGAATGGATTGACTAATTATTCAAATTTAAATTACATCGTGCGAACTTTTATGGAGAGCTTTGGATTATTTATTTGTGGTTTCTTAAATTTAATTATAATATAATTAAATGCTCAATGTCGTCTGTCTCGCATGCATCTTTTTTCGTAATGTTTCCGTGGGTGATAGCACTTGATAGTATTAAAAATTTTACTTTTCAACGCTTCTTTGGATTATGCTAATGAACCCGAGTACCGCTGCGATGGGAATTACCTTGAGTGATTAGCATTTCGTTTTCCTACGCGTTTTGTAGCTTCTCATCTTGACTATTATTACAACTGCATTAAAAATTCGTTGAGACTGGTTTAAATAGACTCAAAATATTTACATTTATTATGTGGCGCCAAAGTTTACACGTTCAGACTCACCTATTCTTTTCTAAGTTTCTAATAAGCTACACAAGATAGAGAACATTTTCACACTTTCAAACAAGAAATTAAGTTATGATGCATTGCAGCTAACCCATTATTATGACGATTATGTTTCAGACAATATGGGAGAATTTTTTTTTTTAAGCTTGTCGTTTCTAATTTGGAGTTCCGTACTAACGAGATTTATCGTGATAATTTCTAAATTTTAATTTGGTAGAGTTCGTTGACACGAGTTTTTCATTGAAAATTGCATTTCCCCAGCATCTTCATAAATATTTAGTTAATAGGTTCATTAAAATCGCCATGCAATTCTCGGTAATTAATCTTACTATTTTTTTGAATAAATTAAATTCGAATTAAAAAAAAAATATCATTAAAGCTGGAATTCGTATTCAAAATTCCCGAATGGAAGTTTTACAGACGTGTAGCATAAAGGAAATCGAAAGGCAGTAAAAGAATCCATTTTTAGCCTTGTTGAAAAATACACGACCGAATCAACAAAAAATATCACTGGTCCGGTCCTTTATTGAACATTTTATTATTTAATAGCAATTAAATTATTTTAATTTATAAATTTAAAAATTATATATTTTACGCACGGGGACGTTTTTAATAAAAATTACCTTCACTTTTCTTTTCACAAAAATTTCAATCTTTCTGATTAATTTTTACAATGGTGCGAGATAATTTTCAAAATTACTAACCATAATGATTTTAATCCAGAAAATTCACTTCCAGCGATTATAAACATCCTGCTACTAGTCTAATTAAAGGAAGAAAGGAACTTTAAAACAATGAAAATAAAAAATGAACAATGAAGCTCTCCGCTCGATCGCGTTTCGATCCCACTGCAATCGATTCTGACAACCACAGCCGAAGCCGCGTCGGCGGGGCGTTTCCCGCGATCGGAGATCCGGCC
>JAXIUT010000037.1:19289038-19313572 GCA_035586675.1 Eurytoma californica | reverse complement strand
ATCCCACTGCAATCGATTCTGACAACCACAGCCGAAGCCGCGTCGGCGGGGCGTTTCCCGCGATCGGAGATCCGGCCGGCCTGGGTCTCCCTCGGATCGGTCGTCGGCGTCAGTTGCGCGTTCCGTTCCAATAAACGACCGCCCGATATGGCTGATCGCCGCGAATCGAATCGCGGCCCAGTTCGCAGGCCGGCCAGTTTCCTCGGCGCGCCCGCCCGATGGAAAACGGTGCTTCCGATCGACCGGGCAGGATGCGCGCGGGAAACTTCGCTCGCTCATGAACTCTGAGCGATCGGTACTGTTAGGAAGATGCGGCTCTGCATACTTGCATCTCCGATGAGTTGAATTCGAAATTCTTTAGATACCGCACGAGTTACAGGAATTCAATTGAAGTAGAAGAAATAATTGTTTGTTTATACAGGAATTTTAGGTTGCGTACATTCTTACGGGATCGATGGATTTGGATCCATGACTAAAAATGATAGGATAGTTTTTGCTAATATTTTTCACAGTTTGATCTGTATTGAAGCGAGACATGAGAATGAATGTTGCATGATATGCCGTTTTTTTCGTAGAAACTGTTGATTGAATGCATTTTACATTGTAATTAAGAAGTCGAGCGCTGTAAGCCGAAACTCAACTAGTTAAAATTGGATTATGAATTATGTAACCCCTCAAGAAGCATAGAAGATTTCAAAATTTAAGTTCGTGTACAAGAATAAAAAGAAAATTTAAATTTTAGTTTTTTTCGTCAATTTTTTACAAACCAATTTTGCAACGGTAGATCGATCGATTTGTATACTATTCATCATGACAATATAATAAAAAAAACATTAATTTAAAAAAATAAAAGTAGAAAGCCTCGAAACAACTCACATTTCAATCAAAAATATTACAAAGCTCAACGTAGCCTCTCCAAGATAAAATTATACCGGTCGCTCTGAACAATTTTTTTAATAACTATTTTCATAAAATAGCAAATTTCTCAATTCCAACACCGTCGAGCTCCCGAACCAGCTCCAACTCGTTAAAGAAAAAAACTCATGAAACATGCAAAAATCGAGACGACGCCTCGGACAAAGGAGATTCCTCTAGATATCGCGTGCAGGTATAGAAACGGGAATTTCGTCGGAGATGCCGAGAATAAGAGAGAGGAGACGGAGCGATGGAGGGGAGAGAGACAGGGCCATTTGAGAATCATGAATATTGCGGTCACGGAATCGCGTCACACACGCCTCTCAAAAGTTCGTTCGTCTTTGCAACCTCTCCCGCTGCACATGACTCACGTCCTCACGCGCTTTTCGTCCCCGGCTACTTCTTCTCGGCGGCCGCGTGAAAGTGCGCGAATTAAGATCGGATTAAAGTCCGCGCAGATCGGGGCCGGCGCGTTCTAGTTTGTTGAAGGATCGATCCTTCCTCTTCCTCCCCCCTTTTACAGTATCTCCTCTTCGCTCCTACAATTTGCGGCTAATAACGTACCATTGGCGGGGAGCAAAATTGGAGTTTAGCTCAGGGCTACCGCGCAAATGATCACGTACACGCGTAATAATCCGCTTAATATACATTCGTACGGATACGCGTCGGGCGGGTTCGATTTTTCGCCCGGGCGTCTGGGTATGCAATGCGGTTCTTACTGTGGATGGAAAATTTTTTAACCACATGCGAATTTTGCGTTCCCATAAAGGGATTCGCGCGCACGCGAGGTTTCTTTTATTTCGGTCGGCTTTCTCGCGTGGCCGAAAATCTAATTTCCTCAGGCGACTGAGGTGAGAGAGGGTCCAAGGTCAGCCTCTAGGACGCATAATGAGCCGAGAGCGTGTCGTCACTGACGCCGCGCGACTTACTCCCCACGTACTTATCGCGGACACGAGAGCTGTTCGCTCGAATCTGGAGCGTTGCCGCAGAGATGGATCACCTTGAAGCGCTTGAAAGCATCTTTGCTACTTTTTTCAAGAAACTTATACTGCCTGTCCTAATAATTATTTTTGCCTTACTTTAATTTTTGTTGTAATTAAGGACGTGACAGGAGAATTGTAAAAAATTTTCGAAGGAATAATCGAATGTAATAAGTCTTGTTCTCTACGTTTGAATGGAATATAATTAATAACAAAGATATCTTTGATCTTATATATTTTTGTACCAGAAAGCCAGATGTAGATTAAAATGTCACAATTTTATTTCATTTTTCCTGAATTTCAAGTTTGATGACAATTCAATAATTACAATTTTACAATTCATGAGTAGTGATATACGTTTCAAATAAATTTTTGTTAATTAATGTGTAGTAAAAATAATTCAATTTAATATCTGAAGTGCATGGTATTTTTTGTAAATAAGTAAAGAATTTAAATTTAATCCTACTACTTGATTTATCGTTGCCTATAGTTGCTTTTCTATTAGTTTTTACATTTTTAAGTTTAATACTGGCATTTTTCAATATTTGTGGCAATTTTTACTAAATTATGAGTAGTTTTTTTTAAACAGGTCACTTTCCCGTGATTAAACTAACCGCTTAGTTATCTTGCAAAAAATGAGGCTAATTTTTATAAGATAAATCTCTCTCCGTGCATTTATTCTCTTTTATTTACAAGAAAAAATCTTAATGTCTGATGCAACACGCCTAAAAATCCTTCATCATTAAAAAGTCCCGAAGCAAAATTTCCGCACCTCCTAAAGGGGTATGCGTCCAGAAATGGCGATTTCAAGTAGCGTACGCGCGGCGATGTGGCTATTTTGAAGTAAAACGCGTCCCGACTCACGTCGGCGATCCGTTAAGACGGCCGCGACGCGGGGATCATTCGAATCGCTTCCTTCGGCCGCGTGGAACGGGAAAAGAGGCCCGATGTAGCCGCGGCCGGCCCGATGGGAAGAGAAAGGCAGAAAAAGCAAGTGAAGACGGGAGGCGGACGCGCGCGCGCCGATGGAGCTATAAAAAGCGAGCGATGACTGCCGGTGTACGCGAAGGTACAGAGCCTCCCCCGGCGTCGCCCCGTTACACTTTCGTCCGTTTCGAAATTTCATCTCCCCGCGCGCGGAATTTTAAAAGGAAACGCGGAATCGACACTGGAATTTTCACTCCTCCGAGGTGAGAGAAGAGCGAGGGACGCGGGGGATTCCCAGAAGATGGACACAATGGGGGATATGCCGAAAGGCACACCTGTTGCGCTACTGCGGTTAGGCGAAATGGCGCTTGTAAACACGAAGATGAATTAGCGATCGGATCGCGTGATCATTTTTCAACTTTTTTCTTATTCAGCTTTGGATCGACCTTTTTTGCCAGGACTAAAGCAACGGGTTTTTGGAAAAAAACAATGTCAATTTATAATGTTTATAAAATCTTTTAAGAGTTGCGTAACATTTAATGGCAGGATTAAAGTAATATTAGGTAATAACTAATTTTGATTATTTAGGAAATTTTCTTCACGAAAAGCGTGTAGATAATTGCCTTTTTTTGTCTAAAGTGCATGTTATTTCTTCGTATAACCGCTGCATCTTCTTAACAACCTCTCTTAAATCGCTTTAAACTCTAACTGTAAAGCGTGAACTACGCTGCACTATATTTTCACGTTAACATTTCTTTTCAAAAAAAAGCTTTAATATCTTCCTAAAACAAAAAATAAATTAGTTGTCAAAACTAAGCGTAATGTGACGCAATCAAAAGTCATTGCCCAGCGTCACACGTAATAAAAGCTGTAATTTTTCGTCCAGTCAGATCTCCAAGCGATAGTTCAACCACTCTCCTTTTTGTTATACTTCCCGCATTGTCTTGCCGTCAGTGTCGCCGTTGATATATAATTGTAGTCCGTGGGTGGGATCGTGTATTATTACATTACGCAGCGCCTCCGCTTGTCCTTTTAAATTCTAATTTCCTTTCAGTATCCGCGACAATCTTGAGCAACCCGAAAATCGGCCACTCAACCATAAAAAGGACACACTCGTCGACGATTTGTCCAATGATTTAGATGCAAATTTTGAGGATACGACAATTTGTAACACTCCAGCGTCGCCGAGGATATAAACGAGGAAATGGAGAGTCGCGGGTGACACAATCAAGAGGACGCGTGAAAAATCGTCTGCCAGATTTTCTGACGCAAACTGGCGAGGACAGTTTCTTGGGTCGGAGAGAGAAAGAGAGGGAAAGCCACCTCCGCGATCGTTAAATCGAAGGCGCAGGCACGCGCGCGAGTTGCATAAAGGTGCCTCGCGCGCGGTTGCGCAAAGGCACGAATGAAAATCCTTTCGGAGCGAGAGGAGAGACCCCCGCGAAAAGCCTACGAGGTGTTTAAAGACGATACGACTGACTTTACTGCAGGCTCTATTTTGAGGAAAAGCTACAACGTGCTTCAAAGTAGCAACAATTGAGAATGTTTTTAAACTTTTTTTATTAAGGTAAGTGATTGATTTTCTGTAAATACTTGGAAATATGAATTTTTAGAGAATGTAAGGTACTTAGGTAAATATTTCGTGGAATGGAATATGAATAGATATTACCCAATGAAAATTAAGTGCTTGCTGTCTGATAAAAATTACTCAAATACAAGCTGCAAATGTGTTACCATACCGACATCAGTTTTTTAAATGCCTCGTGTGGTAATTTTTATATACTCGACCTATGTGTTTCCTATGTGAACATATTCGGTAAATTCCACTTAACAAGATTCAAAATAAAAAATTATGGTCATTATTATAAGCAGCCAGTGCACTGTACATAATTAAATCTCAATACTATCGATAATTTGGACTGCCATGCAGACCATACAACCTTGTACGTAATTAAAATGGAAATTTTTTTGTAGGTTAGAACATTGTGCATTATAATGACCGATGTGGCTGAAGAAAAAAAATCTGAGGTTTCGACACGTGAAAAATAAGCGAGTACAAGTGTGCAAGGATTTTCTCTCTCCAATGCATCAGATATACTGGATAGAAGTTGCTAATTTACATATTTTTCAATAATTTACCGCGTGCTGTAACCACGTGCTATTTTTAAAAGCCCCCCATGGGTCAACGTCCTTAATTCTATTATCTGCCGAAAAACCAAATTCGGCAATCGTCCTAATTTCGATTCGCCGTATCTGCATGCGCGTCCATATTCTTTTTTTAAATAGTCTTTCAGTCACAAATTAGCTGTTAAATATTTAATTAGTTAAAATGGCATTCCATGAAATCAGAACGTTTTTGAACTATTTCTTATTTTATTTATTAGAAAACAAAATATTTGATATTTCGTCTTTATTGGGTCTTACGAAATTTAAGTTCCGTGCTGCAACATCATGACTCCATATTTGAAAAATTTCCTTCATATGGATATTTTTAAATAGAATCAAAATCCATGAAATAAAATGACATAATGAAAATACTAAAAATCTTTTTTAAAGTAAATAAAAGGTCGAAAGTTAATACAAAGACTTGAAAGTAATGTTAGAAGAAATACGATCGACTCAACACTAGTTATCATATTTAAAGCAAATGTTGCAACTGATCAAGTCTATATAATACAAAATACAACAACTATATCACGCTTGAAACATAAAAATGTACTATATTACATTTCCTGATCATTTCCACGCTCGAATCAAGTAAATCCATTGTCTCTCGCTAACACAATGACATTTGCCTTTGAAACGAATCCCCAGCAATCCTTATTAGATCAAGCAATCTGCACGATTACGAGTAAACGAAGCGATCGACCATCCACGCGAGTCAACCTACTTGCCGCCGAAAAAGTCTTTCACCGCTTAGCTTTCACGCGACCGGCGAGGCACAATGGTCCCTTTACTCAGGCGAGAGGTGACAAAAAAGAACGAGCCGGCGTTCTCGACCTTTCCCTAGCGGCTGCGTGGGCGGACGACTCCTACCCACACATTTAAATTCCCGGTGTACAAACGCAAGGGACGCGCGGGAACGCTGTTGCGCAACTCCCACAATACTGCCGCGAATACTCGCCGATCGACCGGGTAAATCAAGCCCCGGCGATCGGCAAGGAAACGCGAGTCGAGCGTCTTCGATCGGCGCGTGCCACTTTTGTTGGGCGAAGAAAGTGTACCCAGCGCGAGCCCCTTTAAAAAAAATGAAAAAGAAAAATATCGGCATCAACGCTCGCGTTACCGGGCTACTCGCTCGGCTGCTGACATTAATCCGATCGGCGCCGCGCGTACGCACCTCGTGAAATCGGAGAAATCATCGCGACCTTCTTCGCCGCAGTCACATAACTCAAAACCGTATCTCCGACTCTCCTTCGCACAAAACCGGAAGATGCGTATATTTTTTTCTTCATCCGATCAACCGCGTAACGTCCGTTGCGAAATTTTGTTTTTTTCCGCGTGACTCGAGGTTCTTTAAAGATTTTCTTTTTTAAGCGAGGAGCGCGGCGGGTTGACACGACGCGCAGCCGTGACCTTACGAGTGAGGTGCCCGGCTAATTACACGGTCCGAAATGTGAAGCTGTTATTTACCGGCTACATCTACAGTTACGCCGAGAACGTTGTAACGTTTCTTCTTGATGGAGTCGCTTAATTTTGTCGTGAAAAAAAAAGGGGAGGCTTGATAGAAGTTACCAAATCCCATTTTCACCGCAGAGATAATCTAAGGTCTGGCATCTTTGGAGCGAGTTCAGCATAATTACGGAGGCTTGGGACACTTTTTTGACATCCAGAAATTGGATTAACAGTTGCGCGCAATCTTCTAGTTGCTCTGGATGCTTTCAAATTTCAAAATCGCATTACAAAATATTCAAGATTATCGAAGACTACCGGTCTGTCCACAAGCGACCTGCTTCTACTTGCAGTGGAAATTTATACAACGGTCTTTGCGACGAAATAAATCTTTAATATTCAATCGTTAAGTAAGTTTTTGATTAGCAAATGGACTATTTTTAAATCGATTGATAGGTGGAATCATTTATCGATTACCTTGAGTTTTTAATTTTCATCTGCTATATATTGTCATGACGAAGTTTTGCATCTAATTGAACTTTCAACATTTTCATACAGAGGATTTACTTCGTCACAAGTCATATTGTCAGCTACACATTCATCATCAGACGGTTTTCAAAAAGAGTCTCTTAATAGTTAAAATTATTATGGCTTTCTAAATGGAAAGAGTCGAAAACATTCTTTTAGAGCGAACCTTCAGGTAATTTGCTTAATTTACGCAGAGTGATATATTTTTGACTCTAATAAAGTAAATTTTCATTCAAATAAACGCATTTTCTCTTTTTGGAATTTACACAGTATAACTATAATTTTTTCAATACCCCACAGTAATTTTCTACGAGTTAATCGCTCCTAACATTGTTATAATATATTTTATTAAACGGAAATGAAAAAATTGATTTCAAATCTTAGAAACCGTATTAGAAATTTCACAAAACTTTTTGGCTTTATATACGTCGGCTGCGTAAAAGACAACCGCAACACCGGAGGTATCATTCGCACCGAATACCTCGTTTACACCCAGTGGCACATCCGCGAAATAGCGCACGATCCGACCTCGAAAAAAAAAAAAGATTCCCCAGGCGTCTGCGCGTAACATCTCGCCGCCGGACTACAGGTGAAAGAGAGAAAGACTTGCCTGTCTCCTCGACGGTGCCTTCAGTCCATCCGGTGAGCGTGGTGTCCGGCGGGCACGGCACACATAGCAAAACAAGGCCCACAAGAAGACAGGGGGGACGGGGGGTCAGACAGAGCAGGGTACGGATGACACCGGCGACACTCCGCGGCGACACACCACCAGCACTTGATTCCAATTTAAAACGAACGATTAAAATGATGATGAAACAATCTCGGCAACACAAGCGCGGACCGCGAGAGTACGACACCACCCGCGCATGTACGGGGTCACAGCACTGTATGTATGCACGCGCGGGGCCCGCAGCGGGGCGCGAGAGAGAGAGAGAGAGAAGACCGCGCGCGAGAACGAAACTCCGGGCCGCGCTGTGCTCGGGTCGGCCGCCGCCGAGCAAGTGAGAGGCTAGCGGCCCCGGCCAGCCGCCGGGCGAGTGAACCAGTGACGTCACGGACTGAGCGCCTCTCTCTCGCGCCGCCAGCAACTCCTCTCCTTTAAGCTCCTTTCACACTTACTGTGCGAGACTATGTACGAGCGCGGCTCGACGCACCGTTCGAGCTTGCTCCCTGAGGTAACTGTCATTGTTCTGCGAGATATCGGATAACGAAGATACGAGGAATTGATTTCTTTTCTCATTAAAGAGACGTTGTGAAGGAGAGCAAAAAATTTTCTCGCGATTTTTCTGTTTGATATAGTTTACCGACATACCTCTATTAGCCCTTACAATCTTTTTGCGCCCTTCCACCGACGGTGCAACGCTGTCTGGAACACTTGAGAAAGCATCTGACTTTCTGAAGAAGAGTTGATGGTGACTGCATCAAGATGAACCCTGGAATGCTTTTTCGCCAGTAATAGTGACAGTTATGGCCAAACTTCCGCAAATACCTAGGATGGAGCATAAGTGCATTACTACACGGTCCAATGTATGGAATTTTGGGAAACGCTACATTGGGATCTACGGACTGGGACAGGAACAGGAGAGGTTACAGTAGTCATAAGGGTCACTCCCTGGAGGTACTCACCAAAGGAAGTATACACTAGACAAAGTTCCGCATCGTCTTCCGGCAGTTGTCCAGACCCTTTTAAGCACTCGGATACAGCAGTCAAAACAACCAGTCAGCAGCCATATGCGAGCTGGAGAAGCAGCTTTTATACGCAAATATCTAGGACGGAGCATAAATACATTAGTACAGGGTTCATTATTCGGGATTTTGGGAGACACTACATTAGGAGCTAAGGGCTGGGACAGGAATAGGGTAGATTTTTGGCAATTGTATGAGCTACTCGCTCGCTGAAGTTACTTACAAAGGAAAGAGTACACCAGACGATGTTCCAAGATATCTTCCAGCAGAGATTTCGGCCCCTTTAAGAATTCGGCTCTTGCACTCAGGAGTCGCGAAATACGATAACGGCAGAATCAGCCAACGGTTTCCTGAAGAGTAATTGGATGGTAATTGAAGCATGACGCAGCTTGGAGGCCACCCCCGCCAGCAATGGTGGCAGCTGTGGCCGAACAGCTCATTTCGTGCGCAAATACCTAGGATGGAGCATAGAAAGCATTAATAGTGTTCAACGTGTGGGATTTTAGGACACGCTATATTGGGAGCTACGGGGTAGGACAGGAGTAAGAGAGGTATGATAGACGTAAGGGTCACTCGCTGAAGGTACTCACCAAGCAAAATGGACGCTAAACGAAGTTCTAAGAGATTTTCCGGAAGTTACGCAAATCCCTTCAAGCATTCTTGCTACAGCAGCAACAGTGGAAATTTCTGCCAAACCAGAGATCGGCTGGAGAGATGCAAGTAATTTCTTGCGCAAGGAGCAAAAAGAATTAGTACAGCGTCTAACATATAAATCAATATAAGTAAGTGATACCATCAACGAAAATGAGAGATATTTGACGATTAAATTTTATAAACCATGCAGTTTATTTCTCTTAATATTTTATGACCTCATAACAAATGCTAAAATTCTTCACTATGCATTTCTCACGAGATAAACGATACTCGATTATAATACCATCAATTTTACTTGCTCTCGTGAGATCGATGAACGTGAAAGATTACGAAACGTACATAAAAACTTACTAGTTTAAAATTATTCATCAACTTTTTGGCTTTCATTGAGAATCTTTAAAAATTGCTCGGAAGTCTAAATTAGAGTCATTAATAAAAGTATTTTTTGCGTAACACAATTTTTAATTAAAAAGCCTTGAAACGAATTTCTTCAAAATATTTAAAGATTCTCAGTACGTCTTTTTAATGATATTAGAACAATTGCATCATTCTAGAGAAATAAAATATTTTAAAAGCTTGCATTCCAAAAAAGATATTTGCATCATGTTTTTTTAATAATTACCCGTCATAAAAATGAAAGGCTATTTAAACAATTTTTACATAAGAAATTTAATCCCATTTCATTTTATTGCATCTAATGATGCAAACGATAAATCCATTAGAATCTTAGCCTTTTCCAAACGGACTGGAAAAATGAAGTATGAATTGACCCTACAAATTGAAAATCATTGTATAAGTAAGGACTTACAATACGATAATTTATCACGACTTAATTAATTAATCCATGTCATAATCAGTACCGCATAATCGGTATACTTACACTATCGAATTACCTCACGAGTAAAAATAATGCATAACGTAAAAAAAAAAAATCAATCGCTAATTTATCATCGCGCGATTCGAGGAAGGCAGTCCTTTATCACCTTCGCTCAGACGCCGTACACTGGGAAGACGCGCCCAGGTGTGCCCGCGGCCCACGCGCGATTTTCGAGTCGCGCTCCCGATCGCGATCCGCATCAGGGGCTCGGCGCGTAAAACGTGAGAAATCGGCGGCGCTCGCGCGTGAGTCAGCGCCGTAGGGGCATAACGGCTCGGCTCGATTTAGCCAAGACGGTATAGGCCATTGTAGGCGCGACATTATGTGCGCCGCGCGCGAAAGGCCCACAGCGCGAGGAGGGGAGGCCCCGAGGTCCCCCTTTCCAAGCGAGAGACTGTCTCGGGCCACCTGGCCGACCGAGCCGCCGTTCCTACACGGCCTCGTCTCTCTTTCTCTCTTTCCCGAGAGCTCGCGCGATGACTCCAATCGAGAGCCCACGCGAATGCGACCGATCGACCGCGAGCGCGGATAGACGTTTATCGAGGTTCGCAGGGCACGGGAGAAATTGTGTAATGCAAATTTATCGTAAAATGTTTGTATACTGATACTGTAGTTTGAAGTTTGATCGTATGTAGTTTGACGATTGATCCTGTAGTTTGAAGTTTGATCATATGTAGTGTGACGATTGATCCTGTAGTTTGACGATTGATCCTGTAGTTTGACAATTGATCCTGTAGTTTGACGATTGATCCTGTAGTTTGACGATTAATCCTGTAGTTTGACGATTGATTCTGTAGTTTGACGATTGATCCAAAATTTGAAATTTGTTCCATAATTTGACGATAGATCCTACAGTTTGACAATTGATCCAGAATTTGAAATTTAATCCATAATCTGACGATTGATCGTACAGTTTGATGATCGATGTTATAGTTTGACGATTGATTATACAGTTTAGCTGTTAAATCTTGTAGATTGACTATTAATTATGTACATTTGCGGTCGATTTAAATCCATGAATTTTAAGATCGATGACTGCAGTTGAATGAAGCAAACATGGACCTTACGCCATACTGCAACAAAAATAGAGCATTTTTTTTTAACAACTGACGGATAGATATTTTGTAAAGATATCTGTTGTTATTGGATTATCAAACTAACATGATCCTAATCTTGAAATTCTTTATGTATATAATACAAGACGTAATTAAAAAGTGAATAATAACACTGAACTTAATAATACAGGTAGATCAAAGTAACTTCCTGTTAGGGATAATTTCATTAAGCCTTTGACTATACTTTCTTTGTCTTTGGTCTAAGCATATACGAAGTGTTATCTAATCGATATTGCTGATTGCGATGGAAGATTGTACGGACCTGTTACATACTCATGTTTTTTGTACTTTTAGTTTTTCAAAACAACAAACTTTCCAATATGATCTTTAAACCTTTCGTTTGTTGTACGTTACACGTGTTGGAAACACCTTGTTCAGGCACACAATGGCCTGGCAAAGGAAGCTTACACCAATAAAAACCATAGAAATAGTTCTTTAATCCCACATAAAAGAAATGTAGAATAAAAGAAATTTTAAAGGATTTATGAGCGGAACAAATTTACAATGTTATATTTGAATTTTAAAACTTATGTTACAAGAGAAACGACTTGAATTCAAAAGCTTTTTCTTTTACTTGAATAGTTTAGTAAATTAGTGAATATATCTTACACTTCCTGATTAAATTGATTGACATTATTAAAAGGTCATTATATAAGCATACATTCGTGCTTATGCTCATCTGGAGGATTATGTTAATTAGGTACGTTAATGCATACTCAAGAAAATACCTTTCTATTAAAGAAATGATGAGTCTAAAAGTAAAGTCAATCTATTTTGATTTGATTGGTTGTAATGTGATCACGTGATTACTAGTCTACAGTATACTGCAATCTACTACAGAACATAAAAAAAAGAGAATAAATTGTACTTTTAATTGTAACATTAATTATTCACCATTTTCTATCAATCATGTTCTTAATACAATGACTCGTTTGGGTAATGTTCAAAATTAAGATTATATCACGAGTTCTTACTTTTATAAACTTAGGGAAAATGAAGAGAACAAATATAATGACGGCGCGAAGGATGGAAGATTTCCCTAGTTTATTTAATGACCAACTGCTATTTCTATATTACGAAACGAAGGTATACACAAAAAAATGCCAGCACAATTTCTCTCAAGGAAAATCGATCATATATTCAATCGTAATTAAAAAAAATAAAAAAATCAACCATGAATAAATTCAGTATTACCGACAGATCCGACCTCTTCAATGGCACATTTCACTTCGCCGCGCTCAAATTGAGTCGGATCGTTACTATACTCATCGATGATCGCCGGTTCTTACGGATGTGCACCGCCGACATTAACGGCCACTTCATCACGCGGCTGCGTTTTCGCGCGCTCCGCGGATTCTCAATTAAAATTTCGAGAGGATGAGCACCGGGCGCCGTGCGAGAAAGTGCCTTTCAGCCGTCGTGCTCCGCCGATGCCGCCGAATTAATTCGCTTCCTCCCGCGCGTCCTTTGTTTTCGCTCGCACCTCTCCCCCCGCCTCCGCGGACCTTATCTCGCGCTCGCTGCTTTCTGCCTCGATACGCTCAACCTTGCTGAAAGGGGCTCGAGTAATTTTTTTTTTTTTTTTTATAAGGCAAGCGGTAGGATGCGCCGTGTCTTAAACGTTGCTTTTTCCTTGATTTATTGGCAGTGAAAGTGTTTTAATGTTTGGAAAAGCGGTCTGATGTTCATCATTTTGTATCGCGCCACTTCGGATTTTAATTGAAAACGTTGTCTAATGCCGCGTTTATGTAACTTTGCTTTGAGAGCTTTGCTTTTCATGGATTTTTATTTTGCTTGGCAAATTTTTATTGTATCGCTTGCTTCGATGCATTTCATCTTGTGAATCGTAATTAAATTATTAATCATTTTCTAGTAACGAATAATGAAACGGAATACTCTTATTTCAATCATACGAGCTTTTCTCCAACACGTATACCTGAAAACATAAAAATTGTTCATATAAGCTCTACTAAAAATATAATTTATACACAGTTTTTAATTTTTTCAAGACATTAATTACGATTAGCCAAAAACAAATAACTCGTACAACCGAAAAACAATATAACGATGGATATCAGCTCCCAATAAGTAATATTTTTATTACACACTATTCTTTCTGTATTACCAGTAGACTACGAGATGAGTAATTATAAAAATTTCTACATAGTGGAATTTTGATGTACGATCCTCAATCATTTTGTATAAAAAAAATCAATAAAGTTATTTTGTAGATCAAACTTTACTAATAAAAAGTAAGAACAATAAAAAACGCCATCATATAACTCAATGCAGAACACTACTCTTAAACCGTACACAATGACAATCTCCAACCACATAATCATGATTTATTTCCATTTGATATCTCAGATCGAATCTACTACACTAAGAAACTGAGTATCTCATGGTTCAGCATCACCGACGCGGACCAAAAATCTGCTGGTTCTTGCTCCGAAGCTCCATAAATCAGCCGCGAAGTTCGCGCGCGTACAGAAACCAAAAAAAGCAACGGTTCACCCCGCGCGGAAGAGGAGGAAATAAAAAAAGATCGATCGAGGTGTGCGCGCGCGCGGAAGCGAATCCAGTTTACGATCGGCCGCGGGCCCGTCCGTCTCGCTTTATAAGCTGCGCCCCTCGCGGCGTTAAACTCCCCGACGCCGCAGACTCCCTACATAACGGTCGCGCGAATCCGCGTAGCGAGGATGCGGCGCGCGCCTCGTCCGACTGTCAGACGGCTCCACGCACTCCTTCTGAGATCATCATTAGACGCCGCGCTTTTTTCCATCGACGTTATTAGCGAAATTGCTGTTTCATCGTAACATTGTTTCTCTCAGTTCCCGCGGTAATTATTTTTTTTAAAGGGAAACTGCAATTTTACTTTTATAGATATGATATGTAAGCTTTGATCTCTGTCAAGTGTACAGATTTTTAGTAACTTTCTTATTATTTCAAGAAATAAATTTTGGTGGTATGAATGGAAAATACTGTATTTACTGAATAAAATACTGGTGTAATACTTTTTGAGGTAGTTACCCGATGATAGTAATATCAGACTATCACACTTTGTATACCTTAGACTTACTCAACAATCCATAATTTTGTAATCATTCATTCATATTTTAATTTTAGTTACAATTGGTTACAATCATTTCAATTAATTCTTTCAATGATTTAAATGATTTTAATGATTTTTTTACAACCAGTTAGTCAGTTACGTGACAAAGGTAACATTAGCATTCTCTAGAAATATAACCCAACCAGGTCTTAAGATAGCTTATATATACAATTGAACCAGCAAATTCACTACTGGAAGAGACACATCTGACTCGGAGTCACCTGGCGGTGAAATGTACCAGGTAATGTTATGCTGAATCTAGCCCCAACTTTTTAATTGTAATGCGGCAATTTTATTTCTCGATATTTTTATATGTAATTATTTAAGTAAGGTCGACTTTTCATAAACGAGAAATAATCGTTAATTTTTGCGCTACTGATCTTTAAAAATCATCTACATACTTCGCACAAAATATTCAATTTGCAAAATATTGACGTCTTCATATTAAGAGAGCGAAATTTAAAAAATACAATGCATTTTGCTTAGATGAAGTAAATAAAGTTTCCTGCTAACTTATAGATTATTTAAGTAAAACTAATTGACCATTCTTAAAACTTCCGCGATGCTTACTTGTAAGTATTCGCAGCTGAAATTTTTCAGTTCGAAGAAAACACGATATTTTCCCTTTTATTTCAGCAAGACGTTAAGTATGAAATAGCTGTCTCGTAGACGCGAACAGTTACTGGAATATCCATCTAATGTATAAAACATAGCGATGTGTCGGATTACGTGTCATCGTGGAGCGATGTATCAGATGTATATGACTCGGCAGTTAGGCCGTGTCTTCCTTGTTACAACGGCGACTGGATGACTGCGTTCTTCGACATAATAAACAATCATTGTCAAGAGTGTAACTTATTGAAATGTACCTCTACCGTTTCCGAGAAATTATGTATCTTTTTGAACATTGTAACGGTTCAGACTCTTCTGTTTTTGTAAACTAAAATAGGAAACAGTCAATTTACTAATTGTTATACAAATAGCAATATTTTTTATATGAAAAGCTTGCTAGCTCAATATTTAGCTTGCTTAAAAAGTGAATATTCTGGAAAAAAAAATAAAAACTGATTAAAAACATAATCATAGTTTTAAAAATGAGTCTCATGTATGAAAAAAAAAAATCAAAAGACGGGTATTTTTCCAAAACGCACAAAAAATTCTCGCATTTCGACTCCAGCTTGGGAATCACGCGCCGCATTACAAAAATTGTACTGGTATTCCAGGTACACCGAGGTCAGGCGACTTGAACGTCCGCAAAAGCGGACTGGTCGGCGGATCCCCGCAGTTGCAAAACAATGCGCGAGTGTCGCGCGACCGGTCGGGGCGACCGCACGCGCTCTCCTTGCTCGAGTGGCCTCCCCGCGAAAACGCCGCCTCCTTTCGGGAGAAATGAAGCGCGCGACCGCGACATTGCGTTATTAACGGCCGATTTCGTGCGAGGGGCTCTCTCTCGCAAAGTGGACTATTTCGTAATCCGCTTACGCGCCGGTTGTACAGTTGAATATAATTGTCCTTTTATTGTCTTTTTTAAAATTCGTTACGCCAAATTTTTTTTAATTTCGTTAGGCAGGAACGTTAGCTAATGCAAACATAAACGCTTTTTGTTAGAAATTCAAATTTTACGAGAAAATTATGTAAAAGGATGTAATTTTTACATCGTAAATACTTTCTTTATTGTACGTCCGTTGCGCAATTGCGACTTGTACACTTTAAATACATAAAGAAAATGTAAACCGTGTATTAACTGTTTTTTTTTAATTCAATTATTTGCTGTTTTCCTCGTTTCTCAAGTTACAATCCTCTAAATTTATCTTTCGAAATTCGCTGAAATAAAATATACTCATCTTGGGCAACAATAGAGGCTCGCGTGCCTTTAAAATGCGCACAATTACAACAAAGAACCGACTACTCCTGTTTTGCGAATAAAAAAGAGGATCGTGCAATTGAAATCCTTTAACGTCTCGCATGAACTGCACGTACGCGGCGTCTCGGCTCGGCGAATCGCCGAGGACGGCCGAAAGAGAGAAAAAATTCAGAAAAGACCCATCGTGATACGCCAGGAATCCTTAAATCCGCTGTTGCAACGTGCCACGTCCTTTTTTACGAACCTCGCGGTGCATTAAAACAAAAAACAGCCTCGCGAAAAAAATTATTTAATGCATATTCTCCGCAAAGCACGTCCACCCGTATGACAGATGAGTACGAATGTGAACCGGCAGAAAATGACCCCAGATAGCGATCGGCTCGAATTAAAAATTGAGCAAGTCCGAAGGGCAGCCTGGGACCCGCGAGGTCGGGCCTTTTAGAAAGATAGGAAAAAAGACACGGGGTAAGGAGAGGAGACCCACGGCGACGCGTAACGAGCCCGGACCCACGGCGTTAAGTAATTTTAAGAGACGCTTGTTCCTCGCGCGCACCTCGAGGAAGCGCCTTTTCCCGGCTTATTACGGCGCGTCTAACTGTCGATAATAAGAATAACCGATGACGAGGGAGAGAGAGGCCAGGTTAATTACTTTCGCTTCCCGTATTAGGGGAGGGCTGGTGCGCGAGAAAATTGGAGGGAGACGCGCGAGTAATTGCCCGGGAAATGAGAAAATGTTTTTCAACGACGGGCAAAAAATTAATTTTAAGCCGTGATACGTGAGCCGTGCCAGGGTATTCGCGAATAATAACTCCAGATACTCGCCGATCTGCATTTAAGCGCAGGAGTAACTTTCTACTTTGTTGATGAGGGTGACAAAGTTTTGTTTCCTATTTGTTTTAATCATTTTTTAATGAAAATTTTAGTAACACTAATAGCTACAGATTAAATTTGTACTTTAATGAATTGATTTTGTTAATTGGAATACAAATTTTTAATTCAATTGTTAAAATTATAATCAATTAATTTCATATTAATAAGATGGCGGTATATAAAAAAAAGAAAATGTTCTTTAATAAAATTTTGGATAAATTATGAATGATTTTCACACGTAAAATTTGATTTCTTACGTTGAAAAAAAATAATAATTAAAATACCTAATTAGTGTGAAAATTATAAATTGTTTATATCAATCAAGTTTTGCATACAAAAAAGATACTAAAGACAAACCATAGAACAAAAATAAATCTGACAAAATTACAGTGCTATTAAATAAATTAATGAATTCCACAGCCTAGTATACTGAAGCAGATCGTAAAAATACAGAACGATTAAATGTTAAGCAGCCCGCCAAAGCAAGCGCCATTAAGCGAGGAAAAAAAACTTTCACTGCGCACAATATAAACCGCGCAATATGAATAAAATATCGAGCCGGGCGTTAATCGTCCCGCGGAAAGAGAGTTTAAACCCCAAGGTGTGTATTCGCGTATACATGGTGCGCCGGCTTAGTACCTTAAAGGAGTCTCCTTTAAGCAACGGCGGAAAGCAGGAAGGAGGAAGAGAGCGAGAGGCGCGGCCGTGATCTTGGCGGGGAGGTTCGCATGCGCCGTGGGAGTTTTTCGCACAATTAGCGCGTCGCGACTCCGCGAAGAATGCGAGCGAGCGAGCGAGCGAGCGAGAAAGAGAGAGAGAGAGAGAGAGACGGTGGCGTCGATGAGACGTACGCGCGAAATAATGGTCGCCTCTTCGTCGAATCGCGCCTCGTTTTAATTGGACCCACGCTCAAAAGTGGATCAAGTTCGCGCGCGCGATGATATCTGCGAGAGGCTTTTTCGTTCGTTTCTCGCGCAAAAGCGAAGGTCCATTGTTTACAGCCGGCGACGACGAGACGGAGGAGGACGTTGTCAATCCGGCGATTTCACTTTTTATTCCGCTTTAATTTGTGTTGCTTTCCTCGACGCGCTTAGAAATGGTCTCGTCCTCTATAATTTTAAATAAAATGATGTATTTGCGTGATTTGTTTTATGAGTTCGTTCACCTTTCAAGTTTATTAAATAATCTTGAAGAACTACAAATAGTTAAACTCGAGTTTAATTATTTATAATTTTAGTGAAAATTGTTTACAGTGATTTTAATCAATTCTTCAAATGATTAAATTTTGTATAATCAATTTTAGTCGGTTACAAGGAGGCACCATTATAGCATTTTTTAGCATCGTTACCAACCAAATCTACAACACGTATAAAAATGAGACAACAGACTCGTTAATAGGAGAATCGTCATTTGAACCAAGCAATATTTTGCGCTGTTTATAACAAGAATAATTTAATTTGAATGAGAACACAGAGTAAAATACTATGTAGATTATTAAAATCAAAACAATTTACGTAAGTATAAATTAATTTTACATTGTTTAAAAACCTATTGTAAAGAAACTTATTTAAAATGAACCCCTCGGATCAAATTAATAAATTTTTATATTCATTGATAATAATTTAAAGAAATTTGTATCTTTATACATTTACACTCTTACATAAATTCAGTTTATTTAAATATTTATAACATCAGCTCATTAGTAGAAAATATAAACTAACTAATCCTGAATATTTCAAATACCCAACGAACAAAAAAAAGGAAGGCGACTGACCATCCACGAAAATTAAAAGTAACAAGCGCTTAAAGAAAGGCGCATTAACGACGTAAGAAAGGTGAGGCAACGCGCGACGGAAACACGCCGAGTTAGGGCAATAAATGATTTTCACCGCGGCAATTAGCGTCGGTCAGTCGTTTTCGCCGGTGGCACCGCCGCGGCCTGCGTATGTGTAGCAACTCGCGGGCCGGCGCACTCGTCTCCCGGTGATAAGGGGAACATTGTGTGCACCGGCTTTTTTCTCCGCGGACCCCTCGCCTGTGTGCACAGTGAACGAACGCGAAAGAATGCGCGCGCGAGCCTCTGCATATGTACACACGTGCGGCGCGCGCCTAACTCGTCCCCTGCGCTCCTCTTTTCACGGAACTGAAAACACGCCGAGGCTCCTTCCTCCTTTTTTTCCCGGCGAGCTTGGCGTTGGTGAAAACGCGGCTGCGCAGGTGCATCGGCTAGATAAAATGGGTGGACGTTCGTTTGTTTGCAATTGGAAAGCGGTATACTAAAGGACACAGCTGAAGGCATTTTTCAGGTGAAATTATCGTGTTGGTAACCTCGTGTAATGTGAAAAAATTAAAACCTACACGATTGGAATGAAAACAGAACCCATCGAGACTATAGACTGGCTTAATTTTTTCTGAAACAGGGCGATTTTTCAGTATTTTTACTGTGATACGTATAAGAGCAGTATGGTATAACATTAAACTGTAACAAAATACTCAACATTATGTATGCAAATTTACTGGTCAATGTTTATGTGGATAAAAAGTACTCTTATTCTTTATAACTAGACAAAGCAACGTTTTTTATATATAAGGGCTGTATTTAGATTTTAATTTACTTAAAAAAGTCATATGGGAGTTATAAAAAAGATTCTTAATTAATATGAATATTAGGAAGAACAGAGAACTGTGAGCATACATAAACAGATGATTTATAAGTTTATTTATGATACTGTTATGTTTAATAAACCGATTGATGCTTTTCATTACTCGTAATTTTAATACTTCATGTGAAACAATTAAACACTATTTAGTTATTCATCGCAGTTAAGTATTTACATTCTCTTCGAATCTACTGTGAATATGCAAGAATTTTTAAATTATCTCATTTTGCAGACAACCGCTTGTAAATCAACAATAAAAGTACAGGTTATTAACGACGATTAGAAAAACATCTTCATTTGCATTTTTATTTCATTACGTTATTACTTTCTAAGAAAATTGCTCCAATATTTAGTGAGTAAATTACACAATAATCGATGTATAAACGGGCGGTTCAATTTTAAACCTAGCAGATATCTTACAAACTGACGTCAGAATTACCTCTCCAGCCTAATTAAGCAACTACATCAATTTCCAGTCCATTGTCCACGGCACTGCATAATCCGAAGCTCTATCATCCGAAGTGATCGAATAACGATTTGCTCGAAATCCGATAAGTTAATGATCGCAAGCATAATCGAAATGCCAGGTAAATCGGTCCCTCTTAAACACATTTACATGCATCGATTATTAAAAATAAATGCCTGACCGTTACATTTCCTAAGCGGTTTTCACGCTCCGGTAGAAAGGGCCGCCCGGTTACCTCAACAACTGCGGAAAAAAAAGCCGGAATTAAAGATCCGCTGATTGCGCAATCTAGAAAAATGAAGATCAATGACTTCGAGGAACTTAGCGCAGTTCGTACTTTCGACAATTCCGGCGCACTTGGCGACCCTTACGTAAGTTCCTTTTTCCTCGATGATCGATCGATCAATCGGCGGTGCACAATTAAATCCATAACGCACCGTTTCTTACGTACTCCGGAAAAAAGGCCAACGTAACGCGAGCGGTCTGCTCATTTAAAAAAAAACAGTCGCGTCGTAAGCGGCGGACGAAAGGAAAAGAAAAGAAAAAAACAAAAGGCCGTTTTTCTCCGGCGGCGTGAGCATAGCTCTTATCGCAGGCATCTGACCGCGCATCCGAGAGATAGCCGAGCATTTAACGCCGGCTCGAGGCGTGAAAAATCCCGTAATTTACGAGCGGCAGACGCCGAAAATTTCGCGGCGATTTCCGCGTCGGAGGCGGCGTGGGCGAGCGCGCCGCAAGAGGCTCGTTAGGTCGCGACTAGCATAACGGTACTGGGAACGAGCGGGAGAGGGACGGGGGGGATACAGGCGGAACCACCCACCGGAGGCTACACGGACTCGCGGGAAAAAGGAGGCGAGGGCGATACACAAAAGTGAAAATTAACGGTGCCGCCCGTTCAATTTACGAAGTGTTGGTGTTGAGGAATTTTCGTCGACGAATGTGGATCGGATACGTTTGCAGTGGGAGTTCGTGACGGGGTTTTTTAAAGAGGTGCTTTGCAGGTGGCCACGGACGGGAAAGGAGATTATGACCATTTTTATTGTGGCGAAATGAACGACTTCGCATGCTTAATTTGGGTTTGAGCAATTTTTTTTTCCTTTTTCGTTTGACCTCTATTTCTAGAAGGAAGTTACTTGTTTCATTTTAAATTAGAGTAATTTAAAAATTTTTGCCAACAAAAATTTTAAAATCTTAAAACGCACTGGTATATTTAGTTATTTTAAATGAAAAAGAGAAAGACGATGTTTTTCTAATCAACTTATTGTGTAAAAATTATTTATATTTAAATTAAACTTTTTTAAAATATTATTCACATTTATTTAATAGATATTTTTTATTTACTTATTTTTTTATGAACCTATCTATAAGAGTATTATATTATTCAATTAACTCTGATAAACTTGTATAAATCTGATGAAACAATTATGTAAGTAAGTAAAATACGGCAGTAAAATACGAAGTCCTTTAAGTATAATATACAGTTAAAGGATTGTAATATCATACGGCTATTAATGCTGTGATTTATTATTAGTGGAAAATTATATACATTGTAGCTTCGAATCTTGCAGATTTTTAATATACATTTTTGTATAACTTGAGGGACGTGCTTATTTTATTTATTTTTCAGTGTACCTATTTAAATGTAGAACTACATCCAGAGCCTAAACAATAAAATTAAATCCAAGAAAAAACCAACAGTTTCCACACCTATATACAATTACAAAAAAAAAAAAATTATCGGTTACTAACAAAAAAACGCAGCCACCTATGCAAAGCGTTTGTCAATCGATCTAAAGTACAGCGAAGGAAGAAAAAATTCGAACAAGAAACACCGAAACCTCGTTTTATCGTCTATGTCGACGCGGGCACGTACTTTGCCGTTGCACTCGGCTCGCGATCGCGGTCAGCGTATGCAGCCACTTACCCGAGGCCTGCCTCATTTGAATGCCCAAAATGCGATTGATTCCCCCCCTTCGCCACGGCTAGGCTCAAGGATCATTCTGCCGCTTGCGCAATGCGCTCTTTTGTTCTCCCCGTCACTTATAATTTTTTTTCTCCTTTTTTTTCACGCGAGAATCCTTCGAGCTTTTGTTCGGCCGAATTCGAAATCGAGGATGTTGCAGCGAATTTTCGGAGTCGGAGAAACGCGCCGGGCTTGACGAGTTCATCCTTGAGGGCGTTAAATTAACGAATTAGCGGCTAATTGTTGTGACGAATGGCTGATTCTTTAATTACAGGCTTCTTTTCGTTGTTTTTCCGTAGATTCAATAAAATTAATTGCAGGGTATGGGAACGACCTTTTTATTGAATAAATCGGAGATAGAATAAACGTTCGGCACAATTCCTTATACTTTCCTTGAAGATTTGCGCAACACACCAAGAGTAAAAAAAAGTTTAGTCATATTCTCTCTCCTTATAACACTCGAGCATGGAGAAAAAAGGGCGTTACACGAAAGAAATAACTTCTGATTGATTTTGGCTTCATTTCGACACCAAAGATAAATATTGTGGTATCCGCATAAAGATTACTATATGATCCTAGCTCCTTTATTCCTTTATATCAAAAGACATCGTATTTGGACAGAGTATTAACTAAGTACCTTCCATTGTCCTCAAAAAGACAAAAAAATTTAGATCAATATTTGTATCCGGTCGAAGATTTCGTAAACGAAGGTAACAATAAACCAGCGAGGTTACAGCAAGAAAGGAGTCGCAGCGCACGCACGACTGATTATCGGAATTGCTGTGGAATTATGCAGCCGCGCGTTTCTTACTCATCATCATGTTTGATAAAGCGTAGGATTACTCCCGCGGTCGCCGCTTCTCTTTCCGCCGCGATTGACCGTACGCGTAATGACATACGGTAATAAGTGCGGCTAACGATCCTAATGACTTCGCCGCGTTTACATAAGCATTTTCGTTTCAGCGTATTTTCCACTTTCTTATCTCTTTTCCATCTTGGAAAAGCTCGACTCCGTAATGAACTTCGCGCACCTTACTCTTCATACGTTCAGAATATACCGTATATGCATATGACGGGGAAAATATTTTTTTCGAGTGTTCTGGATATGAAATTTTATCAGATGGCTCGGTAAATTTTCTTATACAAGCAAATTAATATGTAAATAATAAACTTCGAGATCCTTGATTTTTATGCAAAGTACTTACTGTAAAATCACACGCGGAGTAAATATTTATGTAAAATTTTGTCGTTTTATTCAAGAAATTATTGAACATTATACAAGATTTTTAAATATTTGAAAAAAAATTTTGTTCGTTTTTTTTAATTTTTAATGTTACATGGAGAAATATTTTAATTTTTAAATATTTATATTACATTTTACTACATTTATAGTAAAATTTGCTCATGCATACTAATTTTTGTGATCAATAAAAGACTATAATAACTATTATTTTTTTTATCATAAATAATAAAATACACCCATTCAATGCAAAGAGAACTCCGAAATCCATTATATTACACAAATTCTATGTATAAAAACTACAATATATCTATACAAAAATTAAACAATATTAAGATTAATCAATTAGTGTTTCACGTTTTAGCAATTAGACAAATAAATATGCAGTTTAATCTAATCATATTTACAGCATAAAAGCTACACAGGTTTTCCCATATCGCGCCCGTTAAGATTTGAAAATTGTTCCCCCCTCTTTATGCAGCGAAATATCACCTGAACCATTTCACCGAGTGCAACTTGAAAATCTACGTTGTCGGTGCGAAAAAAAGACGAGGGGTATACAAGTGATCGATGGTCCACCAGCTCGCCGTTCACTAATATTCCGTCGGGAGAACGGCTCTTTGCAGTGCACGCCGACTTTCTATCTGGAGCGACGCACGGGGCGATACAATTTCTCTCGGCTTGTCGCGCTTGACTAGCCTGTATTATTTCGAAAATTACTGAATTGCGACCGCTTTGCCGCGAGGAGAAAATGAACGTTCTATATATGCATCGCCCGACCGGCAGGTGTCCCGCTCGACTTTATCGTGCGGCTTTACGAGCTGTTTGTTAAGCTTTATGAAGAAATTGAGATTTTGCAAATTAGGTCCATTTGTCAATACGATACTTTCGTTCTACCAATTACTAAATTGTTTATAAGAAAAGTGAAATGCATACTAAATTGATTAGTGGTTTTTTTATATAATTAAGTATTACCATAGAACAATAAAAATATTTTTTTTTCAAATTTAATTTTATACGATCTTCGTGATGAAAATTCATAAAATAATGCAGATCAATAATGTA
>JAXIUT010000037.1:19256793-19288938 GCA_035586675.1 Eurytoma californica | reverse complement strand
AGCAGCTCACGTTATCGAGACCTCTAACGCCATCTTTGAAAAATCGGTGGAGATTACATTTGCTTAAAGGATCAAATAGAAAATTATATTTTATTTTCTTTACAAAAAATAGCTTTTTCTAAACATTACACTTTATAAAATATTTATATTTTGTACCTGAAATTTATTAGCTTAAATATCTAATAAGAAAAACTGTTACTGCTATGGGTATTAAATTAATTATTATTAATCTCATCCACTTCATTTAATAAACATGTACAAACTTTTTTAAATATTTATAGTTTACCTAACTAAATAATTCTGTTAGTATTTTAACGATAAATTAATTCAATTCATGGAAACGGTAGAAAACAAAGATCTCGGGTGAACCTAATCAAATCGATCGTTTTTATCTCAACATTTTAATAGGCTTTTTATTTCCTACCATCTTCAGGAGAATTGCTGTAACATTAGAACACAGAGAAAAAAAACATATCGAAACATTGAGACAATAAAAAACAATCGTTTTTATTGGATTCGTCCGAGATCGTCCTTTTCTACCCTTTCCTTATTTCTTGAACGCGTAACTATACTTTGTTCTATCAATTCAATTCTTCTCTACATAAATAAACGTATAAAACTGTTGCATTAAAAATTGTATTATCTCAACAAACTTACATTATTCAAAAAATTACATAAGATTCTTGTACAATTTACTAAAATATCAGCTATACGCAAAGTTTCTACACGTAAATAGTAAATTTATGAAATTTCATATCCAGTAAATTTTACGATAAATTTTCCAAAAGTACCAGTCTGCGAGAATATTGAAACGTAGACTGTTACAATTTTAGAAGACATTTTTTCTCCGCGTAACAGAAGTAATAAGTCCGCGATCTCCTCGGTTTATCCGACAAAGCGATCACATGATCGTCGATTCGCGTAAACAACGTACATCGTGCCCTCCATAAACCGAGCGTACTTACGCGCTCGGCGGCGCATTTAAAAAGATGACGCGCCGCGGATCAAACGGCGCTGCGCGAAGGAAATAAGGACACGCACCGAGGTGTGCGGGTGTCTACGCGCCGCTGTACCCCGAGGTGACGCAACATGTGGGTCGAACATTTTAGCAGCCGCTAACGATCTCGCGTCTCCTCGCCGCGGTTCCCTTTTTATCGCCCGGTTAATCGCGTTACGCCGCTCGGCCCCGTTAATTCGACGATTAGCGCTCGCGAATCCGCGGACCGAATTAGAGATAATTTATACGAGCCAGGAGTCGTTCCGTTTGCTAATTTATTAAAATCTACAAGTACACTTACAGAATACAGTTTGCTTAGAAATTATGGGATCGAGCAGCGTAACTGTACGATGGTCAGCCAATTTGGAAATATTTGTAGGTATAGTACATGAAATATTACAGGATTCACATGGCACAATTAAAGACTTTTGAGGAAAAAGGGCATTACTCCCATTTAAAATATCGCAACCTTTTTTGAAGTCCTGGTAATTTTCACTCAAGTTTTGTAATTTTTATAAGCATTTTCCTTGGAAAATTTTGAAAAATACTATCAGCTTTAGTAAGAGGATTGGTGCATACCGATGTTCGTTTGAAACACCTGCACAAGTGTTCGAAAACAGTGGATAGGCAAAAACTGGAGTCTTAAAAAGGCGTGACTGGGGATGCTTAATTTTTTTTTTGTTGATTTTGAAAGAGTCGCGGTTGTGCATATAGGCGAAACTAGTTGAGCACGAACTTCTTAAACTCGATAATTTTATAGTACAAGTTTCTGGGTTGCGTTATCTTTTCGTCGTGGTTTTTAATGCATTAATTCTAGGGGTGAATGAGAAGTGGTATGAACAGTTATTTTTTCTAACTACTTAAAAATGGATTTTGAAAATAATTTATGAAATTAAAATGTGCAATTGTAGTCCTAAAACTGATTTTGCTATATAATGAGTAAATTAAAAATTGTTTAAAAAGTTATGTAAATTAAAATAAAAATGAAAAAAAAATAACCCAAAATTTAACCAGTGGTTTTGTACTGCGACGGAGATAGTATCTTTCTTTAAATGTAATCTAGATAGTATCTAAGATCAGTGAGAAAAAAGAACTACTATAGTCATACATATGTTTTGTTATATAAATATCTTGTAAAATAAGTAAAATATAAGAAAATTTCCAAAACTTATTAACCTTTATTATTTAAGCTTTTATTATTTTTTAAAAAGTTTATGATTTCATTTATTCTTAGTTTAATTAAGCAACAATGGTGAGAATGTGATAAATACTTTTTCCACAAAAATTCCACAAAAAGACATTTTTTCTATAAACAAAATCAACAAAAAACAACAAGACTAAATTATCGAACGAATCATCCGATAAATTTTATTAAGTTCCAACGAAAACGCGCAAAGCAAACTCGAACGTGCCCGTTGCACGCACAAGCGAGGTTCGTGCAGGTAAGAAGAACCGAAAACGTTTGCTCAGGAGTTATGTAAAGCTCCGGGCTTTTTCACGGTCGGCGGAGATGCGAGCGCGGCGCGACCGATAAGCGGCTCTCGGCTGGAAATGGGAAAGAGTGACCCGCCGGCTAATCTTATCTGGTCTTATTTGCGCGTGACGCATCTCGGCCTCACGCGCCTGTATACCCATATACACACCGGAATTGCAGAGGATGTCGATTTTTTTCCCATAGGTAGTTAAAGTATTGGCTGTCTCTTGCTTTCTATAGGATTAGGCGGACGCGAGTGACGGTTTGTTTTTACAGAGATACGAGATTTTTTTTTTCGAATACTTCGGATGATTTAGATAAGCTTTTAGTGAGGGTTTGATGAGTCGAGCGTTGTGAATGCAGAAAATTTTAAGTATAAGTACCGGTTGCATGACTAAATTCACTAGATTTTATTTTTGTTTTATAATATTTTTAGTAATAACAATATTGAGTTGCTTTTAAAATTATTATCTGTTCAAAATAACAGTTATTTTATTATAATAAAAACTTTAGTAAAGAAATTTAATGATGAATCTCAGAAGACAAAGTTTAAGCAATATACCTGCAATGCTCGTACACAAAAATCTCGAAGACCAAACATCACCTCATCGTCGAGATTAAATTAAAGAAACGATTATTGCACGCACAGATTCACCTTGAATCTCGCGAGCACCGAAGACTTTTACAATCCCCGAAAGGGAGAAAATTTACAGCCTCAGCCGAGCAATAAAAAGCTTCATTGCTTTCGGGGCTTCGAGGGCAAACAATCGGGCGAAGCTTCGAGCGAGCGAGAAAAAGCCACGCAACGGTCGCCTTGAAAGGGAGCGGCGCGAAGGGAATGAGCGAGAGAGCAGAGCGCAGAGAGCGACTACGACCTTCCGACATCACGCGGCCGACGAATCGGATGTGCTTAGGGTCAATTTGTCTATTATCTCGTTGCCAGTTTATTTGTTACACTTTCAATCCTCTCTCTCTCTCTCTCGCTCTCACTCCTCGCCACGACGGCGCGTACGTGAGACTGACGCTCGACGCTTTTACTCCCTTTCTCCGGCCCTTGCGAAGGTTCCTTCGACAAGTTTCGCTCGACTTTTTTTGCGTTTAGTTTAGTTAAAGGAATTGATGAATTTTTTTTAGTATTTACGTGGGAATTTGATTCACGTGGTTTACTTAATGAGATGTATAATTCTTTTTAATTATTTTTTTTTAAATTATATATCAGTCCTTGAACTATTTTGTTATTTTAATTCGAAAATTGATTTACAAATACATGGTTAAAATGTAAATAGGGTAAAAGCCGAGAAAAAAAATCGAACGTGTCAATGACTACTGTTCACGAAGGTTTCAAATACAGCTGTCGGTTTGCTTATTGACAAAAAAATACAGCAGATGTATATGTTATCGAATTTGATATTTATATCACTTTACTTTAAAATTTATTATAGTATTTATTCTTTTATATAATTGCGTTTTACACTCTTAAAATTATTCGTCTGTAGACCATTATCACCCACTATAAAATCGAAAACAAGAGAGAGCAAATTTAAATAGTAGATTTCATTGAAAATTTTTATCTCAACGAAAGAACAATATTTTTAGACATCGTTACAAAGTCAACAGCTTTCATGAGTTATGTAAATAGCATTATGTAAAGTTAAATAATGCACTCATAATCATAGTTAAAACAAATTTCCGAACACACGCGCACCTCAAATATAAATCGTTCAGTAGCAGAATGCGGCCTTAGTAACAAAACAAAACACGTACGAATCTTTTTACATCCAATAATAATGAATCAGATAAAATTATATTATCGTAAATTAGATTGTCACTTAATTTAAGTATTCGTGCATTTATCATTATTAATCAATAAACGCCGACTATCAGTAGTTAAATTAATTAATTGCCTCACAATAAATTATTTATTCTCAATTTATCCAGCATGTCTTAATTAGCCTTGCTTAACATTTTAGTACGTAAACAAATTTTATTACTTAACGTACTAAAAAAAGGAGTACCTCCTTAATAAAACAAACCACCCTAACGAACAGCCACCACGCGGTAACCGGTCACCGAGGAAAATCGGGGGCGCGAGAAAATCGGGCCCCTCGCCGTGCGCGGGGGAGTCGCGACTCCGTCCGAACGAGGCTGATTTTAATGCGGAACCGGGCCGCGCGCTCCCCTCCGGCGCACGCCGAGGCGACGGCGGCGGCGCCGTCAGCAGCCCGAGCGGACCGGCCGCCAGTCGCAGGCGCGAGGCTGCCGCGCCGCCACCTCCTCGCAGCGCTCGCGATCGACCGCATGTGTGTAGAGTCGCGCACCCGCCGGATACCACTCGCGTGCAAGGTGAGTGCACCGATTACTGACCGATTTGCCGAATAAATATAGCAGCCGCGCACGGACGCTCTTGCTATTTCTCTATACACCGGCGGCACAGTTTTTTTTTTCATTACGCGAGGAACTTTTAACTGTCTCTAAACTCGAGACTCTAGTTTTGATGGAAAATCGGAGAAATTATCGAGATTACGGAGTGTTTTTTTTTTATTTACGGATTTCTAATCGAAGTAAATAATCCGGTGATACTATCAATAATATTGATAAATAAGGACAAATTAATAATCGATAACAATAAATAACCATTCACCAAAGCCACGAGAAATACAGTAGTCGGGTGCGGGTTCTGAGGGAAAAAAATTAAAGAAATCGGCGAGTCGGGATACCGATGCACTCGAGATCGGTACGGCAGGAGTGAAACGATCGTCGATCAAAGTCGGCATTTCGGCGGGGAGAGAAAAGGAAGGCGATGCAGGAATGACCGCGAGGCCGAGGAGCGAGTTGGCGGAGAGCTGAGGCCGCGGACCGCAGGCCGCCGGTGATGGTCATCACGAGACGGCGACGTGTCCGCGGAGCTGCTGCAGCCGATCGTACCGGCGCAAGCGAGCCCGCTAAAACGGCACTTGATTTCGGGTATGTAAGCACGTCTAAACTATAAATTTTTTTTTACTAAGTCACTACGACAGACTTACTGAATGATGACTTGGAAATAATGTGCATTAGGTTTTTTAAGCCTTAGTGCAAAAAATTATGGGTACGATCGAAACCAAATTGACTGCGTATTGGTTTTTATTTCCATAGATAATTGAATGCGCGAAGGAGGAAAAAGGTGTATTATTGTGATGACCAAAAATTAAATTAATTGACTTAATGCATCTACGTCAGGTTCACATGACTGTTTCAGCATGAAAGCATCACTGAGATCACCAGAACTCCTTAACTTAATTACTGCAAAAAAAATTTACAATTAAGATATAGGAAAGAAGGCAGAATTACACTAGTGTTTATTTACCTCTTCGTATTTTGTTTTGTTTATTTTTTTTGTTTTTAAATTTAAGGACTGAGTAGAATACGTAGACGTGATTCACGATAAGATTTTATGTCAATTAGCGAGGAAACTTTGATTTTTAATAGAGTGCATGATTATATTAAAATAAAATAATCAGGTAAACTGTTTGAAGTTGATACATTCCAGTGAGGCTGTTTGTGCAACACGTGACGCGGTAATAACTGGTTTTCGACATTTTTTTTTTCTTATTTCGAAGTGTTGTAATACATTAATGTTTATATTCATAATCTTCGACGATCATCTAGATATTCAAGTTTCTAATAGAATTACGTTTATTATTGGAGTCATTCATTCAATTAACGCGCTTTCGAGCTCTGGAAAAATGTTACTCGTCGGCTTAATTAATAGGATGACCATACCGATTTCTTGGTAATCTACTCCAATTCGCACTGTGAATCATGAGCCTAATTTATGAATTCAATTTTCATCTTTTAGATTAATTTCATTATCTATCAGATTAACAACCAGATAATTAATATTACCTTGTATATTAAAAAATGAAATCATTAAATTTACGCTTTTATCTCTAATCAATTAAAGTTTCGTCGAGCACATTCATCCCACTGCTTATCGTCACGTGAAAATAAAACATATAAATAAATGTTTGTCTGAATTCAATGAGCGTAAAATCGGTGCGGACTCGAAAAGACTGATTAGCGTCTAATACGATCGACGCGCAGCGAAGCTGAAAATCTTCGCGCTCTGAGCAAGGTAAACACGGCGCGCCAGTTGTAACCAGATCCCCGTCCGTAATGCGACGCATACGCGGACAATTAGCGCCGGCGAGAAAAGCCCGAAAATGTCTAGAGAAAAAAAATTATAATTAAACCGGCGATTGCTCAACGCCAGCTGTATTGCGCCGCCGCTAAGTAACGCATACGTAATGTTGCTCGCGTGCTGGATAGGTAGTCGAATGCACGTGACAACCGGCGCTGGTGAGAATGTAAAAACGTAAATAAAAGAACGAGTGAATCATGTACAAAAGAACGGAGGAAACTGTATGAGAAAGGGGTACACGCACCTCCACGTGACTCCGCGTGACTTAATGATCTGAAGGGAAATAAGGCTGCTGTTTAAGAGCCACTTGATATTCGAGATGGGACTGTCCTATAGGCGATCACCTTTTCTTTTCAATTGTACTTTTGTTTAGGGTCAATGACTTTATATTTATTGTCTTTTCTAGCTCCTTTCTTATTGCTACTTTTATTGTTTTATTCTATTATTTTATTGTGATTGTTGATTATACATACAAAATTTACAGATTTTATAAATTAAGTTTTTTATTGATTGTATTTAACTATTTACTTAAACAAAAAATGAAAAAACTATTCCGCAGCGGTTTTATTAAATTTTACTTTAGTTTAACCTCATGTTAGTAAAGACAATATTAATTTTTAATAGAAAATGTATCATTTTTTTTTTTAAACGACGATCAAAAAATATTTATCGATATTTTTGGTAGTTTAATATAAGTAAAAAGATAATTTTTAAGCAAATATAAGTGAGAGGAATGGGGTACCTGACCAAGTTCAAGCGGTAACCTTTGACGGCTCCGCGAGTCCGAGCCGTAGGGAAAACTGGAGCACCCGATCGCGACGGACCGCTTGCTCGATATATCGATTTTCCGCGGACCGACAATGCACCCCCGCGGTTATTCTTCGCCTACTTTCGCCACTGTGCCACCCTTTAAGCGCATATACAAATCGGCTACCGTACAAAGATGTGCGAGATTGCTCCTATTTATACCCATTTTTAAAGGGCACTTTTACTATTTCTTTGAAGTTGTTCTATATGTATATACTTTTTCTTTGACCTTTTTAGTATTTTTTTTTTATTTATAAAATAATGAAAATGTAAGAAATAAAAAGACGAGAAATTATGACAAATATTTAAAGCATCTCAAATGAAATATATGAGGAAAATGTTCGTACGAATTTAGCTATACTAGTAGGGTAAACACCGACATCAATTTTTGATAAGTGCCCTCATGTGACAGTTTACTCCGTTTTAATATAAACAAGTAGATAGATTCTACAGCAAAATCGCCGTTATTTTATTCTATCGTGAAAATTCGAATCGCCTTTAAAAAATAAACACAGATAAAACGCAAGATAAGCGATTATCTAGAAAGAGTTGGGATAAGATAATCTTTTAAAAATGATCAACCGTCTGTTAGTTTGCGGCCGGCGAATGAGTCAATAAGCCCATGGGCGAAAGAGAGGTAGACGAGTGCTACTCCTCTGCGACTCGTTGGAGCGGGCATTAACAAATTAGCTGGCTGCTCATGCGTTACTTGCAACAAAAGACCGTTGGAATTCGCGCGGGCTAATAAAGACTAATCGCTTTTACATAATCTTAATCATTATACAAATACACTTTTTTTTTAACTTGCGACTTAAATAAAATTGCGTTTTTGTTACATTTTAATGGTTGTTTTTTCAAATAAATTAAATTTTTAAATGGTTTTCCGCTTAGAAGGAATAAAAAAAAATTTATGACGGAAACAATTTTTGTTCGTTGTACATTAATGAGATAATATTCCAGAAACAGATTTATTTTTTGATCATATTTCAAAAAAATGAAAATATGCCATCAATCAAATTGGAAATCTCAAATTTTTTGTTTGTTTGTCTAGACTTAAAAGCTTTGCACGTCAAGATTAATAGCCTTTTTATCACAAACAAAATCAATTCTAAATTAACTAATAAAATTATGATTAATTATTACTAATTATTTACACTAAAAATATATATAAACATTATAAATAAGCAAACAAAAGTAAATCACATCTACTTATGCAAATGAACAAAATAGTACGTTAAAAATTACAAACGAATTAAAAGAAAAAGCAATGCCAAGTAAGAATAAAAAAAGAAGTTCAAGCGAAATAGCGAGCAACGGTTGACGCAGCGACTGAGTAGCGTCAGCTCGGCGCTCATGGGCGAGAGACAAGACAATTGAGCCGGCCCGCGCACATCCGCCGAGAGCGAGAGAGGAGACGCTTCGAAAGCCGCCAGCGCCGAAGTGCACCCGCAAGGCCGTCCCCCGGGGGTCCGGTCTTTCATGAAATCTCGCGCCTCGCCGGGAAATTCTCTGTCGGTCTAATAGTGCGACGCGCGTACGGTTCTTAAGACGAAGAAATATGTTAATGCGCTTTCGAGCGTTTAGACAGTCTGAGGATTATGTCTAAGATGTTTTGAAAGGTAACGTTGCAGCTATGGATTTTTGAGGATTTAATCTGATTATGAAAGTGATAGTTTAGTATACTTGAATAACTTAACAAGTAATTAAATTTTCGAAAGGCGTGTGACGTGCGGGTTTTGAGAAAAATGGAGATGCATTTATTTCTAATTGGTTCCTACGAAACTGTTTGCTTCTGTCCATGATGTCATAATTTCTTATTATTTTGAAATGTTAATGGCCATATAATATACTGGAAAAGTTAATGTGTGCTAATGAATCGGAAATTAATTTTTTAAGCCAATGTAAAATGACTGAGGGGTTGAACGTCAATATTAAGTTTATTAACACTTAAGTCATTTTTATGTCGTTGATCTTTTAAATTTACGTAATGAATTACTCGAATTATTTAATCTATTTAGTTATACATGTCACGAATCTTTTGTACGTATTATTTACTGTACGGGTCACTTTGCGCGCCGACTGTTAACCAATTCGAAAAATTTCATCAAAAAATTCTACAAACACGTTAAACTTATGCAGTGCTATACCAACGTCTTGTGAATTTGAATGGAAATATATTTGAATTTTCTTAGCGCAAATCGGGCCGTGCTAATGACTTCCTTCTTTGCACGAGGTTCTTGGTCATGAGCGGCAATTCTATTATGACTTACGTATATTACAGACGTACGAGAATAGTCCCCTCCGTGCTCACGTGCTCCTGCGTTTAGTATAATACACCCCAACTATAGAATCTCTAAAGTCGTCACGAGGACAACAGTACAGTTTTCTATTTCACTTTCACAAAAAAATTGTAATTCGACATTGGATTTTGTTATTTATCTCTAAATTTTCTTTTAATTCTTTTTTGATTGAATAAAAAATATAAGTACGTAACGTCGGTTTTGAAATTTTAAATACCGTCGAGCAAGTGTAGAAATTTCTTTTGTTGAAAGGACGAATTTTTAAGTAACACTATGGAGTGAATTAGAAGGTTGGAAAGCCATTTTTACGAGCGTACTTGAGGATCTAATCGCCTTATTCAATTGGTCCCTCCGGGAACCACTTAACACGAAAATTAGCGTGTATTACAATAATTCCCAAATACTTTGTTCAAAATGTTCAGCACTTCCTTTAATTTTTATCCTTTTATTACCGGCCTTGTAATTTAAATATTTTCAAATTGATTAAAAAATCAACTCACTTATCTATATGAAGAGATGTCCTTATATCCGTACTGCTAATATAGGTAAGGGATGAATTTCCTACGTGTAAAGGGTGCCCATCATCCGTTCATCTAGAAGAATACCAGGTTTCTCTTTAGCTCGATCATTTACCTAAAAATCCAACATGCAACAATCAGTGATACTCTATTTACTAAATTAGTGTTAAAGAAATTAAGCTTTAATATTTTTAATGTCATTGTATATGCTTTAGTAAGATGGTTTTTCCTCCATTCGATATTTTACCTAAAAAACAAAATATATAAATTAATTATAGTTTATTTACTACAAAATTAATAATAGTGAAATGAACCCACCTTTAATGTTTGTGATATCCATTGTGCATTTAACATTCATTTTACGGAAAACTTGTTTTTCGATGATTTACCTGAAAAATAGAACATGTAACAATTAGTCACACTTTATATGCTATATTCAAAATTAATATAAATAATTTTGATAATTATTAATTAGAATAAAAGGAAACATTTAAACAATAACAATAATTTTTATTGTTTCATAAAAGAATGAAGCAATAACCTTTAACCTTCATGGATTTTCAATCTATCACTAACTAGTGCATCAAGGTTAAATTTGGGTTATCAAGTATATATGGCGCCAGATGGATTTCCATTTCAATTCCTACTAAGTAATGGTCGCTTCTTGGGGAGCGCGTGGTTTTTACATCACGGAGATTGATTGATTGATGAGCACAAGATACAGACTAAGAGCAAGATATATGAATGAAATGCGTCACTCGATCAATGCGCACGTCGCGACTCTATATATACGATTACCGGATTTTCGACTGCGTACACACTCAGATTTATCTCCAATATTTATCGAGTGGTAGCAAGACAGAGATAAAACGAACTCCCGTTTATATAGCTGAAATTAACCCCCGGAAAATTTAGTTAATTTTATTTTCATTTATGTAATAAGTGAATTTTTTTTTAATATATTAATTATATTTTTTTAATATTACAGAACTTATTTCCTTGTATAATTAATTTTCTTTACAATAAAAAACTAAATTACGTTTAAAATAAAACAAAAATAAATAAAAGCGAAAAATCAATACGCCGTCGTAAAAGTGGTAATACCACCTGTTAGAATGCATGCCGAGTATCTTATACCGGTGACTCCGCAGGACGTCGTAAAAACATTGGAAAGGAGAAAAGCGCCGGCCGCACGCGTCGAGCGGAAGGAAGTTAGTATATCCGCGCCGCGCGGCCTTTTGTAAGTCCGTTCGGGGAAGGTGATGGCGTGTGGCGCGTGGGCACGTTACGCGCGTGTCTCGCATGCGGTGTATGTATATAGGCGTCCTCGCCGACAAAGCTTCCCCGAGCCACGCGACCACGCAGGACACGCGCGCATCAGACGCTTTTCACATTGGATTTAGGATACAATTGAATTTTGGGTGCACGGCACGTGAATATTTGACGGATGGGTGGGACTAGATTTAAATCATGATTTCTTTGATTGTTCTCATTGCTATTTTGTTGCATGATAATTAATAAATTTTCTACGAAGTGATATGTTCCTGTTTTATTTTACTTAAATTTTAAAAAATACGAATCAAATCCTGCATTTATAGTAGAACTATATTGTTTAATTTGAAAATATTTATAGTATTTTATCTCGAAGTGAGAACATATTTTCTTAGAATTTTCGAGTCGGTTAATTCTGGATTTTCCTAGAATTTTCGACTCTACTTCTTTTCTTGCTTACTGTATAGTCACGTAAAAAATCAACTTACTATTGCTGTCACTCAAGGTCGGGTCATCCTGGACTTTTCAGCACACCGACGATAATAATTTCTCAGGCTATTCGGTCGGGCTTTCTCGTTCATCGTGCTTCCGTAGCCTTCTGGTAGTTACCGACGATTTCAATCCCCCTTTGGAGTTTACTTCGTTTACGATCTTCTCTGGTCACAAGCGGTCCACAATCCCTCTAAGGAACAGACTAATCCACCAGCCCGCGGCGGCTGTCCCAAATGCCGCCATGTTGTCGCTGTTTACCGGAGCCAATCAGCGAGAGCCAACCTGTTGCTGGGTGGCGCGGGACCTCAGACTATCCTGGGCCTATCACACGACTCAGCCGACGCTTGTTACTAAGCGCGCGATCTCCCGCTCCGTGGATCTCCCTCTCTCTCTCTCTAATAAACAATGAAACGTGTATAATAAGCAAACAATCAATAAATCACTCATTTCATTCACTTTTGAAGTCTTGCAGTCTCTCTCTCTCTCTCTCTCTCTCTCTCTCTCTCTCTTCGCTCACATACTTATCGAGACACCCAGAACGTATTGGTTTTCTATACACTGACGACACCTGGCAGTCTTGGAGTTGTTCAATACAAGACTTCCTTGATGTTCTCCCGATGACAGTTGATGATTCCGCTCCGATAGCCTCTCCATGTTCGCAATCTTCTCGGTTCGCTCCATTAGGCCGTACTTTATCCCATACGACAGCTAAGGTGGTTCATTACAGACTGAACCTGCACGAGCCCGCGTTTTTTCGCGTCACCCAATCCCGCCAATCCTGGCGCCACTTGCGGGGACCAATCAGCAAGCGCTGCTAGCTGTTGCCGGGCGGCGCGGCAACTTAGGCTATCCCGATCCTATCTGGCGACTCGAGCAACACTTGTTACTAAGCGCGGGCATCTCCGCGGTTTTTGTTCTCTCTTGCTCTGATCGCTCTTTTTCTCATACACTCTTTATCTTTTGCTCTCACTCTCCCCCTCTCTTTCTCTCTCTCTCTGTCTCTCTCATCGCATATAATAAAGAATCAAATAAAATTAATTAAAATATTTTTTTCACGTACTCACACTCTCTCCCTTTTTCTCTCTCTCCGCTCACTTACTTGTCGAGATACCTATAGAACACAGGGATTTTTTGCCCATTGACGACTCCTGAAGTTGTTCAATGCAAGACTTCCTTGAGTTTCCTTCGCCTCCTAGCTGATGATTCCCTTCTGATTTACCGAAGATGTTCGCAATCTTCTCTGTTCGCTCCATTACGTCGAGCTTCATCCGTCCGACAGCTTAGATGGTCCGTCACTCCGTCATGATGATCACTGACTGATCACTGTGCCCGCGTTTTTTAGCGTCTCCCAATTCCGCCAATCATGGCGCCGCTTACAGGAGCCAATCAGCGAGTGCCGTAAACTGTTGCCCGGCGGTGCCGGACCTTAGGCTATTTCGAGCCTGTTTGGCGAGTCAGACGACACTTGTTACTAAGCGCGGGCTTCTTGGTTTTTCTCTCCCTCTTCCTCTATTGCCCTTTCTCTCTTTCTCTCATACTCTTTCTCCGTTGCTCTTTCTCTCATCATATATGTATAATTAATAAATAAAGAAAAGAATCAAATAAAAATTAAATCAAAACTTTTTACATGCACTCTCTCTCTCTTTCTCTTTCTCTCTCTTTCTCTCTCTTTCTCTCTTTTTCTATCACATGCTAAAACACTATAAAAAACTATAAACATATACATATACATATTCATATATATAAACACTATACTCAAAACAGAATACCTTATGCATTTCAGGCGCGCGCCGTCAGTCTAATCACGCTGCCCCGTCGGCGAATGAGTTGCGATGCCGGCAGTCGGTTGGAAGCGGCTCGGGAGGATCCTGGCGTGGGGGAGTCTGCTGCTGCTGTTGCTGTTGGCGAGCGGCTGCTCGGCGGCTCTGGCGGCCGACGATGCCACGGCGGAGCTCGGCGTTGGATCGCCGTCGCCGATGGTGTCCGCGGCGTCGTCCGCGGCCACGACGCCGACGCAACTGACGGCGGCCAGCACCGCCCTGGCGACCTTCACGGCGGCGGCGTCGGCCCAATCCACGGCCACCGCGAGCCCCGCCACCGCCAGGCGCGATCTGCCCGACCGGTGCTTCGTCAAGACCGAGCACGGGCCCTGCAAGAACTACGTGCACAAGTGGTCCTTCAACAAGACCGAGGGCAAGTGCCACACATTCGTCTACGGTGGATGCCTCGGCAATGACAATCGATTCAACACCGAGGAGGAGTGTCTGCATTATTGCATTGGAGGACCCGATCGTACGTAATTTTACGGTTTTTTTAAGCAAATGCACGAAATTTTAAGGCAAATTTTAAGCAGTGTTTTATACATTATACCTATAGTATGCTTCAGGAAAAAAATTACGGTGTGTCTATTCGCACATAAATCCACGTATTTTACGTCGATTTACGTGGATATAAGGCAAAATCTACAAAAATCAACATAAATCAATGTATATACACGTATATCCACGTAAATCTTAAATCCACGTATATCCACGTAAATGCAAATACGGCTACAGGGGTACTTGGGTTATTGATTTATTGGTTAAATCCACGTATATCCACGTAAATGCAAATTCGGTTGCAGGGGTACTTGGGTTATTGGGTTATTGGGTTATTGGTTAAATCCACGTAAAATACGTGGATTTATGTGCGAATAGACCCACCGAAAAAATTAATTATGATTAATTTTGAAAATTAAGTAGATTTATTATTTATAGTGTACTTATGGTAAATTTAAATATTTTCCTAATCCCCCGAAATTTTTTTTTTTCAAAAGATTAATTTTTAAACGTGAAACATTTTTTTTTTTTTAAGCATGATTAATAATTTATTATTGTACAGAGCCTGAAAATTAATAGTTAAAATTTTTGCTGGAAATTGTGGATTTTTTTCTTCTCTTGATTAAATTATTATTGTAAGCTATAATATAGTTTAAGTTATTGTAAATTTTGCGTTACACTACAATTTTATATGATTTGTAAATTAGACACATTACCACCGTACATGGTGACGAAGGGCAGTGTTTTCGTGACGACAAGTGCGACGGTTACGAGCACGACCTCCACAACAACGACCACTACGCCAGTCCCAACTTTCATTCCCACGAAACCAACGAAACCACCGGTACCAAAACACGAAAGAGGAGAGGTATCTAATTGTTTAAAAAATTGCTTCTACTCTTTCATTTACCGTACTATAATTAACGAAAACTAATACTTTTTACCAGAAATTGACTTTCATGGAGTCCGGATATGAGCAGACTTTTATGTTCGCACAAAGCAATACCTTCATACAGCTGGATGGACCTGGAATCAAAACATTTCAATTAAGGTACATATATACCCACATAACATGAAATATTCCAATTTAATATTACTGAAATATTGCTATGTCCGCCTAATTAACGTTAAAGTAATATTTCCGAAATATTACATGAAATATTTCAAAGTAATATTTCAGAAATGTTGCTTTCATGTAAATTAGGCGGACATAGCAATATTTCATTAATATTACATTGGAATATTTCATACTGCATGGAATATTACAGAAATATTCCATGCTATGTGGGTAATAATTAATATCTTTTAAATTTCATTTCGTGTACTATCAAACAATAAAAATAACAATTAAACCGACTTGCGGATGCAGGCTGTGTCGCGAGATCTCATTTCAGTTTCGGACGAAGCTGCCACATGGACTGCTAGTGTACCACAGCGTGAAGGACCGCCCGGAGAGTTTGGAGCCATACGCGCTCTACGTGATCGTGGAGAAGGGCCAGCTGAAGGTGGTGCACGTCTTCGGCAAGAACTCGACGAGCTTGACCGTGGGCGAGGGCCTGAACCGCGACGAGTGGCACAGTGTCCTCGTGCGCATCGACGTTCACGGGGCGAAGCTCATCGCGCGCGTCGACGATAAACAGGCAGAGACCACCGTCGAGGTTCTCGAGCACATCGTCAATTACGGCGTTTCTGAGGAACTCGCTTCCGTCGTTCTCATTGGAGGTATCACATTGTAGAAAATTTTCAATAATTTACAGAAAAATTTGGGTCTCAACGATGAGAATTCTGTTTGTATTATTTGTTATGAGTTAAAATTAATATATTACTTGTAGGGTTGAGTTCAGAGGAGCGCCTACATGGTGTCAAATATATCATAGAGTCATTTGTGGGCTGCATAAAGGATATGGTGTTAAGCTCGGGAAAATCGGCAAGCGATCTACTGTACATCCTACCACTCATCGCTACTAAACACGAGAATGTCAAAGAAGGCTGCATCGACAAGTAATTTTCTAATGAAACTTTAGTATTTCCTATAAAAAAAAATTTGAAATTTCATCACACTTTATTCCATACGCACATACTAATTTAATAAATTAAACATACAACAATACGCAACATCCCTACGAAATTACGTTCGCAAACAAATGGGCTAGAAAAAAATCATTATTCACCAGCACTCATGATAATTACTATCGTCTTTAATTTACCGTTTCTAATTTAATTAGATGCAAGACGCGGGAAAATCTGTGTTTCTTGGGCAGCCAATGCGTTAATCACTACAATAGTTTAACGTGCGACTGTTTTGGCACCAAGTACGAGGGAGAAAGGTGCGACGTTTACAGTAGGTGTTCAATTAGTGCTAATGCGCTCTTAATTAAATGTACTGGTCAGAATCGTTGTTTATGCAATTTTATCCCCAGCTGCCACGATACTGACACTCCGAGGGTCGTCCTACGTTTCTTTTCGCGTCTACGACTGGAAGGATCGTGTTCACTCATCCGTCAACCGAATTAGTCTTGCATTTAAGGTAAGAACATTTAAAATAATTATAAACATAATTATGACAAACAAATTATAAAAGATTTGAATTTAATACTATCAATTTATTTTGTATTTTCATAAAAAATTCATTGACTTTTTGCAAAGGCGTACTTTATCATCTCAGATTTGCTTTAGAAAGCAGTTTTTATCAGCTTTTAAATTCACATTCTTATCAGTTCTTGATAAAGCGCAAGTGGTTAAAGTGTGCTTACGAATTATAGATATTACTCATTATTATTCCGGTGACGCTTTCTTTTTCACATAATTTAAAGCCACTCATAATGCACTTTGCATTCCAACCATTGAGGGCTTAATAAATTAAAAAAGAAAAGAATTAAGTCACGAATATAAAAAAAATTTAAGATGTAAATGAAAAATAAGATTTATATGTAATAAATTAAATTAGACGAAATGGGATGACTCGGCGTTATTCTACGCATCCGGCGAAATTGACGGCACAGCACATTACATAGCTGCATCGATTCTGAATGGTACGGTCGTAGTTGAGCTGGACTTCGGCCACGAGTCCAAGATCCGCACCGTGCTCGGCAGGCACGTCACGATGAATTATTGGAATAATCTCACCATTTTCCACAACGTCTCGCTTGTCTACATCAGTCTGAACGACGAGGTGAAGGTTCTTGAGGTTCCCGGGGATAACTTTAACATGATCATCGATCCCGAAATCTACATCGGGGGTGGACCTGAGCTTCACAAAAAAGAGGGCCTTGTGTCGAGCAATAATTTTGCAGGTTGGTTTATATCTGTAAAATAATGTATTTTTTGTAATATAAAAAACTGGTAAATTTTTTCCTCATATAATTGCAGGTTCCTTGAAATACGTATTTTTCAATGATAAGTCCATAATCTACGAGCTTAAACGTTCGAATCCCATGGTACACTACATTGGAGTCCTCGAGCCCGAGTACTACGAGGAAGACGTAGAAGTGATACCGATAACTTTTCCATTCCCGGGTAGTCATATTTGGTGGCCTACAAACAGTACTGACTCGCTCAAATTAAACTTTGACTTTAAAAGCTCCACGCCCACGGCTGTGGTTGCTTCTGGCGAGGTGAAGAGCGAAACGGGCGTCGGTGTTTGGGAGGTAGTTTTGATAATTTACTTCTTTACATTTTTTTAAAAACTGAATGGATTTTTAATAAATATATTGTTATAATCAGCTTCGTGCAGTGAATGATGAAATTCGTTTCAACCTCCTGCCGGATTTAGAGGATAACGTCACCGTTACTGTAGCCGTCAAATTTCCGTACAATACGTCCTGGCATGCAGTCGAGCTCAACTATACGAGGGAACAGCTCAGTATTATGGTCGATTATAGAAATAAACAGAGCAAACTCTTCCAGATGAACCTGGAATTGGGTGATAGAGTTACCATAGGAAGTGGTAAAATAAACCCAGGTAAAGAATCGTTTTCATATTGCATTCCACGGTAAATAATATTGTGTTAAAAAATGATTGTTTTTTAAATTTTAATAGGTTTGGTGGGTTGCATGAGAGAAATCACCGTAAACAATTACAGAATCGAACCTCGATACATCATAAACACAAAGAGAGTAGTCGGAGAAGTAGCAATCGACAATTGTCAGTTCGTCGATCCGTGTAAGCGTCCAAACACATGCGAGCATGGTGGAAAGTGTTCTGTAAAAGAAGATCGAATCACTTGCGACTGCACCGACACTGGCTACATAGGCAAAAACTGTCACTTCGGTAAATTGAGACTTTAATTTTTCAACGTTGCTGCTGTAAACAAACAAATTTTATTTTATCCTTTTTTTCTTAGCACAATATAGAAAGACTTGCGAGGAATTAGCATTACTCGGCTACACAAAAGATGACGTCTATCGGATCGACATAGACGGCAATGGCAGGTTCCCACCCGCTCTGGTCAAGTGTGAGTTCCAGTCGATAGAGGACTCGACGAAGACGATCGTAGAGCACAACCTACCCTCCCAAGTGGACGTTCGCTCAATCGCCGAGAATGACTTTTCTTTCAGTATTACTTATATTCATTTCACTGCGGAGATGCTGCAAGAGCTGATCTCACATTCGCTCTACTGCAGCCAGTATGTTAAGTACGACTGCTACAAGGCACCCCTGGAGTTGCACAGTGCCACTTGGTTCACTAGCTCCAAGGGTACCACTGTCGATTATATTGGCAACGTTAACCGAGGCTCTTGTCCTTGTGGAGGTTTTTATCTAGACTTTCATTTCGCACCGAAGTTCTGGATTTTGAATTATATCTTTATAAAATCTTTTCTTGTTTTATGCAGTCAATAGAACGTGTGTCAATACAAATCTGAGTTGCAATTGCGACGTGTCAGCTCAGAAGTGGTTGTCGGACGAAGGATATTATGAAACTCCAGAATCTTTGGGTATTACGGAGATGGTTTTCCTTCAGCAGAGAGATCTCGAAGAGGATGCCCAAGGTCGAATAACACTCGGCCCTCTTGAGTGCGTCGAAACGAGTGAGTTTCACTTAGTTTTTTTTTATTAGATACTATTTCTTTAATTCTCGACTCATCAAAAATTGGTCTCTTTCCTCAGATACGCAGAAGTACGTGGTAACGTTCACGACTTCTCAGTCATACATTGAAGTACCAGGCTGGAGAAAGGGTGACATCGCTTTTAGCTTTAGAACGACCGGAGAGAAGGCGATATTATTATATCAACCGCCAATCCGAAGCAACTATCCGTCGTTTATGGTTGCTCTTACTTCAGACTACAGATTGACCTTCAACTTTACTTTGAACACAGGGACGTATCGCGAGCTTGAGGTGAAAAGCCGTAGAAAATTAAATAACGGCGAGTGGCAGAAGATCTGGATCGATTACAACGACTACCATGTGAGATTTATGATCAATACAGACTTTCAAATGGTTGATCTACTACCAGAGGAAGAATTTGGTCCTTTCGAGGGCTCTATGTTCATAGGCGGAGCCACAGCGTAAGAACTTTGTTTATTTATTTCAGCGATTGATACTTGCACTCATAATGCAATTAAATAATTTACTTCCATTTTTTTAGTGAGCACTTAAAAACATCGTCAGTAAGTCAAGGACTAATCGGTTGCTTCCGCGGTCTGGTGGTGAACGGTGAGATTCTGGACATCCACAGCTACATGTCAGTCCACTTATCGGAGATCATCAAGGATTGCAAACCTTCATGTCAACCAAACAAATGTCAGAACAACGCGCGCTGTGTGGAACTTTGGAGCAACTTTACCTGCGTTTGTGAGAACCGTTGGGCTCACCTCGGCACCTTCTGCGAGACCAACATCAACAGCAAAGCTCTGACCTTTACCTCGCCCGGTGCCTTTCTGAAGAAAAACTACTTTAGCTCCAGTGAGGAAGAGGAAGAGAAAACTCTGCTCAAAAGCATGCTTTACAAGAACATATTGATCAATTTGAGGACTTACGATACGCACTCGCTTATTCTCTACGCGAATGATCATCTTAACAACTTTGCACATCTCTATATATCTAATGGGACGAACATTGTGTACCTATTTAATGCAGGGAACGAGATAAAGAATATTACAATGGAGTATCCAGGAGCAAACACAGGCATATCAGTACAGATAGCGATCGTTCGATCGGAAAATACGACGACTCTTCATGTCAACGAACAGAATGTTACATTGGATGCTGTGCCGTTGCTTCTAGATACCTACTCCAATAAACCTTGGATTAATCCAGAGAAGGAGATCCTTGCACCACAGCGACCGCCTGCTCCACCCACAGATTATTTTCAAGTACTAGCATTTATTATCGCAATAGTATCGCTTATATTTTCAACATTGCTAAATTTAAAATTTTATTTTTTTTCACAGGTAAATTTAGGAGGATTTGACCCAGACAACCTGTTGCGAGTTGGTGTTGAGGGTAACCTTATACAGGGCTACGTTGGTTGCCTTCGCGGGCTTATGATCGGCCAGTACCTTGTGGACCTTCCGAATTTGGCTAGTGAAGCGAATCACGAAGGTAGCAAAGGAGTCTTACCGAACTGCCACATGAAGTGTGATGCTGTGCCCTGCAAAAATCAAGGAATTTGCACTGAAGATTTTGGTAAACAGGAAGCCTCCTGCAACTGCGAACTCACATCTTACTTTGGGGAATATTGCGCTGATGGTATATTAAAATTTATTTTTTTTTTATTTTATTTTAAGCGAATCTTAGGCAAGGAAGCAATAATCATTTCTTTCTTTTGGAATTTATAGAAAAAGGCGCAGATTTCAGTGGAGAAAGTGTATTACAAAGAGAATTTGAATTGGATGGTGAAGTCAATCGCATAAAGGTTCAATTAGCATTTTCGACGAACGACCGACAACGAACTTCTGCTCTTTTACTCGTGCAAACAGAAAACAAGTAATTGTTTTAATTGGACAGATTTTTACCAATTCAAATGAATCATTTTACAATGTTACATTTTTATTTTTCAGACGAAGTTATTACTTACTGGTAGCTTTGACTTCGGAAGGTCAACTGATTTTCGAGGAAGATCGAGAAGGTTCAGCCTTTGGAGTACGTCTAAATGATCGAACCTTCTCAAACGGCGCCCGTCACAGTATCTACTACGTGAGGGACAATAACACTGCAACCTTATTGATCGATCGCGAACAAGTGCAGTTGATGCCCATCCCGGCACTGAGTCTGGGAGACGACGAAGATGACGAGGATGGACAAGATGACGATGGACCTGGTACCACAGAAATCCAGCTCGGCGGACTCAATACCACCGACAAGAGATTCAGGGCTTACAAAGGCTACATTGGATGTCTAAGTAGTAAGTGAATAGATCTAAATTTAAGCTAAAGTTTCTATAAACTTTTATTCCTAAGTTGGTAAAAATTGAATTTATTATTTTACTTTTTCATTAGATGTTGTGGTGTCTATAAATGGAGGTGTTGGCATGAAACCTCTCGAGGAGTACATGCTTTTCACGAAAAAAGGTAGCGAAACAGTTAGGGTGACTGCGCCAGCAGGGGTACGCAGTGCCCAGTGTGCCGTTTTCCACACGCAACCGCGTGGATTAGAGCCACCCAAGAATGATAGTGTGGTAAGAACATTTTGCCTTAAAATTAAATTTTTCATATTACGTAATTAATTAGCAACCAGTGATAATCTAATCAAAGATAACTTTACTGATAATAAGTTGTCCTATTATCAGTAAATGTTTTCAGGGCACTGGTAAGTTAATAGCTAGTCTTTAATGATGAAGATTTTACATGTTATTAGCAAAACTTAATTTACTGTTTAAAAAAATTATGATGGGAACTTTAATACCCTGTGCTTAAAGAAATTAAAAATAAAATATAATAGTTACTCCTTCTAGGAGATGAATCTTCTAATCAGTATTAGAATAGTAGCTCAGTAGTCCGCCCCTAGTACCAAAAATTACATACTTTTTATTATATACTTAATGCAGAATAAGTAATAAAATAATAAAAATTTCAGAATCGTGAGCGTTCGTGGGGTGGCGACCCACCGAAGCGCATCATGTACAAGTCGCACTACTCGGACGCTACGCAGGAGGAGCAGGGCGCCGGTACGTACATCTTCATCGCGCTGGTGTGCTTGTTCGTGGCGGCGGTGGTGGGCTGCTCGTACGAGGTCTGGCGCAGCGCGCGCAAGGACCGCAAGCGCCGCAAGCAGAAGCAGCAGCAACGCTCGCGCTCGGGCTCCGCGGCCTCGGGCTCCGGGCGCTGGCCCAGCTACGAGGCGGCCGCCGGCAAGAGCGTCGGCTTCAAGGACGCCGACGAGAAGCGGCCCAACGGCACCCACGCCGTCAAGGACTACAAGCCGCTCGCCAGTGCCGAGCCCAGGCCCGAGCCGCTCAACGATAAACGCGGCCTCGGTAAAGGTGCGTCCAGGCGCTCGAGGCGATCTCCCTGATGGAGAAATCATTTTATTTTATTGAAATTCAATTCTATCGGCCTTTGCTGCGTTGATCTTTAAACAATTTTAATGGCTTTATATGACAAGAGAATTTTGGAACAAGATATAACATTTTTAGATGAGCGACCGTATCAATTAATAAATTAGTTGAAATAAATCATTATTCAAGTTTTCTTAATTCACTGTTTAATATTAATTTGATTTTTAATTTATTTCGAAAAAGATAGGATTGTAGCACTACATTGAAAACTAATGCGATCGATTCTGTTACAGCAGATGAAGAGGCCGAAAAGAAGGAGCTCCTCGGGGTAAATACAGGCCTCGTCTCTAAACCTGCGAAACCGAACCCATTTGTAAAGACTTTTCTTTTTTTTTGGTGACAGTGTTTGTGTTTTTGCGTTGAGCTTGCAAGGCTTACGACTTGGCTTATGGAATGCATGCAATTTTCCTCATTTCTTCAAACTATTTTCTCGTTACTTTCACCCTTTATCCGATTACATTATGCAGAAATCTTGCACTAAAAATTTCTTTTTCAAGCAAATTTTAATTATTAGTACGGTATCATCAATTTTGCATGACGATTCAAAAAAGGAAAAACAACGACGACAATAAAAAGTTCGTCAGATTCTTTAAATCACACATTATTCTTTCATGAAAAATATTTTTTAAACTTTGCGAGCTTTCTTAGCACTGTATCTCGTCCTCGGAAAACTGATTATATTGGAATAACTCAATAAATAACAACTTCACTTTCGTAAAATTCCAATATAATAGTGAAACGTTGAATTAAGTTCGTGAGGGGATGAAACAAGTATCTTACTAGTAGTTACAATTTCGTGTTTTAAAAGGGCTGTGAAAAAATCTGTAAGTACCCATTGATCTTCTAAATAGTCAATGCTTCTTTAGATTTAACAGTATAAAAAATTAAAAAAACACATTATCACCAAATAAATAGTTTCATCCTCTCAACTTTTCCATCGCATAAGTCCACCCTCTATCACTAATCAATGTCTCATTGCAGTCGATGGAGGATCTCCGCGAGGAACCGGAGCTCGAGGAGGAGGAGCAAATCGAGGAGGAAGACGAGGAGGATGATGACGAGGAGATGGACAACCAGCCGCTGACGACGGAGGTCAGCATCTCGGCGAACGGGAAGCCGGAGGTGCTGACGAGACCCGCGCCGGTAAGCAGCAGGGGAAAACGGGGCAGCCGGCGCGCGCTGCTCCAAACGAACTTCTCGGTGACCGGCCTGAATGAGATCAGGACTGAGCACATACCCGCCGAGGGCAATCACCACATCGTGCTGCAATGTGAATTCGGCGACGAGCCGCCCACGCGGCCCGTCAGCCTTCACCTAAACAGCACCTTTACGACGTTCAAGCCGCCGAGACCCGGCAGCATGATCGTCGAGAAGGTCACCGCCAAGATGATCGATTCACCAAAGAACGCGTGATTTGCTCTCTAAATTTTGAAAAGTGGAGGCGAGGAAAGCGAACGACTTTTTTTAGTTAAAGCTTCATTCGATTTTAATGGATTTTTTTGTAGCTAATACTGCTGTGAAAAAATGATTTCGATCGTATAAGACAGAGGACTAAATCGATTTTCATCGCTTCAAGAAAATTTTTTGTTCGTATTTTGAGAGTATAATCACGTTTTCTAATATTTGAGAATTAATTTTCATTTCATTCGTATATATTACATTTTTAAGTAATTTATTTTCATGATATCAATATAAAATTATAGTAAATATTATATTTACTATGTTATTTTCTTTTTGCTTCAATTTTCATTTAATTAATGAAATCGATCATCTTAAATAAACTTGCAAAGAAAGCACTCAGAGATTGTTAGTTTTAGTTGTAACATTCGATCATAAAGTAAACTTTTACAATAATCTAATCTAACGTGTATTGACAGTATTACATAACGATGAAAGGTAGTGACTAATAGGCTTCCAAAAAAGACAAATTATATTTGAATGATTGTATATTATATATTTTTGAAGAACCAAACATATTACTGATTGTATTAAGATAGGACAGTATTTTTCAAAATTGTACATTCCTGGAAATTACGATATATTGTAAAAGATATTCCTATGCTACATAAGTAGAAATGTAAGAGTTTGAATTTTATTACGAAATATAGAAGACTAAGACTAAGACTAAGATCAGTAAAAGTAGATGCCAAATATCGAAAAATAACAATTATGATAATTTGGAGATTAAAATTTAAAAGACTGTAGAAATAAGACTTATGAAAGTAGTTTATAACAACGAGTACTTACAATGCTACATTATAAAGCCAAATTTTTTTAATTATAAATATACAGTTATTACTTTAAAAAAACGTTCGATTAGTTTATGAGTATTTGAATGTTCTAAATGGTTATAGTGTTTTAATTTGATATCTCACATTAAAATTTTGCGCGTGTATAATAACAACGCTTTGGTGGCAAGTGTTGATCTCACCACATACACATGGCAAATCATCATCCTTAATACATGAATATATATTAATATATTAATACATAAGTATCACTGTCTCCGTCATTTATTAAAAAAACAAATAATATCCACTTAAATTTTCAAAAACAATCGTTGGTACGAAGAAACTCAAGGCGTGGAAACTTAAGTAGTTTAAAATTTCAGATAAGAAAGACATCGTTGACAAGTCTCGATGACAATGTGATTCCCTTAAATTCAATCTTCAACAATTTTGATGATACCGAGAGTGCAAATGACGGTTAAAGGTACACCCCACACATCCTGCACGCCATTTCTCTCGGCTCTAACTAAACTCGAATGTGTATGATACCGCATTTTTTTATAACAATATTTTCTTAGCATGTTAAAAATTATAACTGCAGAGAATCTAGAAATAAACAATGTATGATAAAATTTCCTATATAAATGTGAGTTGAAATTGAACTTATAATGTCTTCCTCTTTGTTACCGCATAAAAATCGATTAATCGTTTAAAAATATTAATCGCAATGATGTATGACCTAATTTAAGAAAAACGAAATGTAGATGCTTCATCTTCAGCAAATTTTTCACTTCATTGCATGTCACGCTTGAGCTGATAATACCTAAAAGAATCGATACCGTGTAGAAGAGCTTTAGTTTCAATTAACAAAAGTGTGCACCCACGAAGATGAGAATGAGAATTGCTGATTGCTTTGAACTCACACAAGATGCTACTGCACTAAACATCACTGCTGTGTCGTTTTTTTATCGCTTTTTTGAATGCATATCGCATTTTTTGTGCCGAGTGATAATTAAAAAATGGCGTGAAATTGGATCCGCAGGGTCGTGGAAAAAAGGAGGATTATCGACAACCATCGACGTGGAGTAACGCCACAGGTTTGTTTCTCTTTATTTATTATACAAAAATAAAATTTACTTGTATCTAACAGAATAAAAAAATGCAGCTAATGTGCAAACTTTAAAAAATACTTTGTTAGATATATTAAATTTTTTAAGAATGTATAATTAATTTATAATGTTGGAAGATTAACCATTGGTTAAATTTTCAAGCTGCGGAGCAAGCTCGGAGACTGCAGCACACACAGCCGGGTCCGATCTTCCTGACGCCGAACCAGCGTACGTTCGCTAACCCCATCAGCTACCTTGGCGGCCCGCGGCTGCCCACCTCGCGCAGCCGTACCTCGATCGAGTCGATCCTGTCCCTCGACTAGACTATCCACATACTCAGCATCCAATGCTCGCATAAGAATCTCAAAGTTAGTGAATCAACGAACACAGGAAAAGGAGTGATTCGCGCGAGAAAAGAAAATTCCCTCGCTGCTGCCTGCGCCTCACCGCGATTGTTATTTATGTGCATTTACGATGACTCCCCCGAGGTGACTCAGGGTTTGCGCGGAACTGAACTGATGGGGAGGTGATTTTATGTCTGTAGACGCGAGTTCGTCGCACAAGTGAAGACGTTGTTTTAGATTTTTGAGTGAGAGCCTTGTTGTAACTGTACAGATTTAAATAAAAGTCAGTTTTTTCGTTTAAAAATAGAACGACGTCGTTTCATTTAATCCATTCGCTGGTGTGAAAAATTATAATTATACTTTATTTACACGTTTATTTACAATTAAAAAACAATTTAACAACATGCGTCAGTGTCGCTCGGTGGAGTGCAACAATCAAATTTTTCATCGTAAAAAATGAAAAAGATAAAAAGGAATCGTTTTTTTTAATAGTCATCATTACATCAATAAGCGTTATTGTCGTAAAAAGTCATGTTTCCTCGCCAAGGCACTACGGAAGAGGATTTCCAGTTCTGAAAAAATAAATAAATATTATACAGCGCAAGAATTTAATTGATTCTTTAAAACTGCCTTTCTACTTAACAAAATGTGAGGCTAATTACGTAATTAAATAATCATGTCGAGCCAGAGTAGCATCAATAAACAATTTCTGTATCGCAGAAAACTTTTCCCTCCTTTTAGGAATAAAATACGAAAGTTCTTAGCTCCTCTTCCAAATCCTGAAATGCTCTTATTATAACTCTATTTTCCGACTGCAGATATTCCACCTGTTGCATTAACTTTGCAACCATATCTCGACGCTCTTCGCTACAGTCCTCCAACTTTTCTACTCTCTTCTGAATATTTAACAACTTCGCACTCAGGCCACTTTCAAGAGTACTCGAACTACCAGTCTGTCAAAATTTCTCTCTTTTATTTTTTTTTCTACTGTATAATGCTAAGGTCCACTCTATGAGATCTACGGCAGTGACGGCCCAGTCGTACAAATAATTTACGACTTTAGATTTCTTTCGTTTTTTTCACATGCCATTTGCTTTTCAGTGTAAATTATTTATCGATGCGGCTGGCCCGACGTAAATTTACTTGACTTACCGGCAGTTTTGGGGATACGGACTCGATCGGCGTGGCCATGATGTCACTGATGCTCTCCTCCCGGCTTTCTAGTTTTCCTCGCATTCTGTCAGGTCTGCCGGTTTCGTAAATGCCTATCAGCAGAACGGGGAGTATGCAAATTACCACCGTCAGCAGCGTCATCAACCAAAAATTGGTGGATCCCAAAAGCTTCGGGAATACGCGCAGCATGTCCCCGTCATATTGACTGTACAATAAAAATTTATTTGAATTAAATGTTTTACACTGAAGAAAACAGTATGGTTATCAGCAGTGAAAATAAGTACTTACGTGTACCAGTAACTATAAACCATTGTAATTCCGAAGAAAAATATTTCTGACAGTATTATGCTAAATACAAATGGTACCGTCCAGAAGGAACTTATAAGCAGCAACTAAAAATTGAAAATACTATTTACAGAAACAGTGTAAACCTTATGTTTAGTGACAAAACTTTTTATAGTACCTGTACATTAACGACTGAAGTAACAACATGAAAAATGTAGGTACTGTAGCACCAGTGATCAGCATCAGTGCTATCCGATAGAAGCGCCGAGTTCAAAGTCCATGTAAAATGCGCTATGTAGTATATTGTAGATGTTTGCCAGAAGGCTAAAATTGAAAAGACATTTGCATTATCGATCATGATAGTCACGAAGAATTGAAGTTTGCTGGATCTTACCCATGAAAACCCACAATAGAAATTTTTTCCAACTTAATAAATGATTCTTCCTATACAATTGATACAATTGCGGATACCTCAGTAGCGTTTTGTCAGAGTAATCTTGCTCGGTGAGTGCATATACCAAAATTGGCAACGACGAGAAAAATATGTTGAAGCTCATCAAAAAGAAACTATCGTATAAGGCCTAAAATTCGATTATTTTATCTTTTAAGAAAAAATCTTTTCTATAACAATCGAAATCTTAACGAATTTCAAACATCAAATCTTATATAAGATCTCATTTATAAAAACGTTTTTGCAATGAAAAACTAAATTTAAAAGTTAAATGAGATGTCATATGAGATTGTATGTGAGATTTTATTAGATTTGATAGTTGAAATTACCGCATTAAAATCTTAAATGAAACTTAATGAAATCTCATATGAATAAATGAAATTTTCAAATATACTAGTATTAAAAGAGAACAAAAAATGTACCTGTCCAGAGAAGCCGTTGTAAATACTGTAAAAAAATTGTGGAGTGATGAATACTAAGTTCTTGTAAAAAAAATACTGGGTGAGAACGGTGACGCGGAGGTAGTACCAGTGTCCGTGAACGAGCAGGGCGCGTTCGAGGTGCATGAACTTAGCGAAAGCGAAATCGGCGCTCATGGCTGCCTGCCTACCCTCCTTACCAGTGATGCCGAGTCCCACGTGGGCCTCTTTGATCATTGAAACATCATTGCCTCCGTCACCGATCGCTGCTGTCAGCGGCCTACCCTTCGCTCGCTTTACCAACTGCACCATCTGCCTCAAAATTTCATTTATTATTCAAAAGTTCAATGTTTACTTGATTCGCGAACTCTTCAAAAATTTGTGCTTATATTATCTTTTTATATAAGTAATAATTTGGTTAAAAAAATAAAAAATAACGTTTGCTACCTGACTTTTTTGCAAGGGTGACATGCGACAACAAACAACAGCTTCGCATGCCATTGCGACGTTCCTCAGAAGTCTCGGGCTGTTTTTCAAAGCGTTTGCCATGCTTACTCCGTCCAGTAGTAGTCCGTATTGAGCATACGGGTCAATTTTCATTTTTCGCCTGGAATAAGAAAGAGACGATCCGTTTGATATTTGCCTTGGAAGCAACAATCGAATTCAGATCGTGAAAGAAACAAAGTTACTGTTAGTACTCAAAACTTGTCAAGGTGATGAAACAGAGCTGAGGTGAGCTTAGATTCATGAGCCTCAGAATCTTAGTTCCTTTCTTGAAGTGTCCGCAGAAGAAGGCGATGTTCTCCGCCGTTTCGGCCTTGTCTCCCGTCAGCACCCAAATCTGAAAATAAAAATCTCGTTATTTTTAGATCTTAACATACTTATAAAAAATTACATTTTTTCCATTAAACGACTAATATTAGAGCTACTGTAATAAAGATACACTAAAAAAATTGATTCAATGAATCCAGGCTTTATTTTTAAGTTCCTATCACTCCGCCTAAAGGGTGAAAAAAGAACCAGTTATATCTATTTTATATGTATTTTTATCAATGATATGACAAAATACAGGGTCAAAAGAGTCCCTTATACAATAATCGAAAAAAACTTTTTATTGATTTAGCGTGAGATTTTCTTAAGCAAACTTTTACCGTTTTAAGCAATATTACCTTGATACCGGCAGCTCGAAGTTTTTCCATAGTTTCAGGTACGCCCTCCTGCAGGCGATCCTCGACCGCACTGACACCGAGGAGTGTCAATCCGCTCTCCAGCCTATCGTAAGCTCGCTCGATCCGCTTCATGCGATCAGAGCCCAGCGCTTGCCTCGCTTGGCTCACGTCGTCGGCGTAGTGCTCGAACTCAGCTTCAGTAAATTTCCGAAAACCCAAAACTAGGGTCCTAAGTCCTCTCTGCAAGATACCCATAGCGTTTCATTTGTACCTTCGTTTACGTTATTTTTCTCTTCACTAAATGTGATTTTACCGAGGAAAAGTCAGCCACGTGTACTTTCGCTCCTTGGTCATTTCCAATGTGTATCAAAGGAAATACGGACGAATCTGCTCCCTTACAATATAACCAAATATCACCGGCACTATCCTTAAGTATCACAGACATTCGTTTCCTATCTGAAAAATATGAAATTTATGCGCTAACTTAGGCATCATTTTTAGATTCGTTCATTCAAGACTAAGCAGGGAAAATAAAATTACCGGAGGTAAATTCAAGAGTATCGAGTCGTTTGTATTTGAGTATCGTGCCCTTTGCATTGATCTCCATCTCACCGGTATCTCTGTCGCCTTGGTACACCACGCCACAACGAGCGGCAGCTTCGACTAGAGCTTTTTCATCCGCTGACGCCGCCTATGAAAAAATGCTTATTACTACTGGACTTATACAAATCCATCAGATTTTGACTATAGAAATTAAAAAAAAAAATTATTAGTTTAGGTATTTGTATACCTGGTACTCCGGGAGAGATGGATCCATGAGCAAAGAACTGTTTAGCCGCGAATTTCTTTTTAATCTGAAGCTCTCTCGAAATTCGACCCTCTTTAGAAGGGCTTCGGCCTTTTGAGCCGGTGGAGCAACGTGTACAGCATGGCACAGTGATATGCTTAAAAAGAAATGCCAAATTTCTGGCTAAAACGTAAATTATTTTTTTTTAATCTTTGTTTCAAATACTCAACGAAAAGTTTATAAATGCTGAGAACTCACAGTCCACTGGGGCAGTTTCTCAGCATCTTGTTCCACCCCATTCAGCGGTAATGTATAAAGCTGCCCGTCGCAATCTTTTTCCATGTACGCATCGCTATTGATAAAACACCTTCTGAATATCATCAGATTTTCGGTCAAAGTACCAGTCTTGTCGGAAAAAAGATACTCAACTTGACCAAGATCCTCGTTCAGATCCGAGGTATTGACTATTGCTGGCTGATCGGTAATTTCGTCATACATCTTTAAATCCCAGCCGAAAAAAAGGGACCCCAGAAACGTTTGCATCTCTACAGAAACAGAATAATGTAAGTTTCGAAAAATAAACATAAAATAACGATAAAATAAACAAAAAGAATTCACCTATAGTCACATAGAGAGAAATAGGTACAACGTAATTAAAGAGAATAGTGAACGATAAAAAATTATTCAGTAGAGTTGTGAATGACCCTGCATCCTCATTGTCTCCAAGATAATAATTCCACTTGTTCGAATCCTCGACTATCACTTGCATCACAGTGCAAAGGCACACTTCGAGGAATAGGAATAAAATAAATATCACGAGATATTTATTTATTGTCCTACAATCAGAAAAAATTAAATCTTAGCGAATTCAAAGTGCGTATTTCTTATCTTCGGGCGCAAAGTTTGCATTCTATTAAATAGTACATTATAGGCCAAAGTAGGAGATTCTCGCCTTAGGGCGTAAAATACCTAAAATGAGAATCACCCCCTATTAAAAATAAATACGTATTTTTGTTACGTATTTTTGATACGTATACTTATAAAGTACTTATAAAGTACTTTATAAGTATACGTACTAGTAGTAGTAGTAGTAAATACTACTTATAAAGTACTTATAAAAATACGTATCAAAATTACGTATCAAAGTGTTCGAATTCGTGTGGTATTTTTGATACGTATTTTTGATTCCTCTTTTTGTTACGTAATTCCTATCTTAAGTCTGGGAAAAATAATAATTTTCAAGCTTAATCTCCCAGTTTAGGTGTTATCATCCGCATGGTACTCCATTTAATGGTTGCGATTTCAGGCTATGAACTAATTTTACTCAA
>JAXIUT010000037.1:19241905-19256693 GCA_035586675.1 Eurytoma californica | reverse complement strand
AATATCGTGAAAATACTTTTTCAATTTAGGCTCGAGGTCACCTGGTAGCGGACACCGACCCGCTGCGAATTCAAAATCCGGATTCAGCACTGCTCCAAGATACGAGTGATCTGCCACCAAAAGTGGTAATTCGCGACCACCTCAAGGGCATAACGGCGGCTGACCTCGACCGCGAATTTCCTCTCGGTCAGCTCACCGTCATTGGCGGCGAACAAAAGTCCCTACCCCTCAAAGAAATCATCAAGCGTTTGAACAAAGTATACTGCGGACATCTTGGACTCGAGTACATCTACATACACGATTTCCGCGTTGTAAGTAATAAACAATAGTGAACTTCATGGAATTAACCCGTAGGAAAAAAGTATGCGCAAGTTTTGTGCATAAATTTGTGCAAAATTTAAAAATTGTGCATATGGTTATGCATAAATTCGTGCACGGTTTTCGCGTGACAGGCGAAAACCGTGCACAAATGTATGCACAATTTTTTAATTGTGCATAAATTTATGCAAAAATTCTATTTGTGCACAAAACTTTTTCTTACGGGTAAGTTTCGAATGGTTTAAATAATCATTTTTTTCATTCGTGTAAAATATTTTTTCAAACAGCTGGAATGGTTGCGTTACAAATTCGAAACACCAGGTGCGTGGGAACTTGAAGCGGAACATCGAAAGTATATCTGGATGAACATCATGAAAGCAGTAACTTTCGAGAATTTCCTAGGCAAGAAATTCGGTACCGAGAAACGATTCGGTCTGGAGGGCTGCGAGTCCTTCATCTCCTCAATGATACAGTGTTTGGAAACTTGCGCGGAAAATGGTAAATTCTCCATTAAAAAATTTGATATGAAAAAATCGACATTTTTTTTACAAAGTAAATGTGAAAAAACACATGACTGGAATAACACCTAGATTGTTTCCGTTTTTTATAAATAGAGCTATTTTTTTACTCGATTGAAGCGAATTTTCGGATCTATCAGATTATCACTGAATTATTTTGTATCGTACAGGCGTTGAGTCCACCGCAATTGGCATGGCACACAGAGGACGCCTGAACACGCTAGTAAACGTGTGCGGGAAACCGCTGCACACACTGCTCACCCAATTCAAACCGATTTCGCTGGAGGGAATCGGTTCTGGGGACGTGAAGTATCACCTGGGAACCTACGGCGTGAGGGAATTGGAGAGGTTCGAAATCGGATAAAAGAGGCCGTTTAAAAAAATCGAGATAAACCAAAGAATATTCTTTATGTAGAATCGGAAAATCGATGCAAGTCTCGATAATGGCGAACCCCTCGCATCTGGAGGCAGTGGACACGGTGACAGTTGGACGCATACGAGCCGAACAGGTAGCTAAAGACGACGTGAACGGCCAGAAATCGGTCGCCATCCTCGTCCACGGAGATGCCGCGTTCAGTGGCCAGGGCATTTGCTTTGAGACCATGACCCTGACGAACTTACCGGACTACACTTCCGGAGGTGTCATTCACTCCGTCATTAATAATCAGGTAATGGATCAAATCGTGAATTTAGTACAGTTTAATAATTATTTATTTAAGAAAATCTTATCGTAATTATTTACTTTGATTTAGATTTTAAAAAAAGGATTGGTCGCTTTTTTATTTATGATGGTCAATTGAATGTTGATTTAGATCGGCTTCACCACGGACCCGCGCTATTCGCGCTCGAGTGCACATTGCACGGACGTGGGCCGAGTGGTGAACGCGCCGATATTCCACGTACATGCGGACGACCCGGATCTGGTCGCCTATTGCAGCAAAGTGGCCTGCGAGTATCGGTGAGCGATTAATCTAATCTCGTCGCCTCGAGTACAGGATCGTTAAGTTCACGTGGAAAAATCGCGAAATGGGTAACCAACGTAACGAGTAAAAAAAATAACAAAGAAAAACAAATATTTAGAGCCGTTTACCACAACGACGTGGTGTTGGACATCGTGGGCTATCGGAGGAACGGCCACAACGAGATGGACGAGCCAATGCTTACGCAGCCGCTCATGTACAAGCGAATACGCGACCATCCCAACGTGCTCTCCGTGTACAGCGATAAGCTGCTCAAAGAAGGAGTCATCGATGAGTCTTTCGTCAAGGAGGTAACCTTGAGACCCTCAACTTCGCTATTTTCAAATGCTTACTGATTTTATATTGCCTGAATCATTGTTTAGCATTATTTTTGGTTTTTCTTTTTTAACTTTATCATCAAAGATTAAATAATGTTATTACGACAGTTTTTTTTTTCATTAATCTGAAATTTAAAGTAAATATACTAGAAGCAAATTTGATCACATTTTGTTATTGTATTTCAGCAAAATTTTATATTTAATATTTAGAATTAATATCTCTTAATTTACTTAAGATTATCAAATTCATTGAATTTAAAGTACAAGTATACTTAAAAAGTTTATTTATATCCATTTATTAGAGTAATAATGCATAGCAAAAAAATTAGCAAAAAGAAGTACATTAAAAGTACATTAAAAGTACATAGCAAAAAGAAGTACATTAAAAAGTTTATTTTATAACAGTTTCTAAAAACAACAATGTTGTACTCGTAAGAATACTTTTAAACTTAATTCGGACTAATAAAGAATAAAATAAATCAGGAAATCGCAAAGTACCAGGACTACTGTAACGCGGAGTTCGAGAAGGCGAAGAGCATAAGCACGATGCAGATGAAGGATTGGCACGATCTGCCGTGGACGGACTTCTTCGCGAATCAGAATCCGAACAACCCGATCCCGTCCACCGGCATCCCGGAAGAGGACATACAGACGATTTGCAAACACATCAGCACGCCACCGGAAAAGATCAAAGCGCACCCACTGGTACGTTGCGTCATAAGCACGCGGTTCGTTCCTATCGAACCTGCAAGTACCACATAGTGTAATAATCCTCGATGACAGGTTCAGGTACAATGACTTTATCTCACATGCGGTAAGAGTAACTCATTCGGTAAACACAAATCGATCGATAAATTCTTTTTTCGAAGATCAAACATAAACACGGGGAGGCGTGATGTCCTTAGCGATTAATGACTTACGAGCGATAGCGCTAACTTCGTCATCTATGTGGAATTTTTTTTATTTTTTGAAAATTGTTAAGATTACGTGCCTGCGTCTGACTAAGCCGCGGATCAATCTACTGGTGACAGGTCTTTGTTGGTGTATAGCTTTAATGTAGTTCTTAGGTAAAACGAAAGCTTGCAAGAAACGTTTAACTAAATTAGCTTATTGAATAAGTATATCTGTTTAAAATGAGACTGATATAGACCTCTTAGTACTTGATATATCGATCAATATTAGTTGTTGATTTAAAAAGACATAAATTCAAAAAATTGGAATTTTACTGAAAATAACTAAAATAAATAATTTATAATGCGCACAGGTATACAGACTGCTGGACCGCCGGAGAAAGCTGGCGAAGACGCGACAGATGGACTGGGGAATGGGCGAGAGCGTGGCTTACCTGAGCCTCTTGAAGGAGGGACATCGCGTGCGGTTGTCCGGAGAGGACGTCGAGCGCGGCACTTTCTCGCACCGCCTGCACATCCTGCACGATCAGGAGCGCGACAAGACCTGGATAAACTTATTACACGACGTGTTCCCTAACCAGGCCATGTACACTGTCAGCAACTCGCCCCTCTCCGAATACGGAGTATGCGGTTAGTCCTGAAGTTGATTTTTTTTATGCCATTCGAGGTGGAGGAGTGATATAATTACGATGATTTGTAAAATTAGGTTTTGAATTTGGGTATTCGACCTACGACCACAACAGTCTGGTGCTCTGGGAAGCGCAGTTCGGTGACTTCGCCAATAATTGTCAGGTACTTTTTATGGTTTATCAGAAACTTATGGCTTTTCGAAATAATGACTTATTGAGAAAATTGTTTTTTAAAATTTGATGAAACATGTAAAAGATAGAAATATAACAAAAATTATCTCGATTTCCAAAGAAGTTGGTATTTCAGGAAATTATAGAGATATGTTTAGAAAATGTTAAAGAAAAAAACTGGACTAGATTTATTGCGTATGCGAATTAATATGTAAGTAATTAGAGATATAACATCATTAATTGGCTAATAATTAGGAATAATAGTAGCAAAAAAGCTACCATTTGCCCTAATCATTAAAAAATTAAACGAAAGATGAGTCGTACTTACAGTACCTCAACCATTTTTTTTTTTTTTTTTTTTTTTTTTTTTGTACCACCAAAGAGAAGTGAACACATGATAAAAATTTATCACCGCATAAGCAAATTAATGTTAACCTAAATAAGCCCGTAGAAAAAAAAAAACCCAAAGAAAATGTCGACAGCGGTCTTATCGCATATCGCCCGCGCGTCACTTTCAACTTCTATAATCGCCGCGTAAAACCGGCGACTCTCGCAAAAAGACCGACAAAAGGAAAAAAAAACGCCTAATAAACCACCCAACAGGTTATCCTGGACAACCTGTTGTGCTCGGGACAGTCGAAGTGGGGTCGGCAGGTGGGCCTGGTGCTGCTGCTGCCCCACGGCATGGAGGGCCAGGGGCCGGAGCACTCGTCCGCCCGAATCGAGCGGTACCTCCAGCAGAGCGACGACGAGGTGGGGGAGCACGCGGACGGCGAGAACTCCGAGGCGCGCCAGCTGTTCCACATCAATTGGATCATTTGTAACATCACAACCCCCGCGAATTTAGCCCACGCGGTGCGCAGGCAGATCATCATGCCGTTCCGTAAACCCTTGGTGCGTTTTTTCTTCATTGCGATTCGTTTTATTTTATCAAGTAACTTTTAAAAGTGGCCAATCGTTCGTGATTTCGCGAACGAGTGTAATTAGATAATATACATCTTGGTAGCTGATAAGGGTACAGTATGACCTTGAATTAACATTGTACTATAATCATGATCACTGTAGTCGGTTAGAAGTTACTAATGTTGTAAAAACTTAAACTTTGAAAAGAAAAGCTTAAACGAGCCACCTATGACTAATAAATGGGACAATTAGACGAACGAGGAAAAACATTATGCTTACACGCGGTTTTAAAAATCCACTGAAGCACTCATAAAATGAAAAAAAAAAATTGAATTTAGAATTTACCATGTGCATTCGATGATTTTCGCGAGCTCGATATACAACTCCGCGCCTCTCTCTGCTGGAATCCGGCTGAATCGGCGAGGTGAGTCGCACGCGCACTGCTCCCGGCCGATATCGGGCCCGCGGCTTTTACGCGAGCCGCCGAGCGATAAGGCGTCCGAGCATCATTTCCGCGCGCGCGCGCGAAAAGCGAGAGGAAGGAGTTCTCCAGGGAGCGATAAAGGCGCTAAAGTCCAGGGCTCGCTCCAGGTGATTATGACGCCGAAATCGCTGCTGCGCCATCCCATGGCGGTGTCGAGCTTCGAGGAGATCGGACCGGGTACCAGCTTTCGGGCGCTGCTGCCCGATCCGGTGCCCCCGCCCGACAAGGTGGAGAAGGTCGTGTTCTGCTCGGGGAAGGTGTACTACGACCTGGTCACCGAGAGGCAGGCCAAGAAGTTGGAGGACAAGATCGCGATACTCAGGGTCGAGCAGATCTGCCCGTTTCCGTATGAACTGGTCGCTAGAGAGGTTCAGAAGTACCCGAAAAGTCAGGTAGGTGTTGCCTATTCTTTATTTGTATTTCTCTTTTTGTTTGTGTACTGGAGTGAAACATTATTTCAGGAAAAAATCGAGCCTATCTAAGCTTGATCACAACACTTTTCCATATTTAAAAAATTTTAAAAAATTGAATCTTATCAAAATCTAACTTGTCTGAAAAAAGTTGTGCAAAAAACTACAATTAATATTTTCAAACTAATCAATAAACACAAGAGAGTTTATGTATCTATAGATATAACAAGAGACAGTGACAGTTTTTCACATTTCATCAAGGGACCAAGGGGATTTGTTATAGTGTTTAATTTCAAAACATTTTTTCATTTTTTTTATTTATTTTCAGTTATTTTAATTAGTTCCAAGTGAGTATTTCATCGTACTAGGACTGCACTTCGCGAGTAACAAAATTAGATTCCAGTTTGTTGTACTTTGCCATCTATAATCATCATTGAAAAACATGACGAATAAAAGAATATCGAAATGAAAAAATATTTATAATAATTTAGAGTCTGTTAAGTTGTAAACAAATTTGATAAACTATTTGGTGAACTAAAATGTTGACTTGAACCGCAATTTATACTTTACAGAATTATAAATAATAAGATCATAAAATTTCATTAATCGAAATTCACTGATACAGATATTTTTTTTAACAAACTATTCATACAATATCAATGCCAAAATAAATATCTCCGATAATAGTCAGATTATAAAAGCATTTATCACAATACAGATCCTGATTGATTTTACACAATCAAAACTCAAATTAATATAATCCAGTTAAAGATAAAAAAGTAAAAATTTATTGGTAAAAATTAAAATGAGATTTTGGTATCGAAATTTTTATAATTTTTATATTGGTTTTGATATTTATTGATTTTTTATAGTACATTACATTTCATTTTACAAAACTTTTTTATATGTTCAAAAAATAAAGAATAAACATTTTATCTCAGCAAAAAGTATATCTATCGCGCAAAACAATTACTTATTACCGACATTGCAAATCTAATCAACGAATCATGGCAGATAATGTGGCTTCAAGAGGAACACAAAAACATGGGCTCGTACTACTACGCGCGGGACCGCCTGGCCTACGCTCTGGGAATCCCCGTGGAGCAGGTGCGATACGGCGGCAGGCCGTGCTCCGCCTCCCCCGCCACCGGCAGCAAGATCATCTATCAGAACGAGTACAGCGACATGCTCGCGGACGCCATGGATCTCACCTGAACCTCGCTCGTTATATGCGCGTATACTGATTTGCAACACAAATTAGACGCGCGCGATGAGCAACGGTGGATTTTTATTGTTTTCTCCGTTTATACACGTGACTGCGCTCAACTGCTGCGGAATAACTGTTCATGATTTTTTTTATAGATGTTGGGTCATCCGTGATTTTTTTTTTTAATCTTCAAGGTGAAGCGATTTTTTTTTAAATTCATGTCGAGGGTGAAGTATTTTTTTAGAAGAAGAAGGTATACGAGATAAATTAAGGATATTTTTTTATGGCGTACAGTTTTTAAAAGTGTAAATTGATTAAATGTGATAAATTAAAGAAATATACACTTGTTCTAGAAAATCTAATAAGCGCAATTACTCAGTCGTGATAATAAGATCTAATGGAAATCTAATACAGGAACTTCAAAAAACTGATTACAAGTAAATTGTGCTATGCATTTTATTTAACTAATCGCGCCGATATCATCGATCGCTGATTACATCGATTAGTTGCATCACCGCGTGCTAGCACGATTAGCCATGCTACTGAATAAAAAAAAATGTTAAATAGATAACAACATCATCCAACCTCTTTTCCATCTAAAAACGCACCTCTTTTTTAAGAAACCAATTTTTTCAGACAGCTTCTCCGCTCGACTGGCGACTTTATCCTCGATAAACCAGCATTTAATGCGAGCGCAATTCGTAAACACCCAGAACTCATTACCATTCGAATTACGCCGAGTTGGAAAATGCATCGGATACTAGCGCAGGCCTTTATTTTTACTCGAAAGCAAAAAGTGGACGAACGAAGTGTCTTACCGCGAGGCAGGAGTAGCTGCTACGGGGGATCCCGAGGCGCTTCAGGCCTATCACTTTGTAAAATCGGCGGCTGCGGTGAGGAGAGGAATGTGTGCGCACGACATCCAGCGGCTGACTGAGCGCTAAGTACCGAGCAATGGGAGCTAAAGGTCCTAATCGAGTCGAGGCAATAACAAACGATGAAGGAGTTCGATTGTACGAGCGTCGCGAAACTGGTTTTTTTCCGAGATGTAAGGAAGAGTGTCTCCTTTGTCTCGCGCTTTTTTTCAGGAGACGCTGCGCGAATTCAGTCCTTATCGGTCTCGCTCAACCTTGGATCGGAATGTCGGAGAACTGCTAAATCAATAAGCTACTTTACGATTGAATTTGAAGAGCAGTCATGCTAATGACTTTTTTTCCGGTACCAAGTCAGTTCTTTTTTTTTTTATAATAATGAGTGTTTTATCGGTGAAATGGAGTGTCATTAAAATATTTTAAAGATAAAATCGGAAGGATGTAAAGGAGCTTATTGATTGTTAATATCGTGGCGTGATTAAAATCGATTGTCTTACCATTTGCCAATTTCTAGTCACTGAGAGCGAGGGAAGCCTGCACGAACGGGAAACTTTATCTCCGTCACTCGCGCACTAGTTAAAGGCAGCGCTCGCGGCCCAACTGACGTCTAATGCTTTATTTACAAGTCGCTCAATCTTCATTCTCCAGCCGCGGGAACATATGTGCAATAACGTAGATTACGGTTTTAAGGCAAAACCGCTTTATCTCGCGGCTTGCCGATAAACCTGATCAATAAATTGATTACGAGTATACCTAGCACAAAATCGTCGGTGCAATCTACACTCCTAACAAGCGATCGTGACAATTCAAAACTTTTTAAAGTAAATAAGAATTTGCTTATATGTACCTTGAATACACTGACGCAGAGTTGTGTGAAAACTTTCGAGCCGGGCGAACTTAAAATGCGTTGACAATTTTTGAAGAAGCGGACGCGACGCATTTTCGAGTAACAAAGAAACTTGTACTGTTGCTTTTGCGATAAGGCGAGGTTGTTTTTGTTTTATCAGATCGTAGGTGGTATAAAAATTAACGGCGTGGTACGAATGTACGAGGACCGCGGCGAGCGCAACATCATCGGCGAGAGGTGATTGGATACTGTCGGGCGCACCCAACCTCCCAGCTGTTGCATATAGGTGTTCCCGCAACGGAGAGCAATATTTTTAATTCCGCGAGATTTTCTCGAGTGACGTAGATCTCGATTTCTCAAGTTGATAAAACTAATGATTTCATAAATGGATTTTAAAATTCACACCTTGTGCCTTTCTTTTTTGTGAACAGGACGAGTTGAGGATTATTGACAAAAGTGAGTTTGACGTTAGTCTCTTTACTCTTATTAAAAAATGAAAATTTCTAGGAAACTATCAGTACACAAGTCGATGGCTTATCTCGATAGCGCGATTCGTTTATCTTTTCACAAAGCTTAGCTGCTGCGAAGTTCCCGCGGTGACAAGATTTTCACTCAAAAACTCAAGTGATAAAAAGATTTAGTAGTTTATCCAGGGCCTGGACGTTGGCGACGCCTGCGGTCGCCGAAATTTTGCGCAACAGCGCAAATAATAAAAGACGTAATTGAGGTACAGCTCCGCATCGACAATCGACAATCGACGGAATTGTACGGTGCTTTCTGTTTTCCATGGCACTAACGGACATATCGTCCACTACGACATGTCGCGACTGACGCTTCTCTTGAAAGTCATCGAGCGAACTTCCGAACCGATTGGTTTTGTGGATTTGTATGAATTGGTGCTCCCAGACGTGGGCGTTGGACTTTGCGAGGGAGTCGCTCGCTCTTCGTTGCCTTTTTCTCGCTCCATTCGCTGTTTACTGAATTTACCCATTCCCGGTCTGTAAATCTCCATTGCTGGTCGATCCTAAAAATATTGTACATTAATTATTGTAAAGAGCATGCTTTTAAAGATTCTGATTATTCATATACAATAATCTTATTTATTAGCGAGATTTTGGCTTATAATTCAAGATAATATTCTTATTGCAAAAACTCTACAGCGAAAATAAAAATAGATTTATTCAACATTGCAAATGTACGTTGAGAAAAAATATATCAGATCTTATAAAATTTGTGATAAAGGTTTTAGATAAAAATTTATAATTATAATCTAGTATACTGGTCAATTTTTATCTTATGAAGCACTTGATTGTACCTATCCTAACTAATGCTTAAATTAAACGTTACATTTATCACTTATTGAGCAAAATATTACCTTATTTCTTATCCTTCGTTCCAGCCTGGGATCTTTTTTGTCCTTCTCTTTATCCTCAGACTCATTTTTTTGAAGATTGCTATCGTTACCACCATCTAGGGATTTGTGACGTCGTAGACACGATCCATCCTCACGGCTGTCGCCGCCACCACCACTGCCTGATCCACCACCTCCAGAAGTAGAGGTTCCATTCTCTCCGCCACTTTCAAGGGAACTTCGTCTTTTCGTCAGTCGCGACTTTGTTGGACTCTTCTTCTCCGTTGACTCACTTGAGCCTTTGGCATCTTTAGCATTCAACGTCTGAGTTAGACGCTCGCAAACTTCTGCAAAAAATCAAGATATTAGTTAGAATATTCTTTTTAAAACCATTTGCCAATTCAATTTTTGTATTTAATAAAGAGAACGTTTAGAAAAGATTTACCTTCAAGTTTATCGTTTACAGAATCAGCTGTGGAGTCTGACTTTTCATTGACTTGAATTGTTAAAATTTTAGTCACAGGAGTTTCATTTGTTTGTTCCACATCAGTTCGACTATCTTTAGAACTCTCAAAAGATTTCTTATGTTTTTGTTTAACTTTACCTTCTTCACTGTTCTTTTCCACTGAACTTTTAACACAATTCTCTTCTTCTTCGTCAACATTATCTTCCGCATTACCATCGTCATCTTGATCCTCTGCGGTCTGTTCAATATTGGATTTCTTTTGAGATTCAGCCAGTCTTTTTTTCTCCTGTCGCATTTTTTCATAACTTTTTCCTCGTTTTTCTTCAATTTTCCTTTCTTTGTAACCAGTATCTTCTTTCTCTACTAGTCGCTCTTCCTTTACATGACTTTCACGATCATCTTTCTTATTGTAAAACTTTTTATCCTCGTGTTTTTTGTTTTGCTTGATATCTTTGTCTTTGACTCTGTCATCTCTGTCTCTGAAATTTTTTGTAGTAAGCTTAACATCTCTGTCTCTCCCCATTTTGTCTCGATATCTGTCATCCTTTTTATTTCGATTTTTCATATCCTTTTGCGTGATTCTTTCTTTATCATCCTTGTTCTCTTTATTTTCCCTGCTTACTTCTCTATCTCTATCTCTTTCTCTATCTTCTAAGTTTTTCAATACCTATTACAGATAAGTTAAAATAATATTTTTGCCTGTACAATTGAGATAAATATAGTATAAAAGATATTTCCTACTTTGGCGATCATGGGTTCATCTTTACTTCTTTTACGCTCTATGTCCCTTCTTCGTTTTTCTTCTCGTTTTTCATCTCTGAGACGTTGCTTCTCCTGTTTTCTTTGTTTTAAGAAATCTAGTAGTGGAGTAGTAGTTACCTTTTTAGGAGTATCTGAAAGAAACATAAAAGATTAAAATCAAGATATTGTTAGCTAAAAATATTGAGATATAAAATACTTACGATCAGATGGTTGAAAAGAGTACTCGGTTTTAGGTTGAGCATTAGTAGAATCAGTGTCCTGGCTTTTTAAACTTTCTAAGAAACTTATGTAATAAGAGTCAGTTTCAATAGTTCCGCACTTAAGATCCTTCTTCTTTCCTATTCGTTTCTTTGGTACCCTCTGAAAAGGTGCGTACTCCACTACAGCTGGAAACTCTGAACCCTTGGAATCGACGAATACATAATTATCAAACTTCTCTCTGAACTGAAAAATATCTTGCGGATCTACAAAATCAATGTAGGCCCTGGAAAAGGCGTACTGCCCCAGCGACATGTCAGCTTTGGCAAAGTACATGTAGTCGTATTCTGGCAGCGGTGAGACCTGCTCTAAAAACTGCTCCTGCATCATGGTAGGTGGCAGTCGCCTAATGACAACCTGTACGAACGAACCAAATCACCAAGTGATTATTATAAGACTAAATCAAAGGGCACTGCAAAAGAAGCAAACGGTAGAACTAACCTTAGTCATGGGTCGGCATTTTTCTTTCTTGCCCTCTTTCGCCTTGGCGGGGTCGGAGCTGGCGTTGCTGGGATTTTGCTCGGTAGGCTGGCCGCCCGTGGGCGCCTCGCCGGACGGCTGTGTCTCCTCCGTCATCTTCCTCGGGGGATCCTCCGGACCTTAACTGCGAGGAAAACAAACTTGTTTTATATCAGACGACGTACGGAGGCACGCCGACACTCCCGACACGCGGCCAAATTGGGAACTCCATTTTTCAAACACTCCACTGCGCCTGCGCACGTGGCGGCAAAATTTGATCATTAAAAAATTCAAGAAGTAATATTGTAAAAGAAAATAAGTAAACATTTAACAACTTCCTGAAGTATTAGAAACAAAATAATAATAGTGTATTGTTAAAAACATAGCACAATTGTCGGAAAATCAGAGTTTTCAGATAGTTAATAGGAAAAATAATAAAACCTGTTGCGGCTGCTATTATTTTACGTGATACGTTTATAACGTATAAAACGCTCAGGATCAAGACGACACTTTGACTAGTCGACGCAGTTCAAGCTTGCCGATTTTTGAAACTCTCGGATCGGATTTCCTGCTCGTCGGCAATTTTTTAACTTTTTAAACAGATTACGCTGCTTTCACTGCACTTATACAAAAGAGGAAACGCCTTCATTTCCGGCTTGATGCTCCACATGCACCAAGGATCAAGAGCTACTTGCCGGTAGTTTTTTATAAAGTTGCCAGACACGGGTACAGTACATGTACACGAGAGGTCCACACTGTTAGCAAACAAACATTAGGACCCAGAACCGCTCCAAAAACAATCTTCAAGGACAATAAGGTAACTTGACCTGCCAGGCGATAAGACCTAGTGTAGTTGGTGTAAAGACAGTTAGGTATTGAAGTCGTAGAACGAAATCATTGTTCCAGACCAGTAATTATTAGCCCTTTATTTTAAGCAGAAGGTGAATATATTTTGCTCTGATATCGCCATGTAATTTGTGGTGTAAGTTCATGTATGCAACGGCAAGGTACTTTATTTAAATAACGTGTTCGAGAGAATAAAATGTCGCTGAATTTAAATGTTCCTTTGTTTCGAAAGAAATGTGACAAAATCTAAGTGAAAGATAAAATTTATTTGAAAGTACACACATTATTAAGATCCATTTTTTATTATAAAATCGTAAAAATAATAAAGAATAGAATAAAGAATACTTTGGTGCAAATATTTATACGTTTATAAAATTAAAAAATTATCATTATATGTCTGTAGAATAATAACTAAACTGATATATAGTAAGTACCTAACATAGAGTGATAGTAATTTATTCTAATAATCACTTTATTATTAAAGCAAACACAAAAATGAATTACGACCCATTGGAAACGTGTCCTTACGATCCAGTACATAGGATTATGAGATCTCGCATGCAGTATCATTTGGCCAAATGTGCAAAAAATTGGCCATGCACAAAAAAGAAGCAATGTCCTTATGATGCCCGTCACATTGTAAATGAAATTGAATTCAATGTAAGTTAGAAAAATTTAAATTTATTCAATTTTAAATTTCTATTATTTAAAGTAAACTTTTTTATAAAATTAACAGTATCATATTAGCGCTTGTCCACAAAGAGAATCTGTGTGGCGTTATAAAATTGTCGAAAATACAGAAGTACAGCAGCCAAAAATGCTGCCAATTGATTCAACACCAGCAGCAGCTATATCAGAGGAAAATTGGGAAGAAGTAATACATGCAATTTCATTTTCTGTCAATTCTAATCAGTTACAAAATTTATTAATATATTTTTATGATTAGGATGGAAGAGTTAAAAGTTACAATCCATTGAAAAATACTGAAAATCGACCAGTTATAAGAACTCTTGTAGGAGCTCAGAAGGCCCAGAGAAAGCTATATCAAAAACGAGAAAGACTGCGTATTGCGAGATTAGAAGATGCAGCAGAAGTAGTCCAAAAAGAAACAAAAATTCAGGTAACCGACATTCTTAAAAGATTTTAACATTTGTTGTAACTTTAACATTTTCTTTTTACAGAATAACAGTAATCAACGTGCTCCTGGGTTCATAAAAGTTACTATACCCTTAGAAGCATCTGCAGAAGCTGAACAGGTAGATTTAATATATTTATAATTATAATTTATATTATTATAGTATAATAACTACCTGAATTATATATTTTTTTAGGAATATAAACCTTTACGACGACCTAAGAAACTTCCACTTGATACTTCAAAAGTATCAGACATTTCTACTATAAATGATTCTACTGTTGGAATTCAAACTCAAAATTCTATTGATCAGGTAAATTAAAAATTATAAACATTTTTTAAATTATATTCATTTCACTCAACTACTATTTAATTCTTATAGAACAAGTCTTTGCAAACATCAATGCGAGAAAAATCAAGTGGAAAAGAGAATGTAGTTAAGCAACCACAAGTGGTGAACAGCTATGCTACTGCTGTAAAACAACAACAAAATAGCAGCATTGACAGTGATTATGATGTTATCATTGAAAGTGTAAAGTTTGATGTGGAGAAAGATAGTAGTACTTCATTTTTAAATAACACTATTGATGATAATCTAGTTAAAGTAACCAAAACTGTTGAACAGCTAACTATTGGTGATAAGGGGCATAAAATACAATCAGAATCTCTTGACAGAACATTAGAATCTTTAAAGAAAACCGAAAATATTGTATCTGGAATTGGTAATGGAATTAATAAAAATAGTAATAATGATGATACTATTTTTACTAAGGAAAGAAGATCTTTAAGATGTGCTGCTAATTTCTCAAACTCGAAGGGCATCAATTAGTAAAATGAAACAGTATATGAAATTAATAATAATTTGATTTTCAGATCCAAATAGTACTATTATAAAAAAACAATCAATAATTTTTCTTTTAATTTTGTAAAATCATACAAAGCAT
>JAXIUT010000037.1:19220938-19237672 GCA_035586675.1 Eurytoma californica | reverse complement strand
TGAGGTACCGATGTGGTATCTACGTGGTACATTTTGTATCACTATGTGGTAGCACGTGTGATCTGTTTCTGTAAGGGGCACTAGTCAGTACAGCGGATGCCTCAAAGGTTTCTCAGTGTGGAAGTATCTAATAAATCAAATTGAAAATCAAGATTGTGAATAAAACGAGATGTAAATTACTCAAGCTCTGAATTTAACAAGTAATCGCATTGCGATTCGACAAATAAGAAACGAGACAAGTAAAAGGAATTCTTACCGCGAAGATCTGAACGGTGTAGAAGATGACGGCGTTGATGCCGGACATCTGCTGGAAGAACATGAGTCCGAGTGAGATGAGCAGGGGCTTGAAGTTGTTGCCGCGGAAGAGGTCGAGGATGGCGCCCTGGGTGGCCTGGCGCTCGCTCTCCACGTGGATCTTCTCGATGCAGGTGAGCTCGTCGGAGACGTCGGTGTCGCGGCCACGCAGCCATTGCAGGGACTCGCGGGCGCGCTTCGTCTTGCCCTTGGAGATGTACCACCTCGGGGTCTCGGGGATCAGGATCATCAGCAGGCCGAACGGCACCGGCAGCGCCGCGCCGAACAGCGCCAGCTGCCACCAGTTCAGGTACATGCCCACCGTGAAGCATACCAGGATACCTGAAAATAGCGAATGCCATGTTTCCTTTCATTTTTTGCTTTTTAATAGCAAAAGCGATTAATGAATGTGAAATACTTTAAATATTGTGATTGTAGGCTGCATTAATTCAGCGATTAATGAATGAGAAATATTTTAAATATTGTGATTGTAGGCTGCATTAATTTACCGATTAATGAATGTGAAATATTTTAAATATTGTGATTGTAGGCTGCATTAATTCACTAATATTTTAAATATTTTTTAAACATTAGAAGTTTGTTTATATATTAGTTATATTAAACTTATGTTTTATGAAATGCGAAATTTTGTTTATAGAAACTTGGTATATCAAACATAAATTTCACATGAAATAAAAAGAAAATTTCAAAAAATTCGAAATCACAATAAAGTTTGTGAATTATTTCTCAAATTGTTTACGTATGCTATGAGAAGTTGATTGATATTTAAATATAAACGTGCGAACTTACCGATATTACCCAGAGCAGTGGGCAGCAGTCCGAGCGAGCCTCGGACTTCCGGCTGGATAGTTTCGCCGAGGTAGACTGGCAGTGAGAGGGAGGCTATACCCACGCAGAAACCACTGAGTGCTCGACCCGCGAGCATCATGGCGATGTGGTTCGTAAAGCCAATCAATATCCACGCTGCAATCAAGCAGAAACAATTGTTTTTTTTTTATTTTCAAACTATCAATTTTACTTGACGCGCAAAGGTTCAGTATTCGATTGTTCACGGCGATTGTAATTTTAATAATAGTAAGGACCTTCGATAAAATAGAAAAGCATCGCGAATGTCAGTCAAAGGTTAAAAAATTATTAACGAGTAAAACATGCTCTTGACGAGAAACGGAAGTGGCTGTCTGCATTTCGGAATTGAATGTTTCCTTGAATATCCACCCGATGCTTGCTTTACGTAAGTCACGTGCCGCTGCGTATTATAACCACACGCTCGCGGATGTGTCAACAAACGAAATAGTAAAAAAATTTCGCGGCGTATAATTTGAAAAAAAAAAAATGCAAAAAATTGTTAAAAAAATACGTAAAAATTGCAAGGTAATAAAAAAAAGGTATACTCACAGAAAAAGAACGGGATGGAGGTAAAGAGAATGGTGTTCCTCCTGCCGAGGTACTCGATCAGCGGGCCTCCGGCTATTCCACCGAAAAGCGCGCTCAGCGGCATAATCGAGCCGATCCATGACACCTGTAACGGAAAGAAAAACACGGAAGGTCAGCAACGTCAAAGTCAATTCACCTCAAAAACGAGAAAAAAAAAAGAAAACAAACGTTTTCAGTGCAATTATCGTAAATCAAGAAGTCGTGAACCCGAACGAAAGTAAAAAGTGAACGCGGAGAAGAAAAACGGCTCGGTTGACCGCGGGCGAAAAAAAGCCTTCCTTCGCTTCCGGAAGAAGAATCGGCGTCCTTTACGTGCCGCGCGCCCGAAGGCTCGCTTCGCCGAACCGGCGGACGAGCGCGGATTGCAAATCGAGCCCCCCGGCGTATATCCGATTGACTTTGAGGACACGCGCGAGCTTCCGCGAGATTAATTTATCGGACTCGATTGTCCGATTCGCGATTTCCGCTTCCCCGGTTAATTCGAGTCGCTGCTCGCGACGAACGAAACGCGATTTAAGAGTGAAAAATTTTAAAAATCACTTGTTTACAGAAAAAAAAATGTTTACTTGTTCGCATAGTGAGCATATGACGAAGCTAATTGGTGTGTCGAAATAGTTTCTTATCACTTTTCGCAATTAAGTTACAATAATTGCTTGTCCCGGAAAATTTGCATTTCTCGATTCTAGTTTATTTCGCAATTAATTAAACTAGACGCGCAGTGAAGAAAGGAGGGGATTTTTTTTCCGAGCGCACGAAATTGAAAAGCAAACGATAAATCCGAACGGTTGTTAAATCGCATAATCGAATGAGCGGCTATCGGGGCAATAAAAAATAAAAAAAGAATGGTGGAGGCGCGTGCGCTGCCTACTAATCGAAGGATCGAAGGAGGGAAAATGCCGCGGCGCGCTGACGTCGCGGGGGATCGTCCGGGCGCCGCGGCCAATCAGGCGAGCCTCCGTGACGCAAGCCCGGGGTCAGCCCCGGCTAACTCGCCGATTGACCCTTTTTGCCGCCACCGGAAAATATCCCCGCGGCACTCTTGTTTTTCTATAATAAATAACACTTCGCCCGAGTCGTACGCGCCCGGAGGAAAACAAAAAGGAGGCTGTTTTTCCGCTCGGCATCGACCGATTCCAGTTCGAAGTTGCGCCCGAAGCTCGCGCTGCGATCAATAGGATTTTATTGGTTTGTCATACAAGGCGAGCTCGTTGAAGTTAATAATCATTTTCAATTGCGCCGCCTCGTTAAGCCAATGATCGGGGGCCTTTCGTGCAAAAACTCATGTACCTCGACATTTTCGCGAGCGCTAAACAAACGGTTGGAAGTAAATTTTTCTGTTGTTCGCGTGCGCTCTTCCGCGAGGATGCGTAAAATCGCGGATTGAGTGAGCGAGATAGAAAAAAAAAGAGAAAAATTAGCGCGTTGATTGAATTTTCGTCTTATCGGTCACGTTTCGCGGCGACGGTATAATCCCGCGCGCTGACGTCGCCTTTTAAAGAGGAAGTCAGCGATAAAGGAAAAAATTGCGGAGGGTACACAACACCAGCTGAAATATTGTACCAAGACGACAGCTGTTTTGCCAATTACGAGAGACAACGCGATAATTCGTCGAACGCTTTCGGAAGGACTAATGGTCCCGTCGCTCATTACCGTACGCGCAATGAGTATTTATGACCCGCCACTCTCTTTCTATTTTCGTGGTGCCGTTTATTTTTAAAGGTGATATCTTCAATTGCCATTACTTTCGATTATCACCTCGACTAAAATAGATGGACTTATTAAAATCGTACGAAATGTATCAATTTACACGTTACGTGGATGAAAATAGCGTGTAAACAAGATAATAAAATGATTTTTTTCGATCGCATAAGGAAGTAAAGACGGAGATACTTACGATTTCTTCGGTGACTTCGAAGGGGCTGTCGGTGCTGTTCTTCATGCTGGCCATCGCAGGCGAAGTGTACGAGGTGGTGAATCCCACGACCAACGAACCGAGCGATACCGAGAAGGCGGCCAGCACCTGCAATCAGAAATAATACGCAATTCGTCAATTCACCTGGCGTACGAGTAATTCGTACTTCGCAGCGGAAGACCATCTAACTATCAGAGAGGAAAGAAAAATTTGCGCGCAACCGAATGTAAACAGAAATCGCATCGCCGATTTTTTCAAACCCTCGATCCAATCGATCGCTTACTTGAGGTGTTTCGAAAAAATCCCTTACTTTGCCGAACATGCGGACGGCTATTGTACCGATTTTTCGGAGCGATCGGCATTATTTACCGTCCGACCGATTTTTTATCTTACTCAAGAAGGTAAATGCAAATCGTCTTAGATAAAATTCGGGCGTACGTTGCAAATGTACTATTTAACATAAAACCGATAAGCTTATGAAATTTTTCATCGCTCCAATTCGCATTAGTCTTCACTCCGCATTTCCGCGCATCCCGATAAGCATAGCAGTCACACTTTCGCCGGAATCGTCACAAATTCGCACATAAGTCCAAACAAGAAGCGCCTCGTGCGTGAGAGAATCGCATTTCTCCGTGCGTCACGCATGCGGCCGATAGTGCACTCGCATTCCTGCTCGCGGCCCCGCCGTATACCTGGCTGAAGGTGCACTTGGGCACGGGCGCGTTCCCCGGCACCTCGATGTTCACGTGGGTGTCCGCTCGCATCAGGATCTTCATCTTGGCGGTGCTGCTTTGTCGATCGGCGGAAGAACTGACGGAGGATCCCGGTGTCGACGAGAGGAGGCTCTAGACTGCGGGTAGCATCGGCGCTGCGCGCAACACGATCGATCGGCGGCTACGGAAAAGTCCGCTCGCGGGATGTACTGCTGTGCGGCGCGCTCGCTATCTCTCCTGGACCCCGGGCGCGACTTCGCTTTTATAGGAGCTGCCCGAGCGCGAGCCCCTTCCACGCGCGACGCGCGCGTCTACGTGTGCACGCCGAGGATAACGCAGATATAACCCCCCTCGTCTCGAGCGGCAGCTATACGTATAAACGGGCGCGACTTAATTTTCAACTTGTTCTTTCTCGATTTTTATTTCTGAATATCGACATTGATAAATGCGAGTAAGTGAACTTTTTGTGTGTTATGGACTTTAGCTTGATAATCAAAATACGAGTAAAACCTTATTTTGATAGATTGCTTTTGTTTTTAGAGTTATAATAACCTTATAACGTATGTGGAGAAAAATGTTGCATTAAATAATTACTGTAGACTAAATTCGAAAATAGCTAATTTTAAAGTAACTAAAGTGAAATTTAATATAAATCTTAAAATTCACTAGTCACTATACTAATTTTTCGAGTTTTTCCTCGCACTAGTAAAAAGTATAGCAATTTTTAATGCACTATTTTTTCGTGTAGAAAAGTGAAGTAATTCACTCACTCTTTCAAATATGGGGACACAAATTGTTATTATTATTTATAGGTAAATAACATATTTTGTGTTATTTGCATACTATGTGACGCAACTTTATAATTATTTTGCACATTGAGATTATGAATATTAAACGAAGAATATACATCGAAGACAGTAACTGGTCTTCGCCTAATAGATGATTTAGCATCGCGATCGCGTGCAGCGGAGACTTTCCTTCTCTCCGCCTGACACCATTACTTTCTTAAGGAACAGAGAGCCGCCGAGCTTCTAGTCAGCAAGACAATTGTTTAAGTTGTTTTTTATTTTACTTCGCCGACGCCGCGCTAACCTACATCGCAAAATAAATAAAGTCGCGGCTCGAAACGAGGGCAGATTTTCAAAGTCGCGCGCGGCCAGGGGGCAAACGCTTACGCGGCGCAGGAAGCGCGGAGAAAATCAGCTACAAGCCTCCACTTCGGTAATTGATCGCTTATCCATACATGGATTTTTCGTAGTCTCGAAAAACTACTTGTTTGAACTTCAGTGATAATCGGTTGCCGTAAAAGGATAGAGTAAATTAAGATACAAGATTATTTTAGAATTGTTCTTATCCTAGTATCGGTTTGTTTATTAAGCAGGATTTCCATTGAAATTTGCTGAACAAATTTTCTACAATGTAACTCGTTTTTTTACACATTTTTTAGGCCTTCAAGCTTTTGGTCAAACAATTAGTGTACGGATAAAGCTTATTGCACTCATGATTAAAAAAAGTTTGATAAGCTTGTAAAATGGGTTTAAAATTATGCAAGTAAATAAATTATTGTTTTTTTTTTGCGGCTAATATAGGTATGCAAAATTAAAAAACTGAATAAACAAAAAATTAAGTTTTTAAGTGATTTAGATTTTTTAAAAAACGATTTTTTTGGCACGGGCAAATCAATATCTTCTTAGAAAGTACCGAAGGTTCCTGTCCTGCGTCATCGAGCATTTCGGTCGAGCGCGACAAGGTTTTCCGCGGACGCGTCCCGAAACCGCCCACGTCATGCGAGATGTAAGTCACGCGCTCCTCTATATTCACCCGTCGTTTCCCGCGTTATTTCATTAAAATGCACTTTTTGATCGGTGAATAGGCGCGCGCTCCGTTCAGCCGTCACCTGGCCAGGTGCGACCTTTGGCTAAATGTCGCCGACTCAAAAGACGGATTGTCTCCCCGACCCTGAAACGCGCGGAAGCTTCTTCCTCCTTTTTTTACCGCGCGAATTAACCGACAATCGTTGATCTGCTCTCGATTTTCATATTGACTCATATTAAACTGTTTATTTAAAAAGTTTATTTTTTATTTTCACGTCGCCTCGATAAAAGAGAAAAAAAAGTGTCGGAAAAGTTAAATCCGCAATCTGTCGCGCCGCCGAACAAACTGGAGATTCTTAAGCAGCCCAGCCGCGTTGACAGAGCCCAGATCTGGATCCGCGCGGTGCGTCGACCTTGGTACTTTTCCGCCGCGCGAAATTCGCGATTATCGAATTATGCAATTACGCACGAGGAGGCGCGAAACAATCGCCGCGGGCAAAGATATAAGAATTCCTCAGCGTCGTTGACAGCGCCGACATCTCAATCCCGGCAAAATGGAAAAGGGGAAGCGGGTAATTGAGAGGCTCGCGTAAACAAACGGACCTGCCAATAAATCCGCCGCTCGCTGTCGGCGGGTAATTGAAAAGACGACACGCGCGGGGATCTTATCACCCGCGCGAGTGACGACGCTTTTTGGCGAATTCGTTTACGCGAGCGACGCGAGTCTCTCATTACACAACGCGCGCTTGCACACTTACGCGACGCCGGACTTTTCGTCCGGGAGGACGAGATTTTTCTGGAGGAGCGAAGGCTCGTCCGCTCGACTTTATTGATTTCCTCGGAATTTCGCTCGGATGTCTGTTTTTCTTTTGTTTATCAACAAAGTATGAATTTTTCGAATTTTTTCCCCGTTATTGCATGTACAAGTGATTCATTTTTCTTATTACTATTTCATATACTTATACATATATGAATATACATGTACATATGAAATCGCGCATTTTGGCTATATATTTATTGACGTTATTATGAAAATCAGCAAACGTCTATTTCGAATGGACGTAAATGAAATGACAAGCGGATAAGCCACTGGTCATATATTTTTCAAACTATCCGGAAGCAACTAAAGTGGTATGTTGCATGATAACATCGGCTAGTCTGATTTTCTGCTCTACAATCCAAATTATCTTACTATATATAGCCTCAGCGTTATTTACTCACTCGTCCAAAACCTACATCAATTACTCCGCCGCTGTACCCCCAGCGTCGCGGTAATTAAAAATAATCTAAGATTAAGAATTTTTTTTCGGAATTTCCAATGAATAATTAGCGTTTAATGCGAATCAAGCGAATTAACTACTTGACCCGTTTGCCCGGACGGACCCCCATTAGCCCGTGGTCCGGAAGTCAAGCCATTAGGGCGCATTAAAATATGTGACGTCGCGCCAGGCCGCCAAATTTTCACTCGGCAGAACTGGAGCCGCGATCACCCCTCTCGCACGCGCGCGCAAGACTGTCAATGTCACGTCGCGCGTCGCTCGTTCTTTTATTTACGAGCTGCGGGCCCTTTTCCTCTAAAGTTTCACGCGCGGCGGGCCGCGCGCGGTCACGTCGCCCGACCGCACCCGTCTTTATACTACTTCACGACTTCGAGTCTCGGGGCTGCTGTGCATTCGGCGTTTCGAATATTGCTATTGGTCTAGTCCGTAAGATTAGTAAGATCTTTTATTGTTAATTTGACATTTGTTTGTTTCTCTCGTTCCTTTTACAAATATATAATTAATTTTACAAATATATAATGAAACATTATTTAGTTAGTTATCTAATTTTTTTGTAAGTACCAAATTGAACAAGTAATGAAAAATTATGTAAACGAATTTTTAACTCTTTGATGACGGAATTATCATCTCGTCAAAAAACGATAGTGACGGTTATATAAATTTTTAGTTGAGGAGATTAAAAAAATGTTGTTTTATTTTTTTTATAAGTATTCCAGATAATTTTTTATGCAAACGTATATTAATAATATTGTAATTCAAATAAAAATGATTATAAAACTTATTTGAAAATTACTCCACAAAAAATATTCACCATAAATTACACAACATCTACAAACTATTTAAATTGAATATGAATTAATTAAACATTGAATTAGATATGAATTAATTAATCAATGCATAAACAGATTCATAAAAAATATATATATATATATATTAGTGCATCGGATCGAGGATTCCGAAAAAGTGACGTGTCGCAAAAATAATCGTCAACCCGGCGACGCACTCGCTTTCTGTAAACAAACGACAGAAAAAAAGAGAGAAGTTTACGCGTCGTCCTGCTTCACCCGCACTTTCGCCGGGCTTATCGACCCAAAGATATATGCATAGCGGCGCCGCGCGGATTCGTCCTGCGCCGCCCCGACGCGGTTTTTATCACGCGCAAGAGAAACGCACCGTCCAATGTCGATCCTTGAACGCGATAAGACCGACCGACTGGCTCAATGATACGCGGCCCATTGTCTTTTTAGAAACGAGGAAGTGGGGCGTCTTTTTTTTCTTTCCCTCTCTTTGCCTCATTCGCAGAATCTAATATTTTTTTAATCGTTCTAAATAAATTTTTAATATAGCTGTAAATTTTTTACGTTGCTTAAAAAGAAAGTTAAAAGGTAAAATCTTGATTTGAATCAGTAAAAAATAAGATCCGAGTTTTGTATAGTTGAATTTGTTGTTCACCGACTTGTTTAGTTCGTGTTATTTGCTCATATTAATAAACTAAGAGCTTATGCAATTTTAAGTTTATTAAAATTTATAAAACTTTATTAAAGATTTTAAAGTAACTGAAAAAATTAATTTAACCCGTAAGAAAAAGTTTTGTGCACAAATAGAATTTGTGCATAAATTTATGCCTGCCACGCGAAAACCGTGCACGAATGTATGCACAACCATATGCACAATTTTTAAATTATGCACAAATTTATGCACAAAACTTGTGCATACTTTTTTCCTACGGGTAACGACGATTTTACTGATTCACATGAAGAATAATCCTTAAGGGCTAGGGTACTAACCTGGAACAGGTATCGCTTCTTCCTAGGAATTTTATCGCTGTCGAACTGCGGGATCGACAGCCTGACGACGCCCTCGGGCTTCTTGAAATCCTGGGACTCCATGAGTTCTTTAACGTCGGAACTGGGCAGGTCCTTGCTCAGCAGCGGGTTGATCTGCTTGTAGTCGACCTCGCGGTCCTTCAGCAGCGGATCGTAGATCTGCGAGCCGTGCAGCGTCCTGTGGTGGTTGTTCCTCAGATTCTCGGCATAGTAGTGCTGCTGCTGGCCGCTGGTCCTGGCCTCCGGGCTCTGATCCCGGTCCAGCGACTGGATGGCTGGCTCAGCCTCGTGGCTGGATGTGGCCTCGGGTTGGTGGGCGGCCGAGCGCTTGTCCGCGATCAGGGCCACCTGGCTGTTGAAGGGACTGACGTTCGTCAGGAGGGTCGTGTTCGAGGCGCACTCCTGGGCCAACGTCGAAGTCGTGCCCGACGAGCGCGCGATCGTCGGCACCCTCGAGTACTGCTTCGGCAAGATCCCGCGGTCCTAAAAACACGATCGTTTTCTTTTTAAATTCATGCCGATTCAAATGTAATGTAACATTTTTGTGTGGTGTTTGGAACCCTGGTAGATAATTAACCATAAATTGGCCAGTTTCCTTCTAAATTAATCAGTTCTGGTCAACTTATGGTTAATTTTCTTCAAGAGAATTGTGTATTTGTGAGAATAAAATGGTACCGTGTTTTTTTTTTAATTTAACTTACATAATTAATTTGATTTGGATGATTGATAAGTACTGATTTTTTGTTTGAGTTTTGTCCAATATTTTACATACAAGAGTATTTGCTAACAATGATGGAGAAATGCAAGACCAAAGAAGTGAACAGATGTGCACAAAAGAAAGAAAGTAAAGTTGGATTTATGCCGTAACAATATTTTGTGTGATATAATTTCGTGGTAATGACCACGTGCGCGATCGCAACTTCTCCGATACAGAACTTATCGAAACAGTATATCGTTTTCGGTACGATGCGTGAAATTTACGTCAACGATTCCGATTTACTTAAAAAACTATTTATTTTTCGATAATGACCTCCCGAGTTTTCCGTGAACGGATATCGTTTTGTTTTCTAATTGCCAATGGCGAGATAATTTTTTCAGTATCTCCCGATAAATTTGGGTAATGACTAAGAAACTACCGAAGTGAAGGAAACAATTTTCGAATATCATAAATCCAACATATTGAAATGCATAAAATACGAAACTTTAAACGAACTAAAAAGAAATAAAGGACGAGAAATCCTAGGCTAAAAAACAATGAGGCATTCACAGCGAAGATTTTTCCGTGAAAAAATCTGTTACTTAAAGAGTACACAACTAAACGATAACATCGCAAGACACATGCAAACGAGTTCACGGCCCTGTTTCTCTCGTATCCATCAAAACTCTCGGTTATCGCGACCCATTTAACGTATTTTTCGTGACTTTTGCTCAAACTCGAGCTTCCCGAACGTGATCGTTTCGCAAGCTCGACCGGCGATTTTCCTCGATCGCGCAGTCGCCGGCCGGAGCGAACCAGACGATTCCAGCCGTGGGGCGGCGATAATGCCGAAAGGGAGGTGGTGCGTAAACAGCGAGATGCGTCACTTTGCTACGTCTCTTCCTCGAAGCGCAATTTTTCTACTCGCGCGCACTTGACAGACGCGTGCGCTTGCTCCGTGACCTTTCATCTTTGACTTTCACTGATTTATGATTTTTTCAGAGATTACAGCGAGCTGGCATTGGTTATTTCAATTTTACTTCATTATTTTTTTTTTTTTAATTTTGCATTAATTACATTAGTAAATGGTTTATTAATATTTAACGTTATTTATTTGTATTGAGAAGGGTACGATAAACATTACTATGCTTCTAACAATCTTGGGGTCAAGTGATGGTAATTTTAAAAATAAAATACCAACCAACGTAAAAACTACTCAGAAAAAACGTAATTTTGACTATATCGGTGTCAATTATTACCAAGTTCTGTGTAATTATTACCTGGTCACCTGGTTCGAGTATTACTAATTACATAGTAATTATTGAAAAAAATTCCTTTAGTGTACCAAAAATTTTATTTTATTTTATTATTTTAATCGAATTTTCATTATGTTTGTCCAATCGACTCTTTTTCACGTTTTTCACACTCTTTATTATCAAAACATTGAATAAATTTTTCGTAAATCACGATTCACGTAAAACACAAGTTACTGCACAGATTATTTCGAAATGAAATCTTACAAAAAAAAAAGTATGAACGTACCACAAAAAATCGAACTCCACACGCGTTAGCGAACTGGTCGGGATAAAAAGGTCACTCGCCGATGTCCAGCCGGTCTGGGGAAACAATGCGCCGCTCGAGCGACAGTCGTTTTAAGGGGATAAAAGCCGAAAGTCGGACTATTTATATGAGCGGGATTTATCGGCTCGTCAGTGTCGGGCAGATCGAACGCCTCGGGAGAGGAGCCAATAAGCACGGAGCTCATTTCGCGCTCGCGTCCACGTTCGCGCTTTGCTTAGTTCAACTTTTATCTCGGCGGGCGATAACCTTTCCGGCCGCCCCGGCACTTGAGCGCGCGAAAGCTCCGATGGCTTCCCTATAGTAGTACCCGTGGAAAACCGATCGTCCGAAATCATGCTTTACCATTTTTTTTCTTTCTTTCATCGAGAAATTATTCCGATAATTCGTCTTGTTTGTTAGGATTTTATTGCGTCGAAATGTTTTGCACACCCGAATGTTTTTATTAATTTGTTATTTGTATGCATTTTTGCTGATGTACATTTTTGTTTGTTTCAGGTGAGTGTAGTTTCTTGAAATCGAGGCACGCGTAAGTTACTTTTCCCATTTTTTTTTCTGTCCCCTCGTGCATGGAATTTTGACGATAAAATTTATTTTTCAACCAACAGTTAAATAATCATATAAACGACGTAATTACTTTACGTGAGAAAAATACGACTTACGAGACGTCAAGCAGTGCAAGTCTTTTTATTTATCGTCCCTTTGTGCCAATAAGATAGAATGAGATCACGTGCAGACTTGCGTGTGCTTGTTTACGCGGCTGTGTAACGAAACATTTATAAAGTGCCGCTGTGACTTTTCCAGAATCAGGAAAGTCTAAGTGGAGCAAGATCAACTCTTTCCGTTGCATAATTTCGTCGGCGACGCAAAAATTTTTCGTTTTTTTTTCGTCGCGGAAAGTAAAAGTTCACTTTTTTCTATCGAGCGGCGAAAGTGTGTTTTTCTTGCAAGTTTTGCTCTTTAAAAGCCGATTTGTTAGTTCAATCGACGTCCCTACTTTTTGACAAGAAGTTTACTTATCTTATATTTTTACGTGCATATTATGTTATCGTTGTAGCAGTTTGGGAATTCCATTTTAGTGGCCTGTACGATCTTGTAATGTCTTTGATAATACAATTAAAATTTTTTGTACGCATTTTTAATTAATAAATTTTTTCAAAAGCCGATTTATTGTAGCGAAAAAAAAAATATGTAGGAAGATTTACTACACATTCTTGAACATGGAAGCTAGACTTGAAACATGAAAAAAGTTACTATAAATTTTCGAAAAAGTAGTTTTTATTAAACTATGGTAAATTTTATTTTAAATACTGTCATTTCTCTAAAAAATTGCATTTTTCTCACATTTCCGATGTGTCATCTCAAATAAATTTTCCTATTTATTTTGATCAGTGTAGTCTAGTCGAAGTCCCTACTTTTTCACAAGAATTTTGATCTTAGCCGATGGGAAATTACATTTTAGTCATCTGTTCGATCTTGTCATGACTTTGATAGTACAATTTTCGGTTTTCTATTCGTCTTTAATTAATAAATTTTGTTTAAAGAACTATCGATAAAGAACACTGACGTCTGACCTCATTAATTATCGGGAATTTTCTTGAACGCGGGTGATTTTAATTACAGTCGTTTCGAATAAAATGTTGAATTAAATTGAACAAAAATAAAGTTCACGCTCATTAAGTAATTTCTGGACTATTTCATTCAAAGTCCATCAATATTTTATGATAACAGTTTTTTGTTAACTGCTGTTTAATCTTCACGGTTAAAAATACCGATACTTAAAGTGATGATATTTAAAATTAAATTAATTTGACATTGTCCAGTTCCGATAACAAACTACTTAATAATTAATATTAAATTAGCATATCTTATAAATATTTCCGAATTATGCACATCTCAGATATTTACAGTAATACACGTTTTCTTTTTATTTTCAAATCGGAAGAAATTTTCAGTCTTATGTTTATCGCCGCAAAGATTACCGGCGCATTTTCAATTAGACTAGACGGGAACCCCCAAAAAATCGTTCAACTATCCGATAACGCATCAACCAATACAGTACCCCCGCAGTTCGGCGCCTGCGCAAGTACAACCGTGGGTGGAGGCGCGCGTAGCGGGCGACCCTCGCGTAGGCGCCTCGCCTCTGTTTATCCAATTATTCTTGGTTCATTGTATTCAAACCGCCGGGCGCGATTATCGCTGCAATAAAATTGCGTCACCGGTGCTTATCAGCTCTTTGCGCTTCCGCACCGGCAGTGATTTTCCGAATTTTTTTTTTTTTCTTCTTTTTTTGCGCAACAAAAACAATCAACGAATCTAGTCTAGGGTGCAAAACTACTTCATTCCTAAACAGTGAACTACATCAACTATCGAAAGAAAGAAAAAGGAAAAATCATGGTAAAATCAATCATGCGCGTCGGATAAGTAAGTGCAGGCGCGGATCGATCGTTAATCAGCCGCACTTTTTCTCGGGCTCGTTATTCACCTGCGGGGCCGCCCCGGCCGGACAAGTCTCGCGCAATTTCGCGCTGCTATATTTAAACCCGGCCGTTTTGAAGAACTCACGGCGCACTGCAGTCGCGCCGCCTTTTTGCACCGCATTCTTCGCAATTACACGCGAGCTTTCGGTAATTTTCCACGGAGGTGCGTTGAACCTCCGGCCCTCTTCGCGTGTCTTTTTTTTTCGCACCTTTAGAAATCGCGCTTTCTTCGCCGCGCGGAGATGACGACGACAAAAAAAAAAAAAACGAACAGGCGGCGCCGCATTTTTTCGACGCGGAAAAGTGTATTTTCGAGCGGTCGCCGGCTATTTTCGTACGGGAATGCGGGTACAAAAAAAAAAAAGAGTCGCGGAGAAACAGGTTTTCGCTGACGTGGCGGAACGAACACGCGCGAAAAAAGAAGCGCGCCACGGTGACCGACATCGCGATTTCCGAAAACTCCGATTTTTCTGGAGCACCCCGCTAAGGGTCTCGATGCTGCCCTCTGCTCGAGAAATGGGAGAGGCACTTGCACTACGAATGCGCTCCACTAGACATGCACACATGGTAATAACGCTAAGACGTACCGGCGTGGCGGACGCATCGGCGGCCGGGCATTTTTAGCGCTGCGTCCAGTAACATAAATTTAATACTGCATATATAAAATGATGAAAGGATCGAGTGTAATTGGCATGCACGTGGATGATCCTCCCCGGCGCGAAACTTTCGTCACCTCGACCTTGAGTTCCGCGTAAGAGTTTCTCGCTGCGATTTCGCGGGCAAATCATAAAGCTGCAGTGTCCTTTGCCTCGTTTGCCGCGATTCAGCGTGTACGCCTCGTTTTTTTTTCACTTCGTTTCATTATCGCCGCACGACGCGCATTCATAAATTATGCTGCCGATTTTATAGTCGCCTACTGGGAGATACAGCGGCGATATTATCGACCGCCGCAACTGCAGGAAGCGACGTCTGTCGAAATCCGGCGGAACTCCGGGATTCTTCCGCCACGTGCTCTCGGCTCCCGGCTCACGTGCCCGAATCTCGAGGAACTGTCATCCCCGTCACCTTCGCCCGTGTTCACCTTATCGCGCGGCAATCAGGCCGGTGTCGTCGCTATTTTCGTCGTTTTTTTTCCGCCGCGTGAAAAGCAAACGAACGCGCGTACTGTTTGGACAATTATTTTCGTCGGTTGCGCAATCGGCGGAGAGTTTTTCAATTTTTCGCGAGTGTTAAAAAAAGAAGCGATTCGCGCCGCTACTCCGCTTATCGATCTTATCAAAAAAGCTTACTCGCATTACGACGCGCGCGGCGATAAGCATCGCTATTTGTTTATTTATATCGCGATCGCGTCTAGACGGAAATTTTGAGATGCGCCGAAGGGGAGAATCGGAATCTTGACCGAGCCGCGCGTAGGCCACTTTCCCCGGCTCCGAAAACAGCGAAGCTTCTTTTAATTCCCACGGCTGCGTAAGGCCGATTATTCGAGAGCGGAGGGTCACGGTTGCGCGCGAGCGATGCACCCGGTCGAAAATCGAGTGACTCGTTATCGCGCGCATGCTTATATTATAGCCGCTGGTGTCGGTGCGGCAACGATTACGCGCCGCGCGTGAAAGTCGCGCTATTTTTAGCGCCGGCGACGTCGCGCGTCGTTTTTGCGCGCAAGCACTTTTTTCTTTGATCGAGGGTATTTCGGGCCTCGGTGCGCCGACCGCTCGAACGATGCGAACCTTAGGATCCCGCGCGAATATCTCGCGGAGAAGAGGAGGGGGAAGACACTCGTATTGTTCTTTTTATTTTTCCACTGCACTTTCCTCCTCTTCTTCCCCCGACATTTTTTTTTATCTCGCCTGGAAGCACCCCGGTGCATCGATGGGGATTTTCCGAGCGCATGCCATTAAAATTTTCCATTCATCCGAGGCGCCGTAGGTTTTCTTGAATCGAGCAAACCCGTTTGGCCGGACTGTCGATTCTCTTTATTTGCTCTTTACGAACGAAATCGTCGCTCGCACGTGCGGCAGCTCGAATTCCCTCCTCTTCCTTCCACGATTTGTTTTTTTGTTTTTATTCTTTCGTTCGCGATCTTTTGACTCCGAGACGTTTCTGGTTGCCCCCGACGCGAGGTGCCGCGCTAAATTAGAACGAGAAGCACGTGACAATCGAAGGGTTGTAAATGAAGGATGCAAAGTGAGTGAGCTCGACGTTTCTTTCTATCTTTTATTTCTCAATCAAAATAACTTGCAAAGTTTTTACAACAGTTCGTTTATATCGTCGGCAATGAAGAATTTCGATCTTCTCGAATGAGCGAACGAAACTCCAAAGCTATTGTTTTACTGAAACAAATAAAGCGTGACATTATAAAAATTCTATTTTTAAATTCTATTAAATAAAATATTCGTCGATTCAACAAACATTTTTTCGGCGAGTAATCTCGCGTCGACTTTCGAACAGCGAAGCAATTAAAATTGCGGGTAACAGCCAGTCGCACCGTTATTATTGAATACACATGAGGAAATGACACGGGCACGGATTGATCGATCAACAATCAAAAATATTTCGTCCAAGTAAAGAAAACAGCTGGTAGCGAAACCGCAAATTTTCTCCCCGCCCTGTCCTTATCTCTCTCTGCTCGCCAAAAAGATATGCTCATTCATGGAAACGACCAGAAAGGGAGTGCTGAATCTCCGA
>JAXIUT010000037.1:19180192-19203200 GCA_035586675.1 Eurytoma californica | reverse complement strand
TCAGTAATAAAAACTGGTTTTTACCGTTATTCGCTTAATGCACAAAGAAAATCATCGCCTTTATGGGAGAGTATACAGTTTTAAATAGAGCAACCTAATTCATCACAGTAATTTTACAATATTATGTATATGTAATAAATAGCTTACAAAAAACAAATAAAAAATTCATAATTTTCTGAAAGATATTTGATGTACAATGTCTTATAGAGTAGGTACTCTACCGATGTCAAGGAAAAAGTGCTACATTAATTTTATATCCTTTTTTCTTATCACGGTATTACTATATTAGTTACAAGCTTTCAGCCTGGATATTAAAAAAAATTGCATCATGACATACCAGCTCATAACTTTTACTTTATGAATTCTTAAGACAGTCGACACCAATATGAAGAATCTGCGCATGTATATAAAACGAGCGAAGGTACCAATTCATCGGCATTGATTCAAGGATCGTTCGATCCGAGTGACAAATCTCTCGATCGATCTGGTCCATTTAGAAGGCGAGAGAACAAAGATGACCGAGCCTCCGTCCAAGGTTGCAGTCCCATTCTTCTGCAATCTGTAAAGAGGCGGGCCCGGTATCTTGAACTCGGAAGACGACGCGTGGATCCTCACGTACCATTTCTCCGTCGTTTCGTCGCAACCAATTTATTATTCTTTTCGAACTTGATGCGCACTCGATTTTACATAATTTTCAATTGCGTGGATCTATAAAACTGTCTGGTCATTTTTTTAACGAGGCGTACTTTCCCCTGACGATGATATTGACTTATATCCTTATCTGAAATTAAAATTAACGTGCAGATTAGTTTCAAAATACGTAAGTATATTATTAATTTTAAAACTTTTAGATTTCATGAAAAGCTTAATTAATGGCAACATTTTAAAACATGCAAATCTCCGGGTAGAATCTTATAAAAAGAGATTTTTTTATAGTATGTGCATAATAATCATTTTCTTATAAATTACATCACAAAATAACTGTTTCCATGATTAATACCGCACAAAAAAAGTTGAAGGAATATTAAAAAATTTCAATAGTTGGACTCATCATAATCAAGAAAAACTGGAAAGTATACATTCGGCCACCATCTTAAAAAATGTTTTGTTCGATAGATGATCCGTAGCTGAATCATTTTACAAAAAATATTATTGAAGCATTCATGCATTCTTGTTACAACTGATACCATCAAATTTGAAGAACTAAGCATCATCCATTGGAAAATCGCGACAGCGGAAAAATTCACACTGCGATAAGTGCGCAACCGGGGAAAGAAATCGCGAAATCATTGGTCGAGCGGCAAAGGCGCGTCGGCGCCGATGACTCGTAATACTCCGGCACGTGTGACGCGGGGCTCCGGCGCCGCGGCTATTTTCGCCTCGTGCGCGGAGGCTCGTCCCTCCTTCATCCCTTCCTCCGCAAACACATGGCGCGAGATAATAATCGTGCCCGCACGTACGTTTTGCGATCGTACGACTTGCGCTTGCGCAACGAAAACGGGGCTCGCCTCTTACAAAAGAAAAAGAATAATAACTCAAGCTCTCGGCTCGACTTGACTTTTTTCATTCCATTTCGAAAATATCGGTGTTTTCGTTTTCGAGTACAGCGCTACCCCGTGATAAACGTGTATAAATCATTCGATAGCAAGGTTATTAATTTCAATAAAAAATCCAATTTTGAACGTCCGCTGCTTTTTTTTTTCTTGCGAGCGGCCGCACTGCTAGACTTTGACGTGGTCGCGCTCAGGGATACGTGCGGATTTATATTGAAAACATCGCGCTCGTGCGCAAGTCGCCAATTGACGGGTTCGCGTGCGAAGACTCGGCGTCGACCGGTCGCACTTTCTTCCTTCTTCCATTAAAGAATTAAGCCAATTTTGCTTAGTAAACACGTTATGAAGTTACAACATAGACGCTTGAAGTTTCTAAGTCGCAATCGCTAAAATCTGTTAAACATTGCTCTAAATCGTGCAATACTTCAAATTTTTACGTTCTTGAAATAAATAGTTCCACTGTCATCTTTCATATTTTTCTTAGTTTATGCTAATTTTGATAAATAAAGTTTATTCAAACTAACTTGAATCACTTATAGAAAGGGTGAAGGTACACCACAAGTAGTATAATTTTAATATCACTTCTGCGTAAAATGCTTAATTATTTATAATTTTTCATAAATCTATTTCTTTACATTATTATATAAAAATTTTATAGCTCAATAATAAGATCGAAATAAAAATACTAAAAATGAAAAAGAAAGTTATTTTGAAACTTTAGAATTAAAGATAAACCAAGATTTATGACTAATAATGACTGATGATTTATGAACAAGAATTTTTTTTTTATGTATATTTCGCAACAGAATTTTAGTTCTTCAATAATAACAATGTTACTTTTTTAACTTAAAACATTTTATGCACTAAATTGCATTTTGACAATAACTTTATGGTTAACTATTTAAAGTTAGCATTACTAAATTTCTGTTGAGTTCAAGAACTGCATGGATTTCTCTGCTTAGCGTATGAAAGAGTATGTACAGACATTTTTTTTAGGCGCAGGAGAAACTAAAAGGGGATGTAGATCTTCCTGAAACTTATTGGGATCGCTTGCATCAGTCGATATACACGTGTGCTGCGGCACGTAGCCAGCTCCAAGTCGCCGAATTCGTTGACCCGCTATTCTTTATATAATTCCGCGGGATGCTGGGGGATGCCAAATCTGAAACATAAATTATTTCATATATGAACTGTTTAAATGCTTGTCATTGTCAAGATAACAGACAAGTGCATATTACCTCTGTTCAATCAAAGTTTGTTTTCAAAATACCAGAATGTACAAGATCGTGGAAATGTAGACAAAATCTTGCATCAGTGATATTTGCATGGAATTTAGCGTTACCCAATAGTTTTTCCTGCAGCTGATAATAGTCCAGAATTATAATTCGCAACTTACGAGTCAATGACGTAATCTGCAAGCGATACACACTTGACATTGAAATTCGAAAATGTCCCTTTTTCAATAGTTCGTTATCAATTGACTTTCTTACGCTTTCTTATCATCCTAGAAACATCAAGGCGGGGATAATCAACAAATGACCATGTCCACGATTATTAAGCCTCCCTACAGATCGTGAGAACTGCGTAGGCTCGTGCGACTTCAAATTCGCGTGCACTGCAGTTAACGTTCGAGGCGCCGCGAAATCGACCTATCCTCCAATTTAAAATAAAAATTATCTTTAAAACGAAATTGAATGACGCAGCAAAAATGTACTTTTTTAAACCTACTTCCTGCTTCGAACGGGGAAGCTGTTGTATGTACACACGCAGAACCGAATTTTTTCCGCGGCCCGAGGGAACTTTTCAATGGCCGGATTAAAAAGCCCCTAGTCACCCACCGCGCAATACCTGATGTATATGTACATGTGTTCTCCGCGACGTGAACGACCGAGAGGGAGGCATCGAGAAAAAAAGGCTCGCCCTCTCCCTCCCCCTGCGGCGAATAATTTCGTCAGTCGTTTGCATCAGCATTTTCGTCACTTTTCCCGTGGGGGTCCAGGTGCAGCGGGCCGCGCGCCGGTATGCGAAGGTCAGTCTCGGAGGGGCCGGTCGCGCGAGAGGCTCGTCGCGCCGGCGACCAATCGCCGCGCGGCGAACGCCTGCCTGGCAACAGCCGCGCGATGACGTGCCCCCGAGCAATTTCCCCTCTCGCGAGCGAGCCGTCCTTTTATTTTCCTCGCTTTTTATCGACACGCTCGCGCGTGTCCGACTATTAGTGTCACATGCCGCGCTTCCGCCGGCCGACTCCTCTTTCTTCCACCTCTCCTTTTTTTTTCGTTGAAGAGATAGCGGTGTAAAGTCCGCGCGTTGGAGGCTCGACCGGCGGATCGTCGATAACAAAAAAAAAGCGAACATTGATCAGCGCGGTTTACGGAGTGGAGAGCGAATTTCGCAGCGTTACATCTAAGCGAGGCTGAATGATTTTGCAAAAAAATGTTATGAAGCGTACAGGGAGATTGCGAGCGACTGAGCGATGGCTTTGTTCTGGTGGAATAGTACATTCGGTTGTTTTCATGTATACAGTATTATCGTAAATTTGATTTTTTTTTGGCCAATTTTGCCCTCAAGCAAAGATGATGAAATAGCCGGCGATGATTACAAATATACATATTAGAGGTTGAAGTGCCCGGTTCACCGAAGGCTAATTCTCTTTGTCCGAGCTTTCACTAATAACGACTTATAAAATTCTTTAATTAATTATCAAATGATGCTACGGCTTGTTTATCAATTATGCAGAAGCTTATTTTGCTGTAGTTTTAAAATATTTGTGAATATGTTTATATGTTTATCTTTATTACTCAAATGACTTCGCAACGTAAAATAAATAAATAAAGCGCAATATTCGTTTAGTAACTTTCATTAAAACTTCAATTCACATTTTCACCGCGATAAAGAATTTTTCTTTCAATAATATAAGTAAATATTTTCCTTGACTTTCTCATATTTTTACCTCCATTCTAAAACCGTTAAATTAAATAATTACAAGAATTTTTCAAATAACAAAGTTCCACTGAGTTATATAAATGACAGCAGTAATTTAACAATTATTACCTATATTCGTCGAAAATACTCAATTTTCTGCGTAAATGTTCAAGACTATAAGTCCAAAGTAAGTCCGTTTTAATAACAAATTAAACATTTTTGTACACATGTATAATGTTTAAAAATTTGGATCATAATACCATATTGTCACAATAATCGGTCATTTATATTTTTTGTCATTTAACTTGTGGAAAATTTATTCCTCATTATACCAATACTTTAAATTGCAAGACTTAAGTCGGAAAGAATAATGGAACTGGTTTCCTGAATCCGTTGTACATAAAAAGTTCTTTTAACTGAAATGTTTGCACCTTCAAATGGATTTGCTCTCCCTTTACGCTTCATTCATTATAAAGTCAATAAAAACAATCGTTTAATGGTACGTACGTGCATGCGCATTTACAATAGTACTAAACAAAAATCAATTAATTATTCCGATCAACGTCGTTAAAAATATAAAACTACAGAGATTTTTTTCAGTGATAAGGGGACAATGGTTGAACACAATGAGGACTTCACTCGTCACCGGCGTCATCGTTCGCGCTTTTTTTCAACGAGATTGACCTTCGGTGGCAATAGATCGGCGGGTCGGTAAATAGTGCAGACACCTCGGAATTCGCGGGGCGCCGGACCGGCCAGTGACGCCAGCGCCTCGTGCCTCGAACTACGATGGAAAGTTTTCACCGCGGCGATCTGATCGACCGAGGAGAGAAATTTCTCCTTCCGACACTTGATCAAATTGTTTTGCTCCTCCAGTAAATAAACGGCAATTCGATGTGCGCTCGCGCTCGTCTCCTCTTTTTTTTTTTACTCGAAATTTATTTTACAGTTTGTGATTTTCCATCTCGATACTACTTGCTCTCGAATCTCGAGATGCAGATTCCTTTTTGCTAATCGAATGAACGTTTTTATTGTAAATTTATATTGCGAATTGGCTAGGAGACGCACTTTAACGTACATGATTAAATAATTTTGTATATTAATTAACAAAATTATAGAACAAAATTTTGGAGTCGAATTTATTCGTTGTTAGGGTAAAGAAAAAGATATTGTTTGAATTTTGTAAAATATATTAGGAAATTTCTACGTACAAAAAAACAAATAAACTTAATCCCGAAAAAAGTTGGATATACTTTTTATTTTCATTCTAATATCTTTCATGTATTTACATGATGTCACAATTGTACTTTTGTATCTAGGTTCCAATAGCACAAAAAGGTGATGAAGAAAAAAAATCGAATAGCCTAGCATAACTTAAGTAAAAAAACATTTGATGAAACAAGTGATGCCATTTGCATAATCGGAAATAGATCTTGCGATATTCTTTGTGTATAAAAAAATAATATTGCTAAAATCCTAAACGCGAATGATCGTGGCAAGACCAAGCGCCGCGTGTGATAAAAAAATTCCTCAACGTGGAATTATAATCATTTACGATTATTCAACAATCCATGTACATAAAATTGATTATAAAGTCTACATCAGTTAATTTTCTCAACAGTGCGAATGCATATGAAATTCATACATTTTTCCGTTATAATCTCTCTCTTTTTTTAAATTCTGCTGATAAAAAATATCACATATCCATTTTTTTCTCCCTAACGTTTGAATATTTCAAGCTAAACGAGTCTCCAATCGATCATCTGGTTTATTTGTCTAGGAATGAAAAAAATCAATTTAGCTATTTACTTCGGTGTATAAGTACTAAGCATGGATTCAACTTGATTTAAGTGCCAGATATGTATATATCTATGAGCTGCCTATTGCGAATGACTATAAATGAAGAAAAAATATATATAAACAACAAGTTATAAAGGTTAATAAAATGTGAGGGGATATGAAAGTAGCCTTTGGTGAATGATGGACCTCAAATATCGTACATTGAGTTTGATGAAATGATGAAAATGTGAAATGACTCTGTGGTTTGAAACCACGTCGGGCTGAGGTGCGCCCGACGGGTTAAATATGCAAAAGTATGTAAAAAAAAAAGAAGCAGATAAGTACTGATGATACTCGTGATGTTAGTAGGGGTGAGTTTTCGATACTTCTGAACGATGGTTTAATATATATAATATATATACACCTTATCAAGGAATCCTACTAATCCTTCAAGGCACTTGGAAATAGGTTTACTTTGTGTAGCTGCTACAACATTTAATAATACCTAGCAAATTTTCATGCACTTTTTTTTATAATACTAGGTGCGTGCTCTCGGTGAGTGAACGTCAAAGGCTTGCGAAAGTCGACGAGACCGCTTCGTTACAACTGTCAGGCCGAATATAATAATATATATCCTAAAAATTTAATGCTTTTTTTTGCTCGAAAGCAATCAATTCCAATACTGCACTGTGATAATGTTTCTCTCTCTCTCTCTTTCTTTCAGTTAAATAAACGCGTCTTATCAGTATTAACAATTCGTATGCCTGGAGCCGCGCATCAACGGTATCAAGATGCTTGGGCTCTGGGCTTGCATGAGGAATGGGTCCTCGAGCAGTTGGGTTGCGGTGGCTCGATGAGCTGGATCTCGCACTAACATCTTCTCCAGGAATTTCTGCAGTCTTGGGCTCACCTAAAATTACATTTATATCTTAGAAATTGTCTTAACTAATTGAATAATGATTGAAGATAGTTTCTTTTAAATATTTTACTTTATGTGAATTTTTTAATTTCGGTGGAGGCATATCCCTGATGCGCCTCATGGCTTGCAATGGTGGTTCGTTGAAGAAAGGAGGTTCTCCATCAACCATCTCGATAATCATGATACCCAAAGACCAAATGTCGACTTCTGGACCGTATGGTAACCTATTTTTAACAAAATTATATTAATACTCTTAACTTATACATTATGAAAAGGTTTGAATTCGTAATAAGGAAAAATTGAATTCAACTAAGGCAAGAACTGCTTGTTTGCATAATTAGAATCCAATTTCCTTCTAAAAATAAGACATGCAGAGGTAACGATTAAATTATTTAAAAAAATGATTCAACCAACAAACGGGAAAAAAAGTAATGAATGAATATCTTTGAAAGCATCATTACCTAGAAATAACTTCTGGACTCATCCAATAAGGTGTGCCGACGAGTGACTTTCGTTTGGGCAGCTCCTCCGAGACCTGGGCGCAAAAGCCGAAGTCCGAGAGTTTCACCCGGCCGTCCGCCGTCAACAAAATCGAGTCCGACTTGATGTCTCTGTGTATGACGCCCTGCGAGTGTAGGTACTTTAGGGGCTTAAGGCACTGCAGGCAGACCGTCGCTATTTGGCTCTCGTCCATCGGCGAGCGCGTAACGATGTCCGTGAGGGCGCCGCCCTCCAGGTACTCCATCACCACCCACAGCTCGTCGTTCACCAGGAAGCTGTCGTACATCTCGACGATGTTAGGGTGGTGGTAGTCCCTCATGATTACCACCTCGTTGAACAGCAGCTCGCGACGCTGCTGCTTGCGGAGGTCCATCTTCTTCACCGCCACTTGGCGATTTGTGGTCTTGTCCGTCGCGATGCACACCGTGCCCGTACTACCCTCGCCGATCTTCAGGAAATTCTCCAAATTTTCTCTCGGGTCTCCCGTGCTCACCTGGAAATAGCAGCATATATTAATTTTTTTGTTCGTGGATTCTTGTCAATTTTTTTCTTTTCAATTATTAAATTGGACTTTTTTTTATGTTAGATGTTTTAGAAACTTTACAATGCTATTTTCAAGAATCAAGAATTTGATTGACTTTTCAGATAAAAATGAGATTTATTGCTTTATCTGTCAATTGATTTTTGTTTCAGATAATACTGCTTGTCAATTAATTTTCTAATAGTAGTAAATAAACAATTACACATAGCATTCCCAGATAGTAAATTATTAAGAAATACATAAATTAATACGTACCACCATTTGTAAGGCAGCTCTGAACTGTTCATGAGTGAGTCTCTGCTCTGTGCCTTGTTTACCGGTATTATTTGCAGCAGCAGATCCCACAGCTAAGTTACCCGACGACATGGCACTCTTCATATTCTGATTCTGATCTGGTGTTGAGCTGACACCTGGTATCGACGATAGACCACCTGTTTTTGAGAGGTTGTGCATAGACTGCGAACTCTCGATAGGCTTTTGAAAGTGAGAGTGAAAGTTTGCATTCTCTGCAGCTCCATAGTTCTGTGTATGTTTGGTAACATTGTGTGAGCTTAACTGACTCAGAGGACGTTGAGAGGCTATTGAGCCAACTGGTGACACTTTGGGCTGCATGTTATGCATCATCATGTTCTGAGTCATCGGACGATCTCTTGATGGATCTATCTTGGACTGCTGCATGTTTCCATTGTACTGAACAGTTTGTGGCACTGTCATAGACGGGTTCATTCTTTGGAAGTCATATTCCTGCATTTGAGGGATATTTGAATTGGAAGGACTTTGCATATTGGGTATGGGACTCAAATTTTGGAAGTTTATCGACAGATTCTGAGCATTAGAACTCATGTGTGGTGGGTTTGGTGAAGATTGCATATTGGGATTCAAATTTTGGAGATTCGGAATCATGCTGTGACCTGAATTTGTAGCTGGTCCAACACTTGGTGAATTTTGCCTCATTTTATCCAGGTACGCATGAGGAGGTTTGTTGTAATTCGGATACATTTGTGTTGGTGTAGGATTGGGAGTTGTCATTTCCTGGCCTTCTGGTACAGACGGTGGTAAATTTGCGTTATTTCTATAATCCCTTCTTAGCCTTGGCGGGCTGGAAGATCTTAAAGAATTAGACCTAGCTACACTGCTCATTTTTGGAAGATTGTTCTGCATAGCTTTTTCTTCCACCACTGACTTTCCAGTTCTTGGATCATTATGACCACGCACAATAGTCTTCAAGTCCAAAATTTCTGTAGGTGTAATTTCACTTGGATCCACCAACGGTAGTGGCCTATTAGTCGACTTCAAGATCTGATTGTTGCCCACAATTGAGGCCCACTGCAACGGCAGTCCAACAAACTTTCCTTCTCGCTTGTCAAAGCCAGTGTGCACTCGATGCTCAAAGTTCGTCGGAGTGGAGATCTGCGGTTTTTTCTTCTTCTTGGCGAACATGGTGGCAGCTTATAAGTGGCAGTTCGTCAAGGAATAGCAACAATTTCTAAAAACAGATTTATCTAATCAGTATCAATCTCACAATACTGCTCACGCCCCCCAAGAAAAATCGTGGGAACCAAAATAAAGCAAAGTACAACCCACTAAACTCGCAACAAAAACACGACGTATCGAGTGCGCCGCACATAAATTGGAGCAGCGACAGGAAGAGCACTAATTGAAGCCCCGTGCGCTGGTAAATACCAGCATCGAGCGAATTCCAGCGCGCGCCGTGCGATTCGCATTCAGTTTCCAGTCTCTCACCATCCAAGCATCGCGTACACATGCGATCATCGAAAAAGCAGCCAAACCAATTCACAAAAGCAGACGTCGTAAAGGCCAGTTTCCGGAAGAGAAAGTAAAAAAACGCACCGGAGTCCCGGAGGAGGCCTCGTCCCCGTTGCAGCGGCGGCTCCTCAGCTGAAGTCTCGTACGCTCCTCGTCGCGGTCATAATCCGGCGGCGGGCGTAGCTGCGGCTGGGCCTGGCGCCTCGCGGCCGCTCGCCTGGGCCGCCGACATTTTCTCCTCGCGCCCGGGCGTGTCGCCGCCTCGGCGATTAACGGGGATTTTCTCGGGGCCGCCGCGAGAGGCACACTTTTCCCGCAGCACCGCGAGGGCTTCCCTCCCTCTTCCCCGCCGCTGGCGGCGGGACGGACGACGCGCTGCGACGCCCTCGGCACTGGTCGACGTCGTGGTGCGCCGGCGTCGAGGCGGCGCGCAGGGAGGCGGGGGAGGCTGGACGAGGGTCGCGCGCGTGCCCCAAGGAGGCGGAGGACCTAGGCGACGCGATGTAGCTGCCCGAGCGCGGAGCGACGTACTACGGGCGGCGAACAGGTTGGCCCACCGCGGCGCTACCTGCAGGCGCCGAGCGGAGCTCGCCCAGGCATTCCGCTCCCCGATTTATGGGAGTAGCCGCGCGCGCGGTTATGCACTTACGTATGTACGGCTCGGTGCGTGTAAGTATGTGCGCTTGTAATGCCTCGAGATCCACCGTGTCCCATACCAGCTGCGTGTGTACGTACATGCATACGTGCGATCGAGGCATTTCACGGTTTTTTTTTTTTTTTTAAATTATTTTGTCTTTTCGCTTTCGTTGATTTCGGGCGTTGCGGCGATTTTCGTCGTGCGTCACGCATCGCTGCGGCTGCACAGGGCACCGGGGGGGAAATCGCCGGCGCGCGATCTCCCTTTATACAACGAGCGATTCACCTTTTCACATTTTTTGAGGCGGGATTGTTTGGATATTGATTTGGGGGAAACGGCCAGACGTCGGGTTCCATTAACATGACAAAGCGCTCTTGTGCCATATCCCAACTAGAGCATTAGAGCGGCTCTTTCACGAATTCTGAGCGCTGAACTGACGCGCTTTTTTTTCTCTCTTTCCTTTCCTTGTATATACTAGTGACCTTAAAATGTACGGGTCGTAAAAAGTAATAACTTTTCAAAGGCTTGCATTCTAATTGACGGTTGCTTAGAGAGGAATACTTTCAGGGGTTGTAATATTTTTTAATACATCTCTAAGATATTTTTGTTACATATACATACATGCAACTAAACGGAATAGAAATATTTTAAAAATTTACACATGCATATTATATTTTTATAAAAAAAAATTGTATACATTATACTGTGCGTATAATATTAAATTAGATTATATATATGTGCATATATATGAAAGTAAAAGTGTAAAGTATACGCCAGCATTAAATATATAAATAAAATGATCTCTTGTAACGCGAAAACAATTACGTCGTTTACTATAATAACAATTTCTTCGATACGGAAAAAGAATGCGATACTTAGGTAGCCGTGAGAATCGCACGGGAATCGCACAGTAGTTTAGTTACACTTGGGCTGTGGGAAGTTCGCTAATGTTTAATTCATTGCGATTATGATGGAAGATATCACAAGTATGTAAAGAATGATGTTACACGTGGTTATGTAAAAAAGCGCTTGCGGGGTATTAAAATATAACGATTCAGTTTATGTTCGTAAAATAGACTCATTAAATCTTATAGAAGAAATTAGTGAGCAATTAATCATTTGATATAGATTTATTTAAAGTAATTGTACGATACTTTTCACGCGAAATTTTTCCTTTTAGGTTTGATGTCCTATTTGTACTTCTTTCACCTTTCGTTTCCTTTTTTATTTGAATGACATTCAAGAAAGTGCTTAGCGAGCTTGACGATAATTCCCGCAAGTAACTGTAATGCACTTACCGACATTCCAAGTGACTGGGTTCTTGTAATTCAATTATCACGGAAGAACGTATAGTGCAACGGAAAGTAAATAGATGCTGAATTCTTCGTGACTATCCATTCAATATATATTTTAATTTTATTACTATAAATTGTTTTAGGACGTTGCGTTACTTAAAACCACTGCTGCATGTTTTGGGGGACATAATTTGCATTTTAAAGCGATTATCTTTTATTGTCGACAGGCACTGCGGATAGAGGATAAGTAGCTGCAGTTGTACAGCTGTAAATTAGACATATTGACGTTAAAACTATATGTAACGCCTTGAAGAAGAAAATTGTTTTATTTATCTTCGAAATTCAGATTTAATGAACTTTTGAAAATTTTAAATTAAATGCAAATCTATATACTCTTAGGTATTGTGCCGAAGAAGTTAGGTATGTAGAGGTATTATGAGAATACAAGTGCAATTATACTATATACTTGTGGTAAACAATATTGAAGCGATTCAGCGTCGTTTTTTGAGATTTTTGGCATATAAATTTAAATACAACTTCTCCAGATTTGATCATAATTATACCAATATTTAACGCGCGGAATAAACTGCCGCGGATAATAAGGGTAGGCTTGAATTCCATTTCTTTATCTCCCGTAGCTCTTGCGCTCTGCCTTTCATTCGATTTTCTTCGGGCGATACTTGCCGACTTTACACGCAGTAAGGCTCTTCGCGAAATACACCGTCGATGGAGCGGAAGGAGGCCGATTGCCCAGGTGACTTTGCGCGCTTTCACGCGGTTTTTCCGTGGCGAAAGCTGCGCGTGCTCAATTTTTCAACAATTTACTTTCGAATTTTCAATCCGTAGTTTCTCAGGCGTTCGGTTATCGGTCGCTAAGTATCTTATCCGCGTGACTTAGGGAATAATTTGGTATTGGAGATAAGCTAGGTCATTAAGGTTTTTAGGAGTGGTCTAAAATTGATTTATGACACAACATTTTGACGCAAGAAAATATAAGGTGTCATCAGTTTTCGGAAAACACACGTGTGAGAGTTAATTGCTTTATCATAAGAAACTTTAGATGCTGAATTATTTCACATAACATAGGATCAATGTGTTTTTACGTTACTCTCGTTACCTTTAAAAGGAACCAGAAACATTTTTTCTTTTAATTAAGCAGAAAAATTCCGATACAACAGTCTGATAGAATATTGAAAAAAATCAGCACATATTTTTCCTTTTTTCAATTTAGTAATTTAACAAAGATATCATGCTTAGAAAATACTTATGCTGTCACAATGTTATGATAGCAAGCTATATCTTTGTTAATAAAAATGAAATTGAGAAAAGAAAAAATATGTGTCGATTTTTTTCGATATTCTATAAGACGGTTATAATGGAATTTTAATTTTTTTTTCTTGCAGAATCCCAATACAGCGCTTTTTCGCTGTGGCTCTGTCATGAGGTGACAATACGTAAAACAATATGCTTCGCCTCCTCTGTTAATTTGTTTTGTTTGCCTACACGTTTACTTCAGAAGAGCAGTAATACCCATATAGTAGTTAATACAAAAATAAAATAGATCAAATTGAATGCAGATTTCGAATGGGCATTTAATCTGAATTGCCTAGCATATTTGGCCAGACGAGAAAGGCGAACGTAACTTGAAATATCTGCGCGCTCCATTAATATACAGCTTTGTGGGTACTACTGGGCCTCATCTTGCCACAGATATGGGCGCTTCGATTGGTCGCCGGCAAGCTGCCTCTAGTCGTAGACAATCTGATTATAAACACCATGGCCGTGACATCGACTCTCAAGTACTGTTCATTTGGAGATGCCGAAATGTACACAGAAAAAATCATGAACTTATCTAACTAAACCTCAAACTAACATCTTAGTTTGTGTATGTACATCTCACATATGTCTCATGTGAGATCTAATATCACGTTTTTCCGCCGAGGACGACCTTAAATGTGGATTCACTTTTCTCTGCGAAGAGTAATTCGTCAGTTTTGAAGCAGACGAGGACCGATTACGCTAGAATCGTGGGAGCGCGAAGTGATGATCTTCACGATGAGCTTCTACTTCGTCTCCGTCGTGACGTTCGTCGTTATACCGATCTTCGGATTTCACATCCGCACCATCAACAACATCACTGACGTTGGCGAGAAGGGCATGCCCCTGCAAGCCTACTACCCGTACGATGGCTCTTCGCCGCTTTGTTCTGCGCCGTCTCCTTCTCCATGCCCGAGGATTTTTTCGGGGCGCTCGTTTTTCATGCCAATGGCTAGTTTCAGATTTTGAGCCAGAGGATGATCGCGATTACGGGGGAAATGATTGGGAGGACACGAAGGCCAAAGAGAACAATCGGGTCGACCGCATGGAGCTTAAACAAGCTGTGCGTACTCACGTTTGTCTCATCAGGTGAATGGTTACATCGAATTAGATTTAAAAAAAAATAAATTCGTATGTTCGTAAATTCGTATTCGTATCTTTACTTCTTATTCAGGTTCGTCCATACAATATAAGCGACATTCAATCTGTCGTTGTTACTGTAAGTAATTTGCTTATCAATCGTTATGTGCTGCCTGGGTTATAAATGTACGTACGATATGAATCTGACAATTTTCAAATTAAAACAATCCACACTACAAATTTGTTTTTTCCAGAAAGTAAAGTCTGACGGAAAACGGCCTCCATTGTTTCAGCTTGTAATTATAGGAGGGACAGTGTGTAATTCTATGTTGCACATGTTCATTTACTGCATCGCAAGTGAAATGCTCGTTGAGCAAGTAGGTTTTATTTACTGCCTGTAAGTGTACACCGATAGGGTAAATAGCATTGTTTTATTCCAGAGCGGTGCTATATTCAACTCCGTCTATACGTCCAATTGGCACTCATCTGCGAGGAACTACACTTGGGATATGATAATGATCATGATGAGATCACAATTTACCGCTGGTAAAATCATGAATTTGTCCCTCAATGCTTACTTAAAGATACGTGAAAAAGAATGGTTAAAACAACAAATATACTTGCATTAATTTTTTCACTAGTGAAATTTAAATTATTCGTTTTAGATATTAAAAACTTCGGCTGGGTATATCTCCATACTTCTTACGTAAGGCGACTTTAAAAATTGTAAATAATTAAATAAAAATACTTTTTTACTGCTATTACGATTTATATTAATATTGCATTATAATAATATAAAAACAAATATGTAATAATCTAAATAATAATCGCACTTATTAAAATTTGGTTTCTATTAGTTATCATTTAAAATTATGCACCATATTGCAAATGCATTTTCAAATCTGATTTCGTCGCTCCTAACGATGAAAAGCACATTTCATTTCTACCCGACGAAAAAAAGCACATTTCCCTTTTTTTCGACGAATTTAAAGCACAATTCAAGTCTGCCACGAAGAGAAGCACTTTTTGGAATTTTGTCGCGAAGAAAAGCTCTTTTCGGATTTTGTCGCGAAGTTGGAGGTAAGTACAAGCTAAGGTGACGACAGAACTGCCGGAGTCACGCTATGCCGTAAGGGGTGAGAGCCGCGCTTCGAATGCTCGGAATAGCTTATAAATAATGCAGAATAAATTGCCGGATAATGACGGGGCGGGAACTTCAGTCTCCTTTACCCCAGCTCTCGGGCTCTGCCTTTCACTCGCCTTTCTTCGCCACCTCCGACAAGACCGTAAGACCTGTACATGACACTGTTGTAGCGGTAGATAGTCAAAAGGTGTAGGAGGTGAAGTGTTGCGATGATAAGTGATGGGGATAATCATCGAGGTAATTACGAAATTTCATTAAATCTCGGGCTCTCGAATCATTAAAAAGTGAAATGCTTTAATTAAAATATTTTTACTTTGATTAACACAATTTTATTAGTACCTAATAATGCGTGAAATAAAAAAATCTAAAAATTTCAAAATATTTAACAAAAGATTAAGAGTGAAGTTTATAGCGAACCAAACGAAAATTATAAGACTTTCAGTGGGCCTTTGGTCTCAACCGGTTGAGCCTAGCTGTGATAGGTATCTGGCCGAATGCGAAGGATCCAGAGGGGCGCATAGGTTTCAAGTTTCTGCGGGTACCCTTTATGGTCCTCTGGCTGCTGGTTGGACTTTTTCTGCCCCAGATGTACGCACTCGTCCAGGTATTCAGCGAGCTGCCCTTGGTGGTGGACAATCTGACCACCAGTTGCGCTGCCTTCACGTCCTCCATCAAGCTATTTTCTTTGTGGAGCTGCCGACGAGGTGCCGAAATTTTACGTATCATGTAGGTTTAGGTTTTATATCCTGCGATCTGATGATATTTATTTAACGTTATGCATTGACTTCAAATATTGCTTGGAAATTATATTTTTACACTCTCTGTTTAGTTGTATAAAATTCGTCGATTGACCTGAACTGTCAGGTATTATCAGATTATTTTAAATTCAGGTATTAAGATTATTTTAAAAGAGTAATCGAATTTTGTATTAAAATAAAATATCTCTAAGATTTTATCAAAAAAATTTTTGAAAGAGAGTTCAGTGATAGAGAATTTTACAATAAAATACTTTCCAGTACAATGGCTTCTGAAAATCTAATGAAACTACCTGCTTCATTTACGCTACGACGCAAGATAAATGTTATTAAAATTAAACGATAAAAGGAAAAGCTTCTTCAAATCCTTTTTCAAGCTAGTACTTCAGCAAGTGGTGGAAGTGGTAACATTGGACTGGACGCGGCAGAAGACCAAATGGGAACGCCGTGTGATGATAAATCAGGCTCGTCACGCTCGCGTCTTCACCATTAGCGGCTACGCCATAATGTTCGCCTGTTTCGTGGGCTTCATCAGCGCGCCATTTTTCGGTCTCAGCATACGCATCGTCAACAACATTACCGACGTGGACGGCCGATTTTTTCCCTTGCAGGCTTACTATCCCTACGACTTCGCGCGCTCTCCTTACTTCGAGCTGACCTATCTGACGCAGCTCATCGCCGGTAGCTTCGTAGGTATCTCGTTCTCTGTACCTGACAATTTTTTCGGGGCACTGGTGTTCCACGCCAGTGGCCAGTGCGAGATCCTAAGTCAGAGGATGGCCATGCTTCTGTCGGGAGATGACTTTAAGTGGATGGAGTACAACAGAAAGATTTTCAGGTTGAGGTTGCGACGACTGGTTCGAACTCATGTACGCCTTATTAGGTAATCACAGTGCCTTATAATCATCTATTTTTAACAATGTTTCATCTATCTTTAAGATTCTTATTTTTTAGTATATACCTTATTTAGTGTATACCTTATTTAGCATATACCTTATTTAGTATATACCTTATTTAGTATACCTTATTTAGTATATACCTTATTTAGTATATACCTTATTTAGTATATACTTATTTTTTAGTATATACCTAATCACGTAGGTTCACAGGATACATTTTTTCGTATTTTAACAGATTTGTTGAGGCTGTGGAACGTTCCTTCAATTTACTGATCTTAGCGCAGGTTATTTGTTTGTCTTTGGTCATATGTTGCCTGGGATTTGGAGTTGTTAAAGTGAGTAAATGACAGTTTACATAATTAAAGTGGATTTACAAAACCCTATCTACTTATATCAGTCAATAGGTTCAGAAAACAAGAAACCACCAGTAGTACAAGTGGTCACCTTAGTAGGGACACTGTTAAATTTAATGATTCACATGTTCGTTTATTGCATAGCAAGCGAACTTCTTGTAAAACACGTGAGTACGAACTCATTGTTTGTCAATGGAAATAGTTTACTCATAAAATCTGTAATATTAATGTTTGCAGAGCCTGTCGTTCTTTCATGCGGTCTACAGCACGTCGTGGTATTTACAACCAACGAGAATTGCACGAGATATCATCCCGATAATGATTCGATCGAAATATCCCTTAAGACTCACCGCTGGCAAGTTTTTCTATTTATCTCTCAATACATACCTGAATGTAAGTCGTCGGAAATTACCAGTTAATCAGTGACTGCCTTGAATAACTAGAATTTCAATTTTAGATTTTAAAAAGTTCTGGTGGTTACATTTCTATGCTACTGGCAGTCAGTAGTTGATAGCATTGCATTGAGATCTAAGTATCACGTATATTTGACTTTGTATTTTCACTATTTATATTTAGAGTAATAAAGAAGATGTCATTTTATTTGATAATATATATGTGTAAAATTAAGATCATTTTATTTATGGGTTGGGAGTATTTTGTAAAACAAAATGGTATATGTTCCCTTACCATTTTATTGAAGATCGTCGACATAATACAAGCGGCATTCAATCTGTCATTGTTACTGCAAGTAATTGGTCCAACTGGCACTCATGGTCGCGTAAGTACTCTCGGGATTTCATAATGATTATGATGAGATCAAAGTATTCCTTTCATCTTACTGCTGGTAAAGTCATGAATTTGTCCCTCAATGCTGGCTTGACACTAAAAAAAATAAAAAACACTTTTCAAATAATTGTTTTCACTAGTGAAAAATATTTAAATAAAATACTTTGTTATTAATAAATTGCACCTATTAAAACTTGTTTTCTTTAAAATTATGCACCACATTTAAATGCATTTTCAAATCTCGATGATTTATAGCCGTATCATCTTCACCCCGAAAGTCACTATTCCATTTTCCATGCATGAAAGAAAGTAACAATCGACCAATACGAAGTTGCGGACATGTATAAGCTAAGGTGACGACGAAACTAAGTAGACGACTGACTATAAGAACCCAATAGTAAACGAAGCGCGTCGCGCTCCGCACGCGTGACGGTTTATTAATAATGCAAAATAAATTGCTGGATAATAGTGGGGTTGAAGCAACCGTCTCCCGAAACTACCACCTCCTGTCCGTGATTCTCGGCCTCTGCCTTTCACTCGCCGTTCTTAGTCTTCTCCAGTAAGACGCTTGTATAAGGCGGTATCATAGCAATAGATCGTCGAGTTGACGGCTCAGCGTACTTAAACGTTACTTGGAAGAAGCTTTTTTACAATTAATTTAAAATCTGTAGAGTAATTGTATATGCGTTAATGCAATTGTCATTATAACCATGAAAAAAGGAGGAATGGTAAATGGTGAACTAATTTTCGTTAAAGATAATGCATCCCAATTAAAAGGTAAAAAGATTAAAACCGATCTTCAAAAAGTTGTGCTTTAATGAGAATTGCATAAAATTATGTAGATCTGGATTGGGCACTGGGCCTGAATCGATTGAGTCTTCGGGTGATGGGTGTCTGGCCAGAAAAAACAAACGAAAAATTGCTTTCTTCGAAGATTTTTCCGATGATTATACGAACACCATCGATGATAATAACAATTTTTTGTTTCTTACTTTTACCTCAGGCATATGCGTTTAAGAAAATCGGTAAAGATCTACTCCTGAACCTTGACAACTTTGTGAGCAGTTTACCGGCTTTTAACAGTTGCGTTAAACTTTTCTTCTTCTGGCGCACTCCAATGGGTAAACATTTTTAATCTAACACACAATTTTAATCTTTTTGGTAATGCCTATTAGAACTTCCGTTAAATTAAAGTATCAATACGTCGCCCCATGTTTGCGATTTGTAATTTTTCTCGCAATTTTCTTTTTCAATTCTATGGTTGAACACCATTTCCATATTCATCACTAAATTATTATTTCATTATAGATTTAAAACCTGTGGTAAATTCTGTGACTGAAGATTGGCTACGTCCTAAAATGGAGTGGGAATATGAAATCATGCGAAAAGAAGCATATATTGCCAAGCTTTTGACCGTGGCGAGTTATGCAGTTGGTAGTTGTGCTTACGGAATCTATGCGTTTGGACCTATGTTTGGTCTCAACTTTCGTCTTCTCTCAAACATCACGGACTACGGCAACAAATACTTTCTTGTCCAGTCTTACTATCCTTATTATTATGCCAAGAGCCCAATCTATGAATTGACACACTTGTCCCAGGTTTTGGGTGGGACATTGTTGTTGATGGCCTTGGCTATACCGGATACCTTCTTTGGAGTATTAGTCTTTCATTTGAGTGCACAATTCAAAATTTTGGGTCTGTCAATTGAAAATCTCTTCCAAGTGAAAGATAATACTGGTCTGAGTTTAAATAGATGCAAACTTTTTAACGAGAAATTAGCCGTCTACATCGACAGGCATGTGCATTTGATGAAGTAAGTCAAAGAAGTCAAAATAACCGTATTTTTCGATACGACGTGTGCAAGGTACGATTTTACGCAGCTGATTTTGAGAAAGCGTGTGCAAAGTCGTATCTTTGCGCACCGCGTGTCGAAAAGCTTTGTTTGCACACTCGTACTTTGTAAATAAAAAACAATAGTTTCCGGAATTTTTTAGGATGGTTTCATCAATTGAAAAGTCATTTAACTTTGTCATAATGATGCAAATATGTTCCTTGGGCGTCGTGGTGTGTGTCTTAGGTTTACGAGTGATATACGTAAGATCATTAAATTTAATGAAATTATTTTTTATTAATAGTTGGTGTAACCAAATTATATTTTAAAGATAATTAAATCGGATGGAGAAAAACTGCCACTTCTTCAAACTCTTAATCTATGTTCAATTGTATTTTCAATTGTATTGTTCACCTTAGCAGATTGCGCAGCTAGTGAAACTTTAGCTGAACATGTAATGATCACAAATGATGATACTATTTATATTATTTGAATTATGATGGATTCACTTAAGAGTGATATTTTTTATTTTTAGAGTGGAACTTTACTGCTCCATATTTACAGTAGTAAGTGGTATGCGGTTGGTTTAGCTAAACGGGACAATCAAAAATTAATCATTATGATGATGATGTCAAAAAAACCGCAGCTCCTAACGGCTGGTAAAATCTTGCACCTATCAATAGCTACTTACTGTTCCGTACGTCTGATACTTATGCACTTATATATAATAATAGTGCTTTTGCTAAAACTGATGATTAATGATACCTTCAACTTTCAGATTTTAAAAACAATAGCTGGATACATATCTGTTCTTCTAACAGTTAGTGGATAGAAATGTACGCAGATAAAATATGTCGATATCAAATTAAAAACACTGAGTATTTTCTTTTTAATTCTTGAAAAGGTGTGGGCTTCCAAACCATGTGAAATGCAATGAGTAAAGAGTAAATATTTTTGCGTGCATATTTAATTTTTTCACTGCGTAATTTAAGACAGCTCAAGGTCGTCGTGAGAACTGAAGCGGCAGAAGGTGCCGAGGCGATCGGCGCTCGTGCGCAAGCTTATCGCCTTATAAATAATGTGCAGGATAAATTGCCGCGCAAAATGGGGGTAGGCTTGAATTATAGGTAGTTTAATTATTTCCTTATTCTCCCGTAGCCCTCGCGCTCTGCCTTGCTTTCGCCTTTCTTCAGGCATACCTACGAACACGCAATAAGCTGCTACGTGAAATACATCTTCGATGGATCGGAAGAAAGCCAATAGACCAGGTGATTTTGCAGGCTTTCACACGGTTTTTTCTGCGGCGAGAGTCGGAGGTTGAAGAACAAAGTTTACTTTCAAAATTTTATTCTGCGGTGTTATGCGCGTTCGCGTATGTACGTATGTAGACGGTAGATCCTTTTAAAATTTTCCACGCAAGTTGAAATCACTTTGTCATAAGGGTTTTTATCAATTAGCACGGATTTTAGCGCTATTTAAGTATTCTTGAAAACAACAAAAATTTTTTGCTTTTTTTACATTTTTTGTATTATTTTTATACTTTTTTATATGTCTAGTCATCTTTAGTGTTCATATAAAAATTATTATTTTGCTGCATACTTAACGATTTAAATGATATACCTTATTTAGGTACACTTTAAAACTATGATTCGTACCAAATTTTGCATTTTTAAAGCTTTTATGAATTGATCTGCAGTTTAGGTTTTAGTTTTTTTTTTTTTTGTTGATTTACACCTTATTTAGATATATTTTACGTTACTTAAGCTGCGCTTGAAAATTTACATCTTTTTTAAAGCTTGAATTTTAGGTCTACTTCAGTGATTTATACACTTTATTTCAGTACATTTTTTATATCAATGAAAGAAGGATTGCCGGTTTTATTACATATATGTTTATATTAATAATATTAGCAGTGATCCCCTTACGAAAATAAACTACTGGACTAGTGCAATATTACTGAAAAATGCTAAAAACTACTGACGAACTAATTGATTCCAGTAGTAAATTGACAACTACTATCCAACTGCTGACTATATTTACAAGTATTTCTAAGTAGTTTACCTGCAGTTCCCCTGTAGTTACTAGTCAGTAGTTAACTAGTAGTTGCCAATTACTATTGGATTTAAGTGATCCATCAGTAGTTTATCAGTGGTTCATTAGTACTTTAGTCAGTAGTTTTGTAAATAGTTTTTCAAGTAATCTATACGAGAAAGCATTTTGCCAGTGCAGATGGCAGCATTTTTTAAGAAAGGATTGAATGCAGATTTCGAATGGGCATTTAATCTGAACCGCCTGATATTGGATGCAACCGGAATATGGCCAAACCAGAAGGGCAAACGTAACTTCAAATTTCTGCGCGTTCCGTTTATGGCTTTGTGGGTACTGTTGGGCCTCACCTTACCACAGATGTGGGCACTTCGATTAGTCAGCAGCAACCTAACATTGGTTGTGGACAATCTGATGACAAACGTGTCTGTCTTGTCCGCGATTTCCAAGCTACTAATTATGTGGAGCCGTCGCAAATACAAAACAATTCACATTTAAAAAAGCTAAATTTTTCACTTCTTTGAATAATATCTCTTATATCTAATTTTCTTTACGTTATACCTACATTTAACTTTATTTTATTAATATGAGTGCGATAAACTAAAATTTTAAGGAAATTAATCATTTTTAGTGTCAGCTACAAACTTTTGATATGAATCTTTGATTGTGTTGTTACTCTTCTTTTAAATATACTCTTTATACTTTATACTCCACTTTGTATTTCATTTCTCGAGTCCGTACAAAACATCCCACAATATTGCTAGAAGATAAAATTTTAAATATTATACATCTTTAAATTGTTGCTGAATTGTTGTCTCTTTCTCTTGATCTGCGCGGAGTTGGGCTAGCCCCGTTTTTACGAGGATCATATTACAGGTCAAAA
>JAXIUT010000037.1:19155251-19168628 GCA_035586675.1 Eurytoma californica | reverse complement strand
TTCTCTTCATTTTCTTCACCTCTTCTTCTATTCTTTATTTTCAGCACACCCTCATCTTTACTTGCCTTTTTCTTCTTCTTTACTACCTCTTCTTCTTTTCTTTTTCTTCTTCTTTACTACCTCTTCTTCTTTTCTTTTTCTTCACTTCTTCATTTCTTCTATCTTGTTTTCTTCTTCCTCTTCTTCACTTCTTCCGTTTTCTTTTCTTCTTCTTCTTCTTCACTATCTCTTCTTGTCTTCTTCTTCTTCTTCTTCACTATCTCTTCTTGTCTTTTTTTCTTCTTCTTCTTCACTATCTCTTGTCTTCTTTTCTTCTTCTTCTTCACTATCTCTTCTTGTCTTCTTTCTTCTTCACTTCAATTCTTCCTTTCCTTTTACTTCTTCTTTCACTTCAGTTAATCAAAGAGTCTTTAACTAACATCAAAAGTATTTCTCTTATTTGTAATAAATAACTTCTTTTGCAAATCTAGTACTTAATTTTCTTTACTTCGTCAAAAAATCTGACTAAAAAATCTTCATTTCTTTCAAACAGGGCCACGAAAGCGAAAAGGACCTGAGTCAAACGCAGGCGTGCGCTGGTTACGGCTACCAGACGGCGCAGACTGGATGTTGGCCGGCGTCGGTCCAACCGGACAACCGACTGGACTACGCGCCAGCGCCAAGCGCAGGCTACGAGACGACGACCGGTAAGGAGATGCGCGGCTCCCAGATGCTACCGTGCCAGTCGCCCGAAACGGCCTGCTACGCGAGCTACGAGGAGTACCCCCAGCAGCAGCTGCAGGTGCAGACGAGCCCCGAGCCCTTCTACTACCAGAGCGAGCGGTGCAACTACACCTGCGACGTACTCGACACCAGACCCAATCAACCTGGCCTCCCCCTCAACAACAACAACAACAATAATCAGAACAATAACAACAATAGTAGCACTGCTGGTGCTATGGGGTACGAGGGGGTAGGCGAGATGGAGCTGCCACCGTACGTCGATTACACGCTGGTGGGGATGCTATGCAGCCCTGGCGGCGAGGAGCAGACCATGCTGCCCGCCTGCCAGCAGCAGACCCTCGTACACGGCTACGTTCCTCATCATTAAGGATCGATCTCCTTTATTCTCTCCGGGCGGTGTTACCTAAGCGCGCGAATGCGACTTTTTTTTTATTGCCGAGTGGTAGAGCTTTCGGGTGGGGACGATTACCTTGCGCTCGCGGAGGGTGGTTTTTACGAAACGACAAACCAAATGATTGCATTGAATGTTTCTGTTTTTATTGATCAGATGACATTATACTTACTTCGCTAAAGCTGAATTAGTGGAAAGCCACGAAAAATGATTATTGATTAGTGAGCACATTTTACTGATTTCTAATATATTTCACTAATTTTTAGCGGAATGCATCTTTCGCACACTTAGTTCGATTAGGAAGTGCGTTGTATTTATTTGAGGGAAGAGGAGAATGTTTGCGAATGGTGGAACGGTAGGACCGGTGAATTTTCGACTTCGAAAGTTTTTTCGAAAAAAAAAACAGTCGATCGAGTAGTGAAATAAGCTTTGTTAATAAAAAATGATTCTTTATCACCAACGTAATGCATGCGATGATGAAGCAAAATCTATCTTAGGAACCGACAAGTCGTACTTTTTAGTTTCGCGTTACTCGTTAGTATCTTTTTTTTTTAAAAAAAAAGGTTTACAAACCTTTTATACGTACTTATTTGAACGTTACTAGTAAAATTTATTGCCACTCAGTGAGGAATTTTCTCGTCGCGGCGCGCGATTTGTACTATAACGAGAACTACTGAAGTAAAACTTTAGCTTAGCGACACACTAAAGAATGTTTTATATAATAATAAGGAAAATTGATTGAACGCCATCCCATTGTTGCCACGGGAGGTGGAAAAAATGTTTACTTATCCTTGATTGCGCATTTTATTATAGCGGCTCGAGTCACGCGATTTCAGTTCCTTCGAAATTAATCTTAAGCGATTAGGTTCTTTTTTTAACGTACGTTAAATTGCGGTGCAAAAAAATGATAATTAAAAAAAAAAACGAGTATGAAAAATTATTACTGTTTTCGATGAAAGTGCAGTATATTGAGTCTTTGATTGTACATAGTATTATTACGCCATTATATATACATAAAGTGAAAAAATTGTACATAACGAACGATACTGTTAATTTAATGCGAATTAAGAATGAAAAAAAAATGTCAAAGGTTGAATTGAGAAAAATAAAACGATTACGAAAGTCATGTCTCATGTAAAAGTCACTTGTTCTTTATTATTAATCCATATATAATTATTTGTGATTCATTTTTTTTTCAATGTTTTAACAGTTATTTTGACGATCACAATATTTTTATACGCCTAATCACTCTGCTCTTAATAATTAGAATTTTGCGCTTACAACGACGCACTTATCCTTTTTAAATTTCATTGAGAAACAATGTTGAACTAAAAGAAAAAAAAATAATTCATCAAACTTTAATAAAAAAAAGAAATTTATTTAATCTTCCTTCGCACGTATTTTTTTTTTTTTTTATATCCACATGTTTTTTTTTTTTTTTTTTGTTTCATTAATTCTATACGCTATAATTTTAATAATGCATGTTAATCAAAAACTTTCTATTACAAATTTTTTTTGCATTTTCTTTTTACTTGGCTTACGTACTAAAAAAATTTTTTCAAAAAAAAGAGGGGACAAACTGTGTAGCCTTAGCGGTCATGTGCTTCGTTTTACTTTCTGTAAGGGAGGTAAGTATAGCTATATATCACCTATTTTTGTTATAATGAAACGCCTTCGTCGTGCTCCTGACGCATTAAACTGCGCTTTAAGCCGCGCTCGAACTATCAAGCAGTCGATTTGACGACGTTTAAATTCATCTTTTTCTGTGACTAATTTTTTCTTTTATCACTCTGCAATTTTTAAATCTAAAAGTTTTTCTTTATAAAGTCTAAAGAACGATGGGTGCATGTCACGACCGAAATACAGTTCACGACGGTTTTTTTTTGTTTATCTATACAGTATATAGCAGGCACATGTCTTTGATGTTTGGGCTTATCGTCTAATAACGCATTTTATTTTTGTTTTAAAAAACTTTACATAAGATCACTAGTTATTCTTGTCACTCATTTTTTTTAAATTTTACCCTCAATTTTTTTCGTGCACATTTTTCGAAAGACAATTGCGGTTGGAAGAATTTCGAGACGTGCGAAGGTCCGCTTCTTAGTTATAAAATATAAGCTTATACAATATTCGAAAGAAAATTTCATAGCTTTGTGTTTTTTTTTTCTCCTCTCACAGGTTAGAAGTTTGAAAAAAATTAACAAACGAACGAAGTGCAAACTTTCGTAGAATCGAAGTTTTTATGAAAGTTTCCCTGTAAGTTCTACTAGACAGAATTTACTCTTTCTTTTACACAGCTTTTAAAAGGGAGGATGACGAGAAATTTTAACTTTTTAAATTTCACGGTCTACCACCTCCCGTTAACAAAAAAAAATCTCTACGTTCGCTCACATGAGATTTGAAAACGTTAATTCGCTACTCTTAGACGTGAAAACGTTGAAAGGAGATTATAAGGTGCGTGGCCACTCCACGGAAAATCTCGGGACTCGCTTCTCTTCGTCATCTTTTTTTTCTTCTTCCTCGAAAACAAGGTGCTCAGTTGTTTTCTTTTTTTTTTAAAGACGATTAAAGGAAAATGAAGAGTCGAATGTTATTTTCCGTCCTCAATGTATAAAAAACGTAAAAAAGGGTGGTCTACGCGACGCGTGGAGTTTTCCGCAGAGTGGCGATGCGCCTCAATGATCACAGCTATTTTACGATACACTATACAAAGTGTCTATATATATACGCGCGTCGGTAAGAACAATCGGTGCCTAATATTCTAAAATGTAGAAATTCGAGTTTCACACCAGCTAATGTCAAATGTTTACTTTTTTTCGCAGAGATTAGCGCGAGAGGCCGGGGACAATGACCGCATTGTCACCGGTATCTGCGCGTCCTCTCTTTGGAATTTCTTATCTACAAATCCTTTTTTTTACTTTAAATCATGTAATTATACAAGTGAAAAAAGGGTGACGTATTGGTCACTGGATACGTCTACATTTTTGTTGTTGTAGAGAGTAAGCAAATTAAATCTAATCGAACTTCTTTTTTAACAATTAAAGTGCAGTATTTTCATTTTAATGCTGAACTGAACAGTGGCGTAACACTTAATTAAAGAAGCTCATCGGATACATCTAAATAATCAGTCATCGTAAAACTTTATAAATATATGAATGAAAATGATGAAATACAGCGAACCTACGTAATTGTTTACTAATGTGTCGGAACAAAATATTAATTTTTTTGTGTCATTTTATGCTTTTCATCTTAAAAAAAATCATTACGTGAACCTACTTAGTCACTTGAATAATGTTCACAGGTAATATTATTGCACGCTCGAACGAGATTTTTTAGACGAACAATAGCAATTTTTTATCATACAAATATATATTATTGATGAGCACGTATCGTCAATACATGACTCAATATATAAGGGTATGATTTAAGCGAAGTACAGCGTAAGTTCACAATGGCTATAAAACTTACGTCTCTATTATTCCTCACGAGGTGCAAAGATTATCTATATAGTTCTCACAGTAAAATTACTTAGAGCTCGTATTATATTATTTTGTTTTTTTATTAATTTTTTTTTATGAAACGAGGGTAAATCAGGACGAGCACCGCGTCCTCGTCCTCATCGTTTCGGTTCGATGTTTTTTACTTATATCGTTATAAAAAAAGAGTTCAACACTGAACGTGTCATCAATTTGTTTACAAATTTAAACTAAAACGTGAAAAAAAATTAAAAATTAACGTAGTTTCACGAAATACAACACTCTGTCTCTCGCATGCATTCTCCGTAGCTTCTGTTCCCGCCGCATCTCGTAAAAAATGAAACAATCGATAACGAACAAAAGGGGCGCTTACAAACTTTCCTCTCGCGGTCACAGCTATCCACAGCATTCGACAATTATGTTTCACTCGTGTATTTTTGTTTAGCTTTCTTACTTTTTTTTTATGTTTTTTCTTCTTTAAATTACTTATATCACAATAAAATGCCAGCGCATCCTAAAGTGTATCCATCTCATTCACATCTTCACTCTCACGCTTTGAAATGTCTTATAGTGGGGATGCGCCCGAGGCTCTGGCAGGTTTTGGCCTTACAATCAAAGCTTCTTCCTTCGCTGGATGGTTAGATGAAAAGTTAAACATCGTTATTATAGGTAAAGATCATTCAAGGAGATGATCTTTGCCTAATAATGCTGCACAACTCTTGATGATGCCACAGAATCCAATTACCTACGAGTTCCTTCTTTTTCACTTCTATTGACCCTTGCTGGTAGTCGCGTGCCTTTGCAAAGGCTTCACTCGCACTCTATAAAACTTTGTTCCCTGTGGAACCCTGTAGCGATTTTCTGGCTGTAAATAAAAGGAACATCAATTGAATCATTGAAATTTTTTTTTCTAATGGGAATACATTATAGAATTATTACCCTACATGCATACAAAATTCCACTGTATCCGTCTAATAAAATATTGAAAAATAATCGATTCGCAGTTTTTCTTTTTTCAAATTAATGATTACTATAACAAAGGAAAATAGTGGGACGTTGCGATAGATATACTACCCTATTATGGTCATATCACGTCGGTAAGGAATTCAAGCTCGCGATATTTTTATTTATACATTAAATTAACTAAAAGAAAAAATACAGTGTCGATTGTTTTTTCAACATTCCATCAGCTGGATATAATGGAACTGTTCACTTTTCTTATCCACTCAAAATGAAATAAAAAAAACGCGCTACCTTTTTAGCCGAGCAGTACTCCTTCTCCACAACTTCGGCAACGGCGTGCAATTTAATCGGGCACCCGTCGGCGCCAAACTTGAGATCCAAGTCGCCGATGCAGTCAGAGTTGAGAAAGTAGTAGGTCTGCGAATCCTGCAGTACAGTGTAGTTGCGGTGCAGCTGGTCCCAGAGGACGAGCACGACGTCGCCGGGATTGCAGCTGGTGAATATGATCTTGGCCTGCTGAACCAGGCTGGTCGTGCTCTTGGTGAGCTTGTCGCGCACCGTCTGCGAGGTGGCCTCGCGCCTGCGCTCGGTGCTCGTCGCCACGTCGACGCGACTCGTCGAGGCCACCTCGGCGACCACCGCCACCGAGGCGCTCATGTCCTTGTCGCGACTGCCCTCCGACGTCGACGCTATGGAAGAGGAGCTCAACGACTCCGCCAACATGTTCCGCCGCTTCGTACGCTCTTTTACTGAAAAGTAAAAACGTCGCTTTTAGAGTGGATTGCATTAATTTTACCTTTTGCGCTAGTGTGCGGAAAGTGCTCCTGTGCGCATTAAAACCAGTGAGCGAACTTTACGCACGGCTCGGATGCCAAATACGTTTGCACTTTATGAACACTAGTACAAAAGAGAAATCATAATTCTTGCAGGAAGTTTGATTTTGCAATTTACTCTCTTAGATCTCAAAACAATTTTCGACACTCGGGCGTAAAATGCTACTTTACTCCCTTGGATCAAATAAACTACTATTTCCAGTTCTTAGTGGTTGATGGGTGCTATTTACCTAATTCGACTTCGAGTCTAACTTTGTCGTTCTCCAAATCCTCGAGTTTGGATTCAATGCGTTCTTTGCTCTCTCTAAGAGTCCTCAGTTCGGAAGAGAGTCTCTTGTTCTCTGCCTCGAGGGCGTCGATTCTACCGTTGAACAAGTCACTGTTAGCCTCCAGTCTGACCTTCTTTGACTCCGACACTTGCACTTCATCTTTTGGGGATTCTGGCAGGGACTCTGCGAGTTCGATGTTCGTTTGACTCATCTTCAGGCTATCGTCCTCCAGCTCCCTCCTTAACTTATCTCTCTCCGTCTGCAATACAACATAAAAATATATTGAGATATTTTTTTGCATCTACTTATTAAAACTGATTATGTAAGTTAATTTGTGTCTGTGTGCGCACTTAAAAGGCAGTTGGACAAGGCTCTGTACTCTCTAACTACAGCTAAACTAATTATGCCTTCTGACAAATGAATGTAAATAGGCGTAACAGTCATTGTATCCAAATATTATGAATAAGCACGTAGCTTTTCGTCTAAAGATTTTCTGGCTTTTATTTCTATATACCCCTAACCGACCTTAAAAGTCATTGAAAATTAAAATTAATTTAGTGTTAAGAAAAATTAAGGCACCAAATATTTTTTTTTGACTTTCTAAAATCATCGAAAAAATCAAAAGAAAAAGTTCAAATTAATATAACGTTATTACTATACAATTTATATTAGCGTAACAGCGCGGCAATATCTGTTGATTGCAAGAGCCAACTGCGCTTTAATTAAATGTGTGGTGCCAAAAAATGTAACTACATACTCAACTGTATATAACAAATGTGTGAAAATATAAAGCCAAAGTTTTTCTTACGGACATAATAATATAGCTGTCTGTACAAATACAAACTAATAACAATATAGAATGAATAAAATTAAAAAAGAAAGATACTTACAACAAAAAAAATCCGAGGATTTACACCGACATAATATACATTTTTACTAAAAATATTATTAGAAAATAAAAAAATTTAAACTATTATAATCTGTTAATTACACATAAATCAAATAGATTTTTAATTTTGTTCCCTAATAATACTCATATACAATTGCATAGTACAATAAAAAAATTAGTGTAGTATAGTATCATAATTGTTTTCAATGGAATTTGTAAAAAATCATTTCTATTTTCATTCTAATTAATCAACAAAAGAAATGACGATGCTCACTTGACTCTCATGCTGCTCGAGCTTCTCCTGGGCCTCGGCGATCTTGCGCTCAAGGTCCGCCTTGTCGGCCTCGAGCTCGCAAATCACTGACTGCGCATCGCTGAGCCGCTCGGCCGTCGACTTGTACTGACGGCACTCCTCCAGCAGGCCGAGCTCCCGCTGCTGGTACAGCTCGATGTCCTGCTTGTGCTTGCTGATGATGTCGCGGGCCAGCTGCAGCTCCTGGTCCAGGGAGCTGCGCTCGCTCTCCACCGCCAGCCGCACCGCCTCCTCCTTCTCTGCCTCGAAGTCCTTCTTCGCCTGCTCCAGGATGGTCTCGTGGTTCACCAGCTCGATCACGTCCGCTCGCTGCGAAATAATCGAACGTAAATTTGTTCGTTCTAAATGTTGCTTAAACTTAGTTCTATTAGTGTCGAAGAGAATTACTAAAATCATTTTTTGTTATTATTTTTGTTAGGGCAAATAAAGTATTTGCACGAAGAGGGAGATGACAATTTTATGGATCGTTTTAACTGGCGGATGTGCTAACATTAATTAGGAGATGACAAGTTTGTGGATCGGTTTAGCTGCTGAATGCGCTAACATATAGTTAATGAAAATAAATCGCCTAAAATAATCAGGAATATTTATAATTTCTTATCTAATTTGAACACATTGGCAGTCATATCTTTCCTCAGAAAATTTCAGAAGAAGTCTCCAGAGACATTTTAGTAAAATACATTTTTTAGAAGACCCTTCGACATGAATTTAAAAACACTTTAAGAAATTAAAAATGTTATTTTTTTTAATTTCATTAAAAAAGATTATTTTATTAGAAAGAATTTCTTACCTCTATCTTTTCAAGACTGGAATCACTCGGGCTGCGTTCCATGGTTGAGGCTGCCATGAGTTTGAATCTTCCCCTGATTGTTTCCAGCTGAATTTTGAACTCCATTTGCAACTTGTCGTTTTCCTCTTTAAGAGCCTTCTGATGTTCCACCTCAGTAGCAGCTAATTTTTCTACCATTTCCCCCATTTTTTCTTGGCACTGATCTAAAGAAGTCCTCAATCCAGTGACTTCAGACAATCTGGCCTCATTGGCATCTTTCAAGGCTGCTTCCTTCTCTTCCTGTGCCTGCTCTAATCTTTCCTCCAGTTGTCTATAACAAAAACGTTCAGTTATAAACTTCATTAATTTTGCCGTTTAAAACTTAAAAAAAACTATATACTAAAAAAATAAATTTACAAGATATTATCGTACATCTACTCAAGATGATTATTTTCTGAAAATTAGAATAGTTCATTGACTTTAGTGTAATCGAATTTATTTTTAATATCCAAAATTTTACTCTTTTTAAAGAAAATAATCTTCTCAGTGTATTTCATAATTCATAGAATAATTCTTCCATCGAATAATTCTTTACATCAAATAATTCCTTACGTGGAATACTTCAACCTAGCCTATAAATTTCTTACATGAAACACTTCAATCTATCCAACAAATTTTTTGCAACGAATAACTGCACATATTCAGTAACTCCATAAAATAACACCCGACACATAAGTTCGCAAAAAAGAGAAATCCTCACCCGCAGAGTGCCCTGAGCTTCTTCATATCCTCCTGCTCGTCGTCGAACTTCTGACGCATAGTAACAACAAGTCTATTGAGCTCGCCGGCCTCGGTCTTCTTGTCGAGAGCCGATTGCTGGGCCGTCTGTAACTCGTCGTCCCGCGACTGCAGCATCTTCTTCAAGTCGGAGAGCTCGAGCTCATGATCAACCGTCAGCTCCTGCTCGCGCTCGCGCATCGCGCAAGTGTGCAGCTTGAGCGCCTCGCCGATGTCCTCGAGGAGCTTAGCCACGCCGGCCCGATCGACTAGCGCCTTTTCCTTCAGTGTCTTAAGCTCGTGGCGCAGATCCTGCAGCGTCTCCGCCGCAGCCGATTTCAGGCCTCGGATCACCGAGCGCAGACGTTCCACTTCCTCCCTAGTGCTTCCGAGATTCTCCTGTAATTGTTTTTAAATTGTGCGTTTTTTTAAGTAAAATGTCGATTTAGCTTATTTTTTGATTAACTGTGTTAAGAATTTGCTTTGATTAAGATAAAACTAGTTTCTATAGGTATAATCATTTTTTTGCTGCTTGACTAAATTTGATTAGTGACTTCTTTGTGAATTTAAAGTGTTCAAATAAAGATTGACTGTCATACCCTTTATACATAGACTTGATAAGTATTTCAAAATAGAAATAAGTTAAGACTTGGATTTGACAGTTAATCCGCAAAAAATTGTTTGTGAACATACATAGTGTACATTGACCATAATCTGCTAATATTTTGTACAAATATTTAAGATCCTTTAAAAAAGTAAAGAACAGTTTCAATTTCCGTTGAATTCTTAATATTACATTATTCCTAATACTAAATAAATGAATGCTATTCTAATTACTAAATAAATTCACTTAATTCTTTCCCAAATTGATGACATATAATAACAAAGATAAAATTTTGAAAACAATGATTTATTACATTGTTTCTTTATAATTATATTGTATTGCTTAAGCTTTGCATAAGCTTTGCATAAGCTTTTTGAAAAATATATACATCACTCAATTAACCAGTGGGTCTGGGTCAGCGCAGTGAGATATACATTTTTCCTATTCTAATTATGTAAAACTAATAGAATATAAATTGTATTGTTAGAGGATAGGGTGAAAAACAGGTTCTTTCTTGTCTGAAAGTAAAAAAGTACATACTGGATTTTTATTGGTAATAAGGTAGCGGAAAAAGAGTAGGGATATAGTGCGACGCCAGCTATCCTGAAAAAAAAGTTAAGGAGAAACAAATCCCGTAACCATGAATACTAAAAGAAAAAATATCATTCATACATTGTCTTTTTTTTATCATACACAATCGAATTTGAAAAAAAGTTGATCTATCAGCCGTGCCATAGCGGAGTACAAATGAAAGAAATAATGATAATGAGAAGCGCTAAAATTATCAGTTTACGTCAAGTGCACTTACTTCAACCGCAACTGATAAAGATAAATTGTAAAACAAAAGCAAAGAAACGATAGCGACTACTAAGCTTTGTAGCGAATAGTATGAAATGAATGGATATGAGATTTTGTGGAAAATAATAATTTACTGAAAAATATAATGGATTTGAATAGGACGGTGGATGCTTTAACTTTACTTCAATAATTGAAATAAATATTTACATTAAAACTATATCTTTTGAATTTGCCAAGTTAATTTGAAAGCATTTCAATAAAGTGCTTGTAAAACACCGAGAGTGATCGTTATTTATAAATGAATCAATAGAAAAAGTGATTGTCGTGAGGTGACAGTGAACTTAGAAAAATATCAAAAATTTTCCATTTGATATATACGTACAAATATTAAAAAGAAAATTTCCGAAACTTTCTACCAGTAAACCTAGTTACCAATCGCTAAATACTTATCAAAATAAAAAACTATTTACTAAATCGTTGATGCGATCGAGAACTCAGTTTACTTCGTTGTAATGACAGTGAATAACGAGGTGAGACCTAAGATCAACTCTACGAAAGAAAAATAAAAAAAGTCTGCAAGTGTGTAACTGTTGGATCGGGATGAAGAGTCTCTCCAATACCTGCAGGAGGGACACGATAGCCTGATGCTGGCTGTCTGTCGGATGCTCGCTGAGGCTGCTGGGCAGCGACTCGTCCATGTAAAACTCGGTGCCGAGAAAGTCGCCTGCGACGGTTGCCTGCTGACCGCCGACCGACGGGCTGCTGCTGTCGCTGCCGGAGCGCTGGCGCTGCTTCTTCTGCTGGCCGTCGCACACGCCGCCCACCGTCGTCGTGGGCAGTTGGTTGGGCGAGGACTTAGGGCTGGGACTGGCGCCGCCGGCGTACTCGGCGCACTCGGTCAGGGGGCTCAGGGGCTGGCGCTCGCTGGTCGACAAGGAAGGGAAGTGCAGGAGCTCACTCGAGCACGAGGAGAAGGAGCGGGTCAGCGGGGAGACGTTAGTCGAGGTGCTCGAGGAGGTCGATATTGAGGCACCAACCTCCAATTGCTTGGCGCGCGCGGCCTCCTGCTCCTGGAGCAGCTGTTGGCTTTGCTGCTGCTTGCCGCTCTCGAACGACGCGAGTTTAGAGTCCAGCGCCGCCTGGCCGATCTTCTCGAACTCTTCGGTGTCAGTTTCCGACTCGAAGCCCCCCCTGTAACCACACGCAAAGAAACTTTAATCAACAATCGTTGATTTCATTTTTTTTAATGCGAAATACAATGCGTTAGCAAAGTTAATATTAAGACACAGAAGATGCAGACTTTTTATTTAGAGCGATCGAAATATAAAAAACATTGAGAGAAAAATACAGACCTGTCACTAATAAGCGGTGGTCTAGCGCCTTCCTGCTCTTTTAAGGATTCATCAACAGGCATTGAGGTACTCTCCTTTCCTTTGTTACCATCGCTGCTACTCTCTGTGAGGCTTTTTGAGAAGAAGAATTGTGTGATACTACTCAGATCCGGAGTGGATACACTTCCAGCTAAATCAGGCAACTGTCGCCTCAACGACTCCATATCTTCAGCAGTCAGCTAAATTAACAAAATAATATTTAATAATTTAGTAATTTAATAAAATATGTTCATGCGATAAATATTTAATTATTATAATTTAATATAAAATAACCACACAAAACTTTACAAAGTGAAAGAAGTTCTACTACCAATTGCAATAGTTTATTTTTATTTTCTTACAGATTGATATAATTCGAAAAATGACCACAGTTTCGTGTATAAAATTTACTAGAGGAATAGTAACATTTCTTTCATTTCCATTAAATTTTAAAAGAAACTATTGTGAATTTTAAAAAATAAAGTCAGTTTGTGAGAACATTAAGATATAACTATTGTAATTTGTAGTATAACCTGAATAAAAGAAATGGTACCTTAGGCAATCCCTTATCGAACACAGACGGGGCCTGGGTGGCGAACGGCGGCGGCAAGTCCTCGAGGCCAGGGAAGAGGGTGTTGAGGAAGTGGCCCTCGAACTTGCTGTGGAACTCGCGCCTCCTCTCGATCTCCTCGCTGTGGACGCTGAGCAGCTGGCAGGCGAGGTTGCTAGCCCAGACGAGGAAGGCCTGTGAGAAGGTGCGACGGCGCACCACCTCCGTGATCGCCGACAGGTACATCTGTGGCGCCAGGTGGATCTGGCGCAGGATCTCAAGCTGGCGGCGCAGACGGCGCAGGCTCTCGTGGTACATCACCAGCTTGCTGTCCACCTCCATCATCTTGTTCTCCACGTACATGATCCACTTCAGCCGACGGTGTATGTTCACTGACAGCTCTTCCTTCGCCTGCAAAAGATATACAAAATGTAAATTTTTGTTTATTTATACAAGTAGTATATCAGTAAATTGTTAAAAACACAGCTTTACGTTGATAAACTATTGAGAAAGAGATTATATCAACTATTCTGAAATAAGCAAAGATGTATGTAAAATATTCAATGGCAATTTTTAAGCAATAACGCTTTCAATGTTCTAAAATTCAATAAGTTTAAAAATATATAATGGATACATTAAAGATTTAATTATA
>JAXIUT010000037.1:19144731-19155151 GCA_035586675.1 Eurytoma californica | reverse complement strand
AAGCAATAACGCTTTCAATGTTCTAAAATTCAATAAGTTTAAAAATATATAATGGATACATTAAAGATTTAATTATAGTCTAAATCTATCCTACATTCAGTGTGTTTGGCCAATAAGCTCTATTTTCTGACTTCCAAAAAATCATATATACACAAATAATTTTTTATAGTATACCCTACATAAAACACAATTTTGCATTACAACATTAGTAAGTTAGAAAAAAGAAAAACAATCGTCGCAGTATCACAACTATAAGCGCACGTAAAGGCCCAAGGCCGCGATAGCGAAGCAGAATTAGCAGTGGGGGTGCATGTACCTTGGTGCATCGGCGGCGAATGTCGCGCAGCTGGTTGTGATTCTGGAGCATGACGATGAGTTGGCGTCGATGCGAGGTGCACAGATCAGGCAGGACGCTGTCGTCGTTGAGGTTCGAGACTCGCTTCTGGTTCTGCTGGAAGCCCTGGGCCAGCTCGTTCTGCTCCTGCACGAGCTTCTTCGTCTGCACCATCAACTGCTCAAGCGCGAAGAGCCGCTCCCCCAGGCCCTTTATGTCCTTCATCTCCTGCTTGTTCGCACCCTCGATCGCACTTGCCACCTGTAAATGAATCGCTTTTTAGTACGAGGAACGAGACCATTTTTTACTTATTATTTTTACAAAGCGAATAGTTTTTTAGTTGAGAAAACGACAGAAAAAAAACGTTGACATAATTGTTACTTATGATGCGATATTTTTTAATATACATTATGAGAATTTTTTCGTACAGCAAAAAATAGAGGACTACATCGTTGAAACCTGAATAAGTTCATAAGCATGCTGTTTTTTTTATATATTTCTCGAATATCTTAATACATAATTTCTTCCTTTTTTCATCTTATCTTATAAAAACTGATTGAATACAGTTTCAAACAACAATATTACAGTAGTCTGAGGTCACGTAGTGAAAGTCATAGTTTGTTGGATCACACCCTCTTTCAAAGATCAGTTATTAGAGACGTATTGGTGTAACAATGCCCAGGTATTTAATTGCACGGGTACAAAAGCACATAGATATGCAGTTGCATAAGTATAAAAATACATAGGTACACAAGGTACTGCTATGTATTCATGTGCTGCTATACCCTTGCAAACTTGTAAACCTGGATATTTACACAACACTGCATCGGTATTGAAAAATGAAATTATCTACAATCTATGTTTTGCAACATCAGGCTACTGAAAACATTTTAGTCCCAAACAATACTTACAATTAATTTGAAAGATAAAATAAGATTTTGTATAATTCATCTCTGTAGTGATGAGATATGAGTATTTAAATAGATATGTTTTAAGAGTTTAGATTAATTAGTTGTTTTATTATTCTCCAATTTAAATTCATATTGTGCAAAGCACGTATTATTCATTTTCATAAGCACTTTGCAAATGAAATAAAATATCATTCAGAAGGAGCTGACCCGTGAACTTATCAATGTCAGTCTTCTTGCCGGTATTTATAGAACCAAAGTTTCACGCTATATTTACACGTGAAAGTATTTTAGTAAATAATAAAAGCGTAATTACACCATGCAACGTTAACGTTTAAATTTATAAATAAGTCTTGCACATTGACTTTCGTTAGGACAAGCTATCAGCTGGAAAATTACAAGTTCTTAACGATTCTATAGCGTGACTTCTATTCTCGTTAGTCAAACAAATCGCAGTTTTAATCAATTTCACGTTTAATACTTGGAACAAGTCAATAATGCTTGAGTTTTACAAGTTTAAGACCGAGTGATTCATTCTTTTTCACGATTACTGTTAAAAAGTTTAATTCCTAATTTTCCTTTTACCTTCCAATCGAAAAGATAAGAAGAAATCTTTCGACTGATCTATACGCGCCCTTTCCAATAGGATCTTAAAACAACGTAATGCAGAACAAACAATTTAACAGCGTCGTAAAAAAAAGAATTAATCACTCGAGACTTCTCGAATCCCTGCGTCATTTCCCGACTCGGACGACCATGAACTTGATCGATAAGACCAAAAAGGCTGGACGCAAAGGTGAAGGGACTTCGGCGTGACTTGCAGCTCTGTTTTTCCTCCGGGGGGCAAAAAGGCGAGCGCCTCACCTCGTTCTTGAGGGACTCCATGACGCGCTCGTCGAACTGATCGAGGCCGCGCGAGCACATGTCGGCCACCTGCTCCAGGCTGCTCTGGTTATCCTTGGCGGAGATCCACCTGAGGAGGCTCAACGGACTCGGCGACTCCTCGGACTCCTGCCCCGGCAGCGCCAGCGCGTTCGTCGCGTTCACCGCTTCGGCCGCCGCCAGCTCCGCTGCCTCCTGCTCGTCCAGGTCCTCCGGGCTCAGCAGGCCCTCCGCGTGAGCCCGCAGAGCTGGCAGAATCGGGATCTTCGACAGGGTGCTCAGGTCGGTGTTGAAACTGAAAACAGGACGATCGGTTAATTTAAGTAGCAAGATTCATCGCATTTCGCGCGCTCAACTTTTGTCGTGTTCTTTTAATATGACTTTTCAACGTTCTTTAATTATTGAAAGTGAAATATTGAATATTTTGAATTTTGGCGCCGTTCTACCGGACTGATTAACTAATTAAATCGCTTCTTTAATTGCTTCCTGTCATTTTTTTTTTGAAGAGGATTCTTTCGTTAGTAGTAGAGTGTTGACTTTTTCGGATCTGAATTTTTTTAATGTATACGAAAAAATTCTGAAATAATTTTCACATTATTTGAGATGGGCTTTTAAGTCAATTTTTTTACATTTTCTTTAAAGGTAGTTTTCCGTGTTTCTATTAAAAAAATATATTTCCATTGCGCAATAGGAAATTATTCACTTTAACAATTTTACAATAAGCATAGGTCTGAAAAGATTAAATTTTGCAGAATTTTGAGCAAATCAAACCGTAATTCTAATATCACGCGTAAAAATTAGAGCTTTTCATTTACTGAGTTCCACAGTCAATTTTACTATATTAAAGTTTATATTTTTTATTTAACGAACTTTAACGTCTCGTCACAAATTTAGTTCGATTTTCTTTTTCAAATTTCGAAGTTTCTCGAACTCGACTCTTTTTTTTCCTTCCAATTTTATTTTAATTTCGTTTCCGAGGTTTAAAAATGTTGCCACAAGAAACTTTAGATCGGCTTATCATTTTCTTTGGCAGTCGTTGAGGAAACGTCAAACTGCTTTTAAAAACACTGTATAGACATAACGCCTATATTTTTTTTAAAGAGCACTGAAATATTCTACCTCAGCTTCCGTCTCGACTATTCAGTTATAAAACAAAGCCAAGTTTTGTTCTTCAAGGGTTCGTGCAGATTTTTACGTAATAGTAATAACCTTTTTTCTCTTGTTGCGAGGAGACCAAACCGATTTTCATTTTACCTCTGATTCTCTTTTATGCACTGTAAAGTTTCTATTGAGGAAAATCGCAATTACATCAAGTTACGAAACGTCATTGTAAAACATAAATAAGGTACTTAAATATTAAAAAATAAAAAAAAGAATAAAGGCAAACAACGAAATTGTTCGTATTATCTCGGATTAACGACGTACACCTAAAATAACAAACAGGTGAAAAATATTTATTTACTATGAATCAGTCGAGTTAAGAATTCGCGAAGGAGGATTCCTTTGTCAGGCCTACGGGGGAGTGATTCGTCTGATAAATATCGATGCGGAAGTTATAACGCAACATTAATGAAATTATGACTGATAAAATCAAACTTTGATCGAAGGTCGAAAAAAAAATTTCCCTTCTGTTTGTGTAAAAATCTTACTATTCAAATGATCCGTCTCTTCTAGATCTTCAAAAAGTTTGGAAACACAGTTAGGATCCCGTCAGTATTATGACGTGTTTAAACAATTTTTTTGGCAATTTCAAATATTTGAGAAACGTGTAGTGGATATTTAGTAGTTTGCACGATAACATTTGGAAATTAACAAGTCAATATTGGCTCGGAGACGTAGTAGCATTAAAAATGTCTCATTTGAATTTGCAAATAGATGGCTTCACTGACTTAAGCGGTCAATAAAAAATCTGCTCACTCTCCATTTCCCATTGCATCACTCTATCACAAACATACTTTTTTCTTCCGCCGTTAAGAGTAGAGTATAGTTTAAAATGAATCAAACTTTTTTTGTTATTATAGAAATCATTTTTAACTATGGGATTGAAAATATATTGTTATAAAAATATTTTTATTATAAAAAAACTAAAAGTCACTCAAACTTTTTAAGAAAATTAATTCTAATTTTTAATTTACTTTCTACTTAAATCTGATTATAAGTATGAATAAAAAATTGATTTTTTTTTTACTTTCTAGAAATAACTTAAATAAAGTATCTTAAGCGTTTATAACAGTTTTATACTTTCAACCGCAAAGTTACATGACAAAATCCATCTAATCCATAAGGAACTTTATGCTAATTAAGCTTGTTTTAACAACATTATTATAAAAAAATTTAACAAAAAGGACCATAATTATTGCATACAAATTTTTGTATATAATTATGTACTAAACCAACAGTATTTTAGACATAAATTATTATAAAACATACACTGAGAAATAGGATTAGTAAAAATTACTATTTTTCTATTAAAAGGGCGACCTACTTGACCTTAAAAAAAAGATTACTAAACTTTTCATAATTATTGTTACACTTCTATGAGATATTACAAAAGTTTAAATAAAAATAGCTAAAGTTTAGTAAAAATAGTAATTTTTCTCAGTGTAGTAATTTTTACAATAAAAATAGTAATTTTTACTAGAACTGCAGTAAATTATTCCAAAACATTTTTCTCGGTCGATATAAAAGAAAAAAAAAATCGTCTTCAAGCAACAGATACCCTCAATCGGGCTCCTTTCAAAACAAACGTCTCGCAAAATCCTCGGCCGATTTAAATCGCGCTTTAAAATAGCCTAGGCCTCCGCGATCCCGGCTCGAGGGCTGAAACTCGGCGAGTAAACGCTCGAACTCACTTGGCAAGGAGTTCCATGTGCTGCTGGCGCTCGGACAGATAGTCGGCGAAGGTCTGCTGCAGCACCTCGGCCCGCGTCTGGAAGGTCTGGGTGATGTCCTCGAGGTTGGCGACCACCGCCGCCCAGCCCTGCTGCTGCAGGTGCTGGTCGTGCACCAGCCGCTCGCAGATGCGGGTCTGCTCGCGCGCCAGCACGCAGCACTGCTGGGCCAGCTGGGCCCGCGCCACCAGCGTCTGGTACGTCGCCGGCATCGACAGCGACGCGTCCACCTGAGGCTGCAGATCGAAATCTGAAAGAATGCAAAATCGTTATTATTTTTTTTTTGTCTTTAGATTATACATTTCATGCTATTTTTTTTTTATTTAATTCATTTTATTATACTATGATTTTAGTTAAAATTAATGAGTTTGAAGTTTGCATCGTTGTTACGTCAACGAAAACCGATTCATTGAAGACATTGATTCGTTTCTCAAACGTGAGCTGTGGGGTCCAAATTTATTTATTTATGCATAGAATATGTTTTTATTATTAATTAATTGTTTCAAATCGATTTAATACCCAATTTTGAAAATTAAAAAAAAATCGGTTTTGGTTGACGTAGCAACGATGCAAACTTTAAACTTATTAAAATTACTATACCCTCTAAAGTAGTGGGCCACAAACTTTTGACGAAAAATTACTGTACGATGTAATAAAATTTTCCATCATTCCAATAGTAGGATGGTAACTTTTTCTAATTTTTTTTGTAAATTTTGATAAGGAGCATAGTATTTTTTTTTTAATGTCAGTTTTCGTCGAATTTCCTATACAGAAGTGTAATTTCATTAGAACAGAACTGAATTTTTTTTCATTAGAGAAAATTCTGAAAAAACCCTAGATAATTTATCTTCATTTTATGATTTTTCTTTTTTCTTATTTAGCGATAATTTTATAATACTATTTTCTTTTATAAATGAATTTCCATTGAAGTTTTCCTTGAGAACTGAAATTCAAAGGCATATTTTCATTGAATATTTCTTTTCCCTTCAGAACTGAATTTTTTTTTATTAGATAAAAATTTTGTTATTAACTTTTGTTCTTGTTCCTTTTTTTCAATCGTAACTTTCTTATGTGCAATAAGTTTTATCTCTATTCCCAGATCAGTATAATTATTATTTATTCTCATCTCATTTGATCCATTAAGTTTATTTTAAGTTCTTTTGATTTGGTTTCGTAAATTTAGAAAAGAAATTTAATAAAATACAGATGTTTACATTCAAACTAATATGCATTAGTTCTGAAAGGATTAAAGAACTATAGTAGTAGGTATTTTATTAAATTTATTGTTTAGGATACTATTTTAATTTAATTAAGTAATTTTGTTGATAACGGAAGCGAATGATTAATCCTTTTTTTAGTATTCTAATCTTATTGACAATAAATCGAATGACGCAATACGCTCGGTCACTTGAATTGAAAAATTGAGTTTCTTTGTTTCTTAAATAAATAAATCGACACCAATATCCAATCCAATCTCTTATAATGAAGTAAGTGTTTACAAGGATTTTAAATTTAATAAATAAAAGATAATTTATTATTAACCCGTCAAACAAAATTTCCCCAAGTTTAATGCTTACACTCAACTTTTCTTCCGATTATCGATCGACATTATACTTTCTTCTAAAAAAAGAGACACCGATAAGCCTGGCAACAGCGACTAGCAAAAAATAATAAAAAAAAATAAAACATCTTTTCTTCTTCGATCGTCGCGAGGTGGCCGGATGGCTCGGTAGGAAAAAAAATCGAGGCGCACGCGCGATAAGAGCGCACAGATGAACGTGCCAGTTGCGCCGTGCCGCGCCAAATGCGAGCCGCGCAGTGTGCGAAATCTTGGCACGCGATGAAAATTCAAGGGCGACCTGCGGCTGCTGCCGCCGCTTTCGGAAAACTTGCGTCAGGTACCCTCGCGCCTTTTGCCGATCTCGGACGCGCACCGGCCGACTTCGATCCCGCCCATATAAACGATCGCACTTTCTGCTTTAGCGTGGAAAAATCACTCCATTGCGGAAAAAATTGAGCCATTCTCGGATGGATTGGTCAACTTTTCAATTGATTCGAGTGGTTTTCCACTCTTTTGAAAGTTAACTATAAATTGGTCAAGTTATGATTCACGTTATGGTCAACTTCTGGCGAACTTATGGTTACTTTTCTACCAGAGTGAGAGAAGATAGATATATTATTAAAGTATTTCGAAAGTATCGATTTATTTTTCTTTACACTGAGAAAAAGGATTAGTAAAAATTACTATTTTCCTATTAAAAGGGCGACCTACGTGACCATAAAAAAAAGTTTACTAAACTTTTCATAATTATTATTATACTTCTATAAGATATTACAAAAGTTTAAATAAAAATTGCTAAAGTTTAGTAAAAATTGCTACTAGTTTAGTAAAAATTGCTACGAGTTTAGTAAAAATCGTTACTAGGTCGAGTAGGTCGCCCTCTTACGAAAAAAATAGTAATTTTTCCTAACCTATTTTCTCAGTGTATTTAATAATTAAATGGACTTAAATAGTATTGAAAAATATTAAGAATTTGTCCACTCTGAATACAAATTTTTAATTTCACAATAAATTAAAAAATAATTTGATGCTACGTATTAATAAAGAAGTACAATAAAATATTTACGACATTAATATTGTACTTGAAATGATCTTTTTAATCGTGAATTTCTCAAGTTACATCAGACCGCGATAAGAATTTCATTACGAGCATCATTGTAATCCAGATACGGTTTTCTCCATCTCGAAGTTACTTCCGGCAGTCTCAATGCTTCGGATAACGCTTGTCAGAGGTCATTAGCGAGACAATCAGCGAAATTCATTATTGACCTACTAACCCACTAACATGTTAATGTCACCACGTAAAAAGATCAAATAGCAATTACCCACACTTAATTACCGGTAATGTTAAAAAAATAGCTAACATTTTTCTCACTTCGCGTAAACATTCATTTCAACTAGTTGCTCTTGTTTATAAAAATTCCAGTCTCCAACAAAGCAACCCAACTAGAGAGATAAGACAATCTTCCTCAGACATCCCGCAATAATTATATCTAGCTAGTTCTTCCCTAGTAGAAAATTCACCATTAGTTAATCAGAATTTGATTAATTTTTTGGTGATGTATACTTGCTCTCTAAGTAGGAAAATGTGAAATTCACTTAAAAAATGTGAATAGTGACACAAGTAGTACTATTCAATATGTTAACGACTTTTCACATGCAATATGTCACTATTCACATTTTCTAAGTGAAATGTCACATTTCCAGATTTACTACACGTCGTGCAGCTGTATTTAGAGGTTTACCTACAGCTATCTATTCTGATCGGATTCTGACCAGATTCACGGTTAACTATTTAGATTAACGTTTCTAGTCAATAGTTAGTGATCCAGTCAGCCAAGACCATTAATTTTCTACCAGGATAGGCTTGAAAAAAAAAATCGTTACGCAACGAAACAGAATCTACAACATAGACGGGAAGATAAAAAAAAAAAAAAAAAATACGGCGGGAGATTCATAAAACGGTTTGATCGATCTCATGAGTGTTCGTATAAGTATCTCTTCCTTCGATCAAACAGGTCTGCGATGAGCTAACGAGTCCGCGCATAGCGGACTGCACCGGTCGATGCGGACCTACGCTCCGCCGTGTATATATACCCCAGCCTTATTAATATCCAGCCCAGAAAAAGTGCGCGAACTCGCGGACGACCGGGAGCGCGGATCTACAGCCCGGCCTCCCGTGCTATTGAACTTGTTAAAGTTAATGGACTCTTCGAACTCGCGTTTTATCGGCCGAGGTCCGTGGGGTGCGGTAAAAATTCACGAGTGCTATATTTTAAAGTTAAATCGCGCGGATAGAGGAACAGGTTTGGCTTTGTCGCGCGACGTCAATTTGATAAAAAGTATTTGGAGTTCATTGTTTATTGTTGATTAAGATAATCGATTGGACTGTGTTTTCAGTGTTGGTCTTTGTGTAGCTATAATGATTTTTTTTTTTTCATTTATCCTTAAAGGACATAAGTCTAGTTAATTCCATGAAAGGCACGTAGGATCACATTGACCCCGTCGTCTTAAAATAGTTGTCAAATAAAAGTAAATGAAGTTTAGTAAAAAAAATAGTTTTATTTACCTTTTCTTTTTCGTTAGGTCACAGTGACCGAAAGTATTCTTTAAGGATTAAGCAAATTTTGAACACACTCTAAATTTAGTAAATTTAGTTTTTATTGTAATTATTAAACTTTTTAATTATGCATTTAAATCATGTGGATTAATTAAAGTTTAAACGCACTAAATTGCCAAGATAACTGTACGAAAAAAAAATAATTTCTTAAATTCATAGTAAATTTTAAAGAAACTGTAGTAATAATTTTTACAAAAAAAAACTGCAATTATTTGTACAAGGGCAATTTGTAAGAACAATTAAACAGACTATTAACATTTTTAGTAGAATTTTTTTGTTCGTTTATGTTCGCGAGTGATTAACTTTTATTTTGAAACGTTCAATTATTAGGATCATTATCCCCTAATAGCATTACAATTATGAATTTAAATAATTCCAAAAACCCATCATAAAGCATTTAAAGGAGCCTAAAATACCACGTATAACTTAATTTCCAAATAAAGAAAGTCGACATTAATCACGTCACCCTAACGATGTTATTACACATGCGTCCAAGTCGCCGTAATGCAGTCCGACCTGCTGCGCGCTTCATCTTCCGTTCGGGAATCATCGCTGCACACATAACAAAATCCGAGCCTCTCGCGGTTTTTAATATAACCATTTTGCGGTGTAGGCATTGCGTTGCATCAGCCGCGCTCGAAATTATGAAACGGCCGTTTCTCCAATTGCGCGTAAAGAAGACCGACTGACCCTTCGGCGCGCCTCGTCTAAATTGTATCTCTGATTTTTTTTTTCTTTTAGCCGACGACCCGCTTTTTCTAGCTCGCGATTGCGTCACGCGCAGCAACGCAGATTCGAGAGGCCGTGAAAAAAAGTGATAATGCGTTTATCGCGAAAAAGTGGAGATAAATGTAACTTCATCGGCGCTGGGGCGATAGGATTTTAAGACCCGAAGAGAAAATAGTATATTTGATTGTTGAATTTTTTTTTTGCGTGAATCTGATGTTTTTAAGTGTGCAATTATTTAACTCGATCGAGATCTAATTTCGTTGAGTAAGACTTAGCTAACTAGCAAAATTATTAGTGTAAATTGGTATAAAATGAAAATTTATTATTTTTTGTACCTTCAGTATTATCCAATCAGTAGCCATTATTAACGAGAGAGAAAAAAACGATGTTTCTATTAACAAGTGACTCAGCCTGTATCTGTAATAGTATATTACGTACCTGGCCCTGTATAATAAGAAATGTCTCAGATCACATGTAATTGTCGATCGAGGCGAA
>JAXIUT010000037.1:19108544-19144631 GCA_035586675.1 Eurytoma californica | reverse complement strand
AAATACAATCTGCATAAGGTGATAGCGTAAATGTCGGTAAGGTAGGGTTCGGAAATTTACTTCGGCATCCCCTTAAATTAAAAATACGAGCAAAATCCAGCGCGCTTCGCGCGCTCAATTACTTTCTCTTCATTTTTTATTCATCAATTCTTTTTATTTCAAAAAGGCAGTAATTTATATTCAAATCATATTATTAGATTAAATTAGAGGTTACGTTGCTTTTCATTTTTAAGGTTTGAAACTATCAGGATTTATTAATGAATTTATTTAATGTTTAAGTTTAGAGAACAATTATAAAATTTAAAAACTTTATATTAAACTATTGTGTTCTATAATATATTCTATTTAAATAAACCAAAATTCAACTAAAATATAAAATTCGTATCAAAACATTTTGAATTTTAGCGCCATCGGATGTTATTCCAATCAAATCTCTTTTTTTGAGGTTTCACAACATCCTGCCATCGTTTTTTTAAGAGGATAGTTTTTAAAGAGAGGATATTAGCCCCTGCAGAACAATGAACAGCATTCTTACGCGCTCACCGAACAGCAACACTACCGATCCCGCAATCGGCACTCACCTTCCCTCCATCATTTGTTTATTTCCTCAAAATTAATTCCGAAAAAAAGTGAAAGTTGATTGATAAAAAAAAACTTGCCGACATTCCATCCGAACCCCGGAAACGTGCAAACCCGCGGCTCGGCGTGTCTCCTCCTGACCGCCGCCGATCTTCGTTGTGTATAATAAAATACGGCAGCCTCAATGTCAGGGAGGAGGCGCGCCAATCGCGGGCGGCCCATGCGGCGGTCGCGTGAACGCGCCGAGGTCAGGCCCGGACGCGGCACGCGCGGCCTCTTTGGAAAAGCGCGCGCCTCTCTCGCTCTCGTACGCGCCCAGACCGCAAAGTAGGCGCGAGAGATCCACTACTGGAGTTTCCGCGCGGGATTAGACGCACTCGACGACTCCTCGAGCTTTCGACTTCACGCTTACGTCACTTTCTTTGTTGACCCTTTTTTTTTACGATCGATTGTTCGCCCGTTGGTTTAGTGTGTTTTTTTGGGGGGGACAAAAAGTTGTGTTGTTTCGTGCTAGTGGGCGGAAGAAATAAACAGTAAATTTAAGTGTTTTGCACTAGTATAATTTGGTGGATAAGAAAAAGTAAAAATCGTAAAATCAAAGAAATGTTTAGAAATTGTTACAAAATTTTCGTAGTAAATTTTACTAGACTGTATGGCACATTGAGCACAGACTGTGAGTTTGTGAAATTATTAACATACTGTTTAGTCATTTTGAGTAGATTATTAAGTAATATTTTATGGCTCATATTTTAATAATTAATTACGGTATTTAAAAAGTCTCTAAATGTTAGTCTGATGACCAGATCTAGTAACAATTACTAAACTTTTTGTAAAAATTACTAAAAAGTTTCAATAAAAATCAGTTCTTGTAGTAGAAAAGACAGTTTATTCCATAATGTCAAGGAAACAATTCTGAAATGTTAATTCTGCAGTATAAAAAATTAAATTCCTGTATAAAAAATTAACCGTAAATTGGTCAGAATATGCATATTCTGGTCAATTTATGTTTAATGTTTTTACAGGATCTATATTTCTTTAAAGCCGTTTCTATAGATACTAAGAAAGTACAATAAACTGGATTTTAACAATTGAATTTTTTCTTTAAAGTGTTGAATTTACTGTTTATTTTTGTTCTTTATATGTTTTGATAGAGTGTTCAATCTTTTATGATTCTTTTTTATAAAGATACTTTATCTTCATAAGTGGACCTTCGAATTTTGGGTCATTGAATCCAACGCATTTATCTTTTTAATGACATCGCACTCCCGTAATACGCATATTTACTTTTTTTTTTAAAGTAGATGAGAAGAAAATTAATTTTATATTAAATCAAATCTCTAACTTACAGATCTTCTAATGCGCAATGAATAATGCAGATAAGTACATACTGGATGTATATCCGTGGTAACCGGGTATTCAAGTGGATTATTTAAATAAAATAATTTGAATAAAAAAAGCGTTATTTCTGGCAAAATGAATGGAGACACGAAAATACACTACACCGACTTGATGTAGGTCAAAGATACATTTGATCGGTATGCATTGAACCAATGCCTAGTTCATTGAACTAATTCTATCTCGTTAGTAGCAGTTGCGTAATGACGTCTGAAATTAGAGTTTAGCATTAAAAGATAATAATAAAAATAAAAGTCCAAGTTTAGAAAAAAGAAGAGTTTTTTAATATTACGCTTCGGGTTCAAAAGCTCGGGACGGAAAGACTCGAAATAAATTTTTGTGTTTACAAAAGAGAAAAGAAGCGAGGCGCGTACACTTTTATCCTAAGGCAGCGAAGCGCTAAAAGTTTTTCCATCTACTACTCCGTCAGGGTCAACGAACCGAGCTTCGAGTGGTAGTATCTCCACGTCAATAAACCTCGTTTCGAGCTTGCAGCAGTTTTTTAAAGGTGTATTCCGACAAGTCAAAAGTACGCGGACTATAATATTATACTAAAATTACTTTTAATGCATACGTAAGAACAAGATGAAAAAAGACAAAATTATATATACACATTAGATATTCAATGAGATTATAATATAAAAGAAGTATGTTACTCGCTTTTTTTTAAACTATAAAAATTATTAGTTTGGTTTTTTGTTAAAAGAAACCAGTTAACTAAACCGTTGGTAAGAGCTACATTTCCTAAAAGTTGCACAATAAATTAACAACGACGAAAAAGGTTGAGGTAGCAGTTTGAAAACGTGACCCACCGCTACGATTTTTTTGCACACGAGTATAAGTTATGCGGAAGCTATGAGCTTAATAGTTATATCACGTCATGCTTAAGTTTGATTTATAACTGCAACACGTGACGTTGTACTTAAGAAACTTTTATATACTCTTGCAACAACTGAGATATTCAAAGACTCGTAAAAGCTTCAAACTTTATAACGACCACCTGGTCAAGCAGTTGTTTATTTGATAATAAAAATAATAATTACTTCGACTAGGAGTCCGTTCCCTGTTTTAAATTATTTAAAAATTTGATGTAATTAATGACTCACTTTGCATTTAGATTTTCCATTATTTTTTTTAATTATTTATTTGTTAATAAAATTAAGAATTATTATTAGACCAGAAGTTCGTTCGCTGTTTAAATTGAATTCGATGTAATTAATCACTCCCTATATTTATTTGGATTTTACATTTTATTTTTAACAAAATACATTCGCGCAGTTTTTTAATTTTTAATAAAACTAATAATTACTTCGAGGAGCAGTATGTATGTTACTTTAAATTTCTTAATAATTTGATGTAATTAATCATTCACTCGCTGTATTTAGATTTACTTTCATTGTTTTTATTAATAAAACATAATCGCGCAATTCTTTATTTGTTAATAAAAATAGTAATAATTACATTACACTTCACGAAGAGTGCGTTCGCTGTTTTAAATTTCTTAAAAATTTGATTTAACATCAATGACTCAATTTATATTTGGATTTTCCACTACTTTTTTTAACAAAACAAGGATCATTAATTGTCTCTACAAATTTGTATTGTCACAAGGTGAGTCGGTCGCTTCGGAGCTACACGTAAATTTCAAACACCTACACGGTTTATCAGTGCGCTAATTTTAGCGACTCGTTGAGCTCGACGCTGGCTTTTTACCTGGGTCTTAAATTGACGCTTGTTTTAGAGATGGAATTTTTCCTCTACCCCTTTATTATGCCAATTCCATAAAAATCAATTGATTAAATCAGATGAGAAATTGTATTTTTGACGATGAAATGACTTGAGTATTTTACAAAAAAAATTTATCAAATCAACAACATGCTAATATTAGGTTAACAATTAAATATTTCTTTTACTTTATTTTAATGACACTTTTATAAAATCCGATTTTTAAACACAAAGAATTAAGTTCATTTTCTCAAAATAAAGTTTGTACTGAAGTTTGGACAAGCTTTTATCATATCGAGCTTGCAGAAAGTGGGTAAATAAACGCTTTTTTTACCTTTCTTAAATAATGCTAAATTCATTCGATTGCTTTTTTGCATATTATTAAAAAAATTTTAATCACTATTTACTCGACTAAAGGCACGAAAATTAAATTTTTAATACTTTCTTAAATAATGCTAAATTCATTCGACTGCCTCTTTTGCATGTTATTAAAAAAATTTTAATCACTATTTACTCGACTAAAGGCACGAAAATTAAACTCAAGTCTGTCACGGTGGGTAACTACAAAAATATGTTGTCGAACAACACATAATACAATGTTAAATCAACAGTATAAAAATGTTTTTACACTCCAAGAAAATCTCGTCGCTTAATCAAATTCGATACGAGGAGTATCTACGCAGGAGCGAGCTTAACGTATTTTTCCGACGAAGTAGCTATTATTACTCGGTTCGAAAGTGCGCGCAATTATTTTACGATCAAAGTGTCATCGATCCTCAAATCGGAGCGACAAATTGGGGCCAGCCTGGAAAATCGAGCGGATAACGACTAATCGCGAACTAATTTGAGAGAGCCCCGACGCCACTGCAGGAATCATTATCGGCCGCTGTTTTTCGCCACTTTCGCGCCTAGAGTCATCGATCTTCCCGCGCCGAGGTCGAAGAAATTTATCAAAACCCAACGCCGATAAATCATTTCTCGCGCGCCTAAACTCCGTATCCGTCTCAAGTCATCGCGAATCAATGACGTATTTGTATTTATTTATTTATTATTTTATATGCGTATATAAACTTTTTTATTTGGACGTAAATTTTGCGATAAAAAGAAAAAAGCTCGAGGCAAATGAGTCTGAGATAACGAGTACTTTGAACCGCTGGTTTATTTGTCGCGAAGTCAACTGCGTAAAAATTGGGAAGCCTCGTATTATTCAGTGACCTAGTCTGATAGCACGATTTTCAGACGCGTTAAGTAATCGCTGGCAAAATATTTACAAGAGCCATTGTAAAGTTTATCGGACTGTCTGGGACGTACTGCGATGCACCGATACAGTGATACAATGATTGTGGAATTGGAAGTTCCCGTTATCTAATTACCCAGGCTGTATCGATTTCTTCAAGAAAATCAGTTAATGTTTATTTTTCGTACATTCGGTTTATAATATTTTTTTAATTTGTAGGACAAACACGTTTAAAATCGCTGGGAAAAAAGAAGAAATTGTAATATCTTCAATGTATAGATATCGTTGTTGAAGTTAGATATAGTTTATCGAACAGCTGGTTTAGTGCGATTATGAAATTTTCAGATTGTTGTTATACTACTTATGTAATAGCCTAATTTTGCATAAAGTCAAATTTGCATTGGAAAAAAGCAAAACATTTTAATATGTGTAATGTTCATGCAACGTTATTGAAGAGTTATAGATACAGTTTATTGAACAGCTGATTTATTGATTTTGAAGTTTTCACTTTTTTATTACTCTACGGCAAAATTTAGCATAAAGTTAACAGCTCATTGATTACTTTATTGCAAAATTAAAAAAATCAAATACGTGCATTTGATAATCATTTTTCCATTAAAAACCTAGAAATAACACGATTAACTGTTCGTGACGGTACCTCTCACTGAGATGAAATAATTAATTTCCTTTTTTTTAGTCCAGTGATAAGAACAAAATAGACAGTTAAGAAGTGGTAACAATTAAGTTGTATTAATAGATATTAAATAATCACATAATAACTGGTAAAAAGTGTAATTCAATTTCATTTTTTTACATCTCCCTGCTTATTACGGTCCCTTCTCTAATAATAACCTTCCGCTTGTATATTTAAAGTTTATCAATTCAAAGTAAATTTCCATGTGATATGGCGCTATTTCATTAACGGAAGAAACAACAATTCATTGATATATTCAATATGAAGCTCTTCGAAAGGAAATCACAATCAATTTTTTTGTAAGATAACATTTAAAAGACCTGCTCTTTCAATAACTATTGCATTTCAATAAGATCATTAATTTCTCAGATTTTTATTATTTTTTTGTCACAATTTGGTCAATTGTATTTGTTCGCGCAAATTTCTATGTATAAAAGATTAAAAAGTATACAAATTTATTGAATGAATTGACATGTAACAATTGCAATAATTTAAAATCTACTAGTTAATAAATTTAAAAAAAAATATACATAATATTATTGACAAAATTATTCTTTATTTTGTAATTTGGAGTTTGTAGGAAAAAATTACTATTATCGTACTCATATTCATAAATGAATAATTGATAATCGTCTCAAACAAATACAATAACCTATAAATTACAAATGTTAATAGAAAATTTGAGAATTTTTACAACATTCTTATTAAATTGCACTGTTATCATTTTCCATTAAATACATTTGTATGAATGTTTACATACATTTTTTTTACACGCGTATGTCCATCACATTATTAAAATGTACCCACAGTAATTTAGCAAATGATATTAGTTAATGTAAACAAGGCATACCAAATTTTTAACATTTATAGTACCAATCGGAAATGAAAAATAGACACTAAGCTGAAAAGAAAATGAGATTAATTATCCATAAATAATACAAAAAAGTACACAGTGTTTATTGTATTTCTTTTATTAGCTTAAATATGAATAAATCTTATAATGAAGTAGAACGAAAAAACGATGTATCAACGTGTTTTAACGTGAAAACGCGCGATCTTCGTATACATTGAACAATCTCCCTGTGACAATCTTCAATTACGACGCAACGACGCGAGTTTTCTCATTATAGTCGCTGAACTTTTCTTCGCGATCCTCACTGTCGCGGATCAATTTTCACCTATTTAAAAAAAAAAAATTTTCGTTCCGATTTTCGTTTGTCGCATCATATCGATGGAAAGTGCTGAGAAAAAAAAACAAAAAAAAAAATTCAATCGATGTATAGAACATTGCACGTTCAATTGAAACGCCCCACGGAGAAAAGCGAGTGACAATTATTAATCCCTTCGTTGAGTAACGATGCGCCTCTCCGATTTATTTTCATCGCGATTAGCAAAAAAGAGTGTGGAAACACGGATTTCTTCATTTTTTATTAAAATTCACCAACGCACATTGCGAACGACGCCCCGAAAAAATGACTATACGTAAAGCTACGGCGGTAAGAAAAAGATGTACAATAAAACGGCGGGGAATTCGAGCTTATCCTTTGAGGAAAAATTTGCTTCTCACTCCCCGAGTGACAAATTCCCACTTTTCTTTTTACTCTTATACAGATATTTATATTAAAGTTTCACTGAGAATTTGAAAATTCCTCTCGCGGGTTTTTAAGTCTGCGAGACCCCCGAGAGAAGCCCGGCAAAAAATTTCATTTTTTTTTTTTTAATTTTCAATCCGAGGATCGACCCTTACTTATATATATCGATACAACTGCGCTTCGCACGCGACGCACATTCGACGTCGCCAAGATAAAAGGATGAGGCTTTTTAACACTTTTATTCATTTTTCCTCAGTGTAATCGAGCGTATGTGAAAAAAAGAACATTATTTTTTTTAATACACTCGGTACCTGCAAGATTTGGAAGGCATAGAAGGCACGAGGTACCGATGCTTTGTCATCTTTTGCTTACGACGTACAAGCCAAATTTTTTTTTCACGTTTATAAGTACAATGACAAAATGTTTCGAAATTTCTTCTTTTTTTTTAATTCGTTTACATCTGCAATCACGCACTCGTACAGTCACGCGGTCCTCACGCACACTACCGTCCATTTCTCGCGCTGAAAACTCGTTCTGGAAACTCTTCTTCGTACTCCCGGCCGAGAAAATTTTTTCCTCCCCTATGGCACTTATTTGTCGATTCGATGAAAGAAACAAGAGAGACCCTGTAAATACGTTAACCATAAATTGGCCGGAATATGCAGCATATTCTGGCCAATTTATGGTTAATTTTTGTTTACAGGGGAACGACTGTACCATTTGACGGTGCGTTTTTATTCGGATGTTCGGTATACAAAAATCAATTTGGACAGCGGCGAGGCGAATGAAAGGAGACGCCATCGGAGAGGAAAAAAAGAACGTATACGAGTTCTCGTAAAAAAATTTTTTTTTTCCGCGGATACACTCGTGTATTTTCCTCTTTGGTGTGTAAATATAGCATCTAACGTTAGCGACTTCGTTAAAACGGTTCCTTTATGAAATAGAAGTAAATATAGTAGCAGCAAAGTTACAAACGTTGTGCAGTTTATCTTTTATTTTTTATGTTTTTTATTTTTAATTACTCGACTCTCGCGTAAAATACTCGAATATACTCTTGTGTGTACGTCGTATCTCCTCCGGCTTGTCTCTTGTTTTAAAGTGCAAAAAACGATCTGGCGATATGCTAAAAATTCCCCTCCTCCCCGTGAGCCGCGGCTCTACAATTAATTACCTTTATTTTTCTTTTTAACGCGGCCACCGCAGAGGGCGGAAGGTCAGTCCGACGTCCTTAAAACATTTTTTCTTTCTCCCCAGTCCTACGAAAGCCAGTCGCAGCCAAGTGGCGAGAGACGAAAGATCCGCGAACCTCGCGACGGTAAACAAAACGAGCGAACAAAAAAATAATAAAAAAAAGAAAAGAAAAACTTGGGCGGCGCACTGCGCGCCCCTCCGCGTATTACCGTCGCGCAGCTCTTTTTTTTTCTCTAAAAAGCCCACCACCGGAGGTCCTTCAATTTATTTATCAGCGGTGAGGACCTCCTCCTCCTTAAATGTCTAACAGTCGCGATCTTGCCGCTGCTCGTCGATCGTTCTACAAATATTACACAGAGGTTTCCTCTCTCTTTCCCGGCTAAAAGTGAATTTTTTACAATCATGTATGATTATACGTGAAACATATACCTAATTATACAGGATCATATTCATGTAGAATCACATTTGGATTATGTCGCTACTTAACTATAATTGATCATATATAATCATCTATAATTATTATGTACATATGATTATATGCAAAAATGTATAATCATGTGCAGTAAAAAAAAAAAAAATAATTGCTTGAAAAAATAATTTCAAAATATATTATACACAATCTCTGATGATTACGTTTACCTACATATCACCATATACAATTAAATAAAATTATACAAACATCGCCATGTGCAATAATAAACAGTCATTTATAATCTTATAAAGTTTCGTATGCTTGATTTATATGGATATACTTGCGTATATGTGATCAATCATAATAATGAAGAGTCACAATCCAAATATGATAATACACGAACAAACATGATTATGTACAATTAGGAAGTTTCGGTTCCAAGCTATTCTAGATGGTACGGTGATGTCGGCTTTTGTCATGACAATGATTATCCTAGTAAGTATATCTATATCTATTACGAAAGTGCGCTTTTGTGTAATCGACTGCCTTTGATTCTGTTAGATCGTTTTTTAAAAACTGCACCGTCGTATGAAAATCTCGTTTTGCATCAAAGAAAATGCGAAATCACTTTATGGCGCGAAATTTGAATTTCAGTGATAATGGAAGATTTAAATTTCGCGCCAAAAAGTTCACTCAATTCGGTTTTCTCTGGTGCGAAACCAAATTTTATGCGACGTTACAGATCTTTAAAAACCTTCTAATAGAATCAAAGGCAGCTGAGTGTACTTTAGTGCGCGCACCTGTAGGATCTATATATATATTATTATATATAGATATCGGTATTTTTGCCAAAATAATTGTCGCTATGACAGTATGCGCCATACAGATCGAGCTTGCGACCGAAACTTACTAATTAGGTATATTTTCCATGTCTAAACATACATACGATTATACAAAATTCATTTTTAGCCGGTGTTCCTCAACTCTTCGATCAATATAACTGTTTTTTTTGTTTATTTTTGCTTATTTCCTAATTAACGTTTGTGCGCAAAAGTTACAACGCGATCGATCGATCGGAGTCTCGATGAAACGATGCTATCGCGTTTCACGTGATTCTGTTTACTTCATTTAATTTCTTCTTCTTTTGTTCAACATCCTTCGACTCTCCGCGATTTATTTATTTTTTCCTCGCGAGCCCCGATCTAAAACATAGCGGAGCCGTTATTAAAATATTCAGTGTAAAAATAGTAGTATAGTATATTACAGAGCTCTAGAAACTCGCAAAAATTTTGTCAAACCTCGAACACGAATACAAATCATCGTTTTTCTTTTTCTTTTATAGCGGTTATTACAATCTACAAATCCCGGCCTCCGAAGCTCGCGCCGCGCGGTCCTGGCCGCTTGTTTCTCTCTGTCTGCATTGATCCCATCGTCGCAAACGTTCCTCGACCAGCGCACAACAGCGACAAAAAACGAAAGCCGATCCCCCGAAGGTCACGGCGTGCACCCCCGCAAAAAACCATAACCATCGCGCGTACAAGCGCTTGTATCGTCGTCGCTCATAAATCGTTCGAAATCGTCCGCCGCTCCTCCCGGAATAATCCAATGTGTTGTCCCGTGTTGTGTGATCAGCAGCCACTCGACGCGGGGATCGCTCCTGTCCCCCCACCTCCTCGAGACCGAGGTTTCGAAAGGGGGTCTCACGACGTTTTTCTTGATTTCGGTGAATCCCCTGGTGCGCTCAAGTGACCTCTACGACTCGACGCTCAATCCGATCGCCGTCAGCCTGTTGATGCTACGTCAGCAGCTTGATGAACATCAGCGCCAGCGATATGTTGATGAACAGCACGAGCATCACCAGTTGCTGCCGCGAGAACCAGTCCTGAAAGGCATAATAGTTAGAAAGAGGCAATTGATGGTGGGCGTTTGACCTAGTCATCAGAGTAATGCATTGAAAGCAAGAAGATGTTAATGATTGAACGCTTAAAAGGATCCATTGATTTGCATGAGATCGACAGAGTTCAAGCAGGTCAACGGATTTCTGCAAAATTTAAATCTGACTGACGGATGTTTCTGGGGTTAGTGCATGCAGCATGCTTATATACTTTAATTCGGCGTAATTAATGTCGCGTTTTGAGAAATTAAAAAAAAAAAAAAGAATACATCGCATGCGGTTAATTAATTAATAGGTAATGTGCTGGATTAATGACAAAGGATTCGTTCACAATGAGGGTTACAAGGTTGACCACACAAAAGATTTGGTTAGGAGTTGATTTTCTGCACGTCAACATCAAATGACTGGACCAACGAATTGGTGTTCAGTTGCAGAAACAATTACACATTTGCCAGTAATTGAACCAACATCAACAATAACAGTAACATCAACAACAACGGGTTAATCAACGAGTCCATCAAATATTACAATCGTGACAAAGAAACAGCGCATTCGCTCCAACGTGTCCACAATTGCCTTCGCTCAGAGAAACTCCAAATTTCATTCATTAACGTATCACCGATAGTTAGAAATCTACTTTACCGGCATCGACATTTTCTTTGTTATTTAAAAAACAAAACAAATTTTCGAATAAGCATAACGTACTACTCTCCGTAATGATTTCAATTTCAAGTCATTTACTTACTTAAGTTCTCAACTTCAAGAGGGAAATTGTTCATAAAATTGTACGATTTTATGAAATATTTACAAATTTATCAAACAATTTCTATCCCACAATTATAAAAAGAATGATTTGAAATTGAAATTAGATATTTTTCACATCATTAACGAGGGTAGTACGTTGTATTGTTCTCGAAAACTTGTTTTGAATTAAATAATAAATGCCGGTATGGAAGATTTCTTATCATGAGTTTTATCCTCTCAATGGTTGTGAAAGTCTGTAGCTATTGATTTTACCGGCATCAATATTTTCTTTTTAATTATTCAAAATCTATACAAATTTTCAATTGTTTTGATTTCAATTTCACGTCGTGCCATTCACAAGACTAGGAAAAAAAAGGTACAAATTTTTCAAACCATTTTTCTCCTAAACTTATGAACGGAATGACTTAAATTTGATATCAAAGCGTCTTTGCACCGTTACGGAGGGTACCATTTAAGTTTTTTCAAAATCTCGTTTTGAATTATAAATAATTAAGAGAACCTCGATGCCGGTAAAACAGATTCTTAGCCATGAATTTCACACCCCCTTAAGGGCATGTGAAACACAGGGGTAGGAATCTGCCGTACCAGCATCGGTATTTTCTTCTTTTTCTCAAGACCAAAATAAATTTTCGAAAAAAGCGCTCTTTATTGCCCTCCCTCTAGGAGAAAAATGGGATGAAAAATGTATAAATATGGCACATAAATGTAACATTTTTCATCCCATTTTTCTCCTAGAGTTTTTAACGGAATGACTTGAAATTGAAACCACACTTTCTTTGCACCAACGCGGAGGGTAACAAAGCGCTTTTTTCGAAAATTTGTTTTGATCTTGAGAAAAAGAAGAAAATACCGATGCCGGTAAGGCAGATTCCTACCCCTGGGTTTCACATCCCCTTAACGAGCTCACTGTGGCTAACAAGTCATGGCGAACTGTTCGGTGGCAGTTCTCTGAGCTACGGCAAACATGCCAAAACGTAGCGTCTCCCCGGGGGCTCTCACTCTCGGGACACTCACTTTGACCTGAGGACTGACTAGGTAGAGCAGAGGATTGGCCCGGAGCCTCTCGTGCTCGTCGATTTGCCTGCGTAACTCCTCGCGCCTCATGCTGCTCAGCACGCTGACCTCTTCCCTAGACAGCGGTGCAGTTGCGGTCAGTTGGATCGGCTGCGCCACGTCTGGCAGTGACTTTTTTCGTTGCAGGCTCACCGCCGCCACCGGCATCGCCTAAACAACAGGGCAAAGGGAGTAGGAATTGCTTCTTTCTCATGCTTTTGTGACGGTTACGTCGATTCTACTTCGTCTTAACTAGACAATTTTATTTCTAAAATTCTAATCACTCTTTATAATACATGTATTTTTTTCAACCTTTACGAGACTGTTGATTTTCAGATACATTTTCAGTAAAATTTTTAATAAACTTCAGATTAAGTTTCAGTAATTTTTCAGAATAATTCTTAGTAAACTTTCAGCAAAATTTTGAGTAATTTTCAGATAAATTTTTAATCAATTTTCAGGTCGCGACATAAAAACGACAATAAAAACGAAAGCATTACTTTGTTAGTTTGAGATTCCTTTTTCGAAATTTTAATCTCGCCCAGTCCTGGCAAGACTGACTTGTATAATTAGTACATTGTACGGATGCGTTTGACGTTTTGACAAGCGCGCAAGGAAAATTCAAGGGTTCGTGGGCGTCGCTTCGAAGAGGAGGACAGTAAGCGTCGCGGCATGTCGCCTCACCGTCGGTCGCCGACGTCGAAAATAGATTGCCGCGAGAAATTTTTGTCGGAACACTCCATAAATCAATCGTCGAATGTGCATACTGGTTACTGTGCGACGAATCAAACATTTTCAATCGTCACATGAACTATCAAATTTAGTCACAGGCGGAGTTACAGCTTGTAGATTTAAAATTGTTGTTAAAAATAATTTGTATGCTTATTTGGCAAATAAATTATATAATGCCAATCTGTTTTGACTTCTTTAGACGGTTTTTAAATTTAGTATTTCGATTATAATTTCCACAAAAATTTTCGATCGTGTATATTTTTTTTTAAATTTATTTAAGTGTAGCGAATTGAGATTTATGTGTTCGGTTGTAACGTCATGTTACGTAGAAGTATATTTATATATTTTTTTAAAAACTAACAGTTTTTAATTTTCCTTAAAAACATGAATCTTCATTTTTGTTCGAAGTACGAAAAACTCGACTGAATTTTTTTTACGTTTCTATAAGAATTTTACTAAAAATCATCTTTTTATATTTCATACAAAATTTAAAATGTCACATATTCAATTTTTTTTGAGATGACTACAAATTTTTCCTAGCTACATGAATCTTCATTTTTTGATGGAATAAGGAAAATTCAATTGAATTATTTTTCAATCTTCATTTTTTGATGGAATAAGGAAAATTCAATTGAATTATTTTTCAATTCACTTAAAATCATATTTTCACGTTTCAATCAAATTCGTTTAAAAAAAATTTCTTCTTGAGGTGTACACAACAACTGCATTTTCTGGTTTTATATCTCGCCTATCGCGTTCCACATGCCCGAAGCTATTAATTTCTCGGTTGTCGGCGCGCGAGGAAAAAGAAGCTGCGGCATAGGAGATGGGCGCGCGGAGATGACCCCGGAATTATAATTGGACACGTCGATTCATAAGCTATGCAATTCCTGGCCCGGTGCGTGCACGCGCGCGCGGATAACCCCAAGTCGCTCGCTCGCAAATTTTCTGGAGGCGCGCCAGTCGTGAATCCTCGTCCCCATAATTTTGCCCGGCGACGACGCGCCAGCCAAACGGCGTCCTTGCCTTTATCCGCATGATCGCCCGTGAAATTTTTCAACGATGCGTAAACTCGCGCGACGATCCAGCGATCCCCAAGTATATATATATATATACCTACGTGTACGTGTGGGTGCGTGTATGTACACATAGCAGTGGAAAAATATAACGAGCGACTTCGTTCCTTCTTCTTTTTGGATTTTTCAAAGTGCCAAGTCATTTTGCAAAAGTGGCATTGTTTTGTGTTGTTTCGTTTTTAGTGTCCAATTGTTTGGCTGGGGATGCTCGGTAAATTACGCGGTGTTATGCGAGGAATTTGTTGAATAACTGATGTTCATTTTCTTTTTTTTTCAAATAAGGTTATTTCTGAATCGCACGCAAAAACTCAAGCGCCTTTACATAATAATAATCTAATTTTGGGAAGCTCTTAATGTCTGTTTAATCTAGATGGTTCGTCAGTTAGGTAATGACTCAATTCGATAGATTTTCGTGCTTGTAGATTTAGTCGACGACCATATAAGTTCGTAATTATAATTGAACAAAGTTTTGTGTTTCTTCGAGTGCCCGCGATGTAAATGAAAATTTTTAGTGTCGATTTAAAATATTGTTTTTCACGCAAATATTTCACCGTGGCAATATAGTATTTATATTCGTAGTAACAAAATTCTCTACTCGGCTACTATTATTTTTGTTGTTTCAATGCCACTACAGATTTAGCCATTGCAATTGAATAGACGACTTCGAAAACAGTACATAAGTCGAGTAAGATGCTAGATATAAGAGCTAAAGTAGCGTGATGATTTTATCGACCTATTACTGTGCTATTAGTAATTCTCTATTAAGAATTCCGAAAATACTGCTAATGAATTAGTATTTAAAATATTTCGTATTAAAAAAAATATGTTTATTTTTGTATTTTCTACATTTTTTAAAAAAATACCTCTGTTCCCTTAACAGCCCTTGCAAAGCTTGATTTAATGTTTAAATAATTTGCTCAACAAAAAAATGTTTCTATTACTTGCTAATTTTAACAACCAAATTGTAGACCTTCCAACAAATATTTTGGACAATATCCTAAATCGTAAACTTTCTGTCTAAAATTTGAAATTATTTAAAAAAATGTGTATAGTTAACACATTAACATGTTAACGTCTGCAGGCGTCCATTAATCCCGCATGTGAATGTCTTTTTATATCGCAACTTGTCACTATCCATATTTTCAAAGTTAAATTCACACTTTCAGATTTACACGTCTGATCACTATATAACGCATCGCTAACATTTGCAAACTGTCAGTTCATTCACCGTAGCCTTAAAAAAAAACCTCGAGATTCACCGTTTCTCATCTTCCGTCAGATTCACGTGGAAAATCGTACCTCGACGGGTGGCGCGACGATCCAGGACTCGGAGGCCCTCCTGGCCATGAGCGCCGGGCTGCATAGCAGCGCCTCCTCCTCCTCGTCCGGCTCGGAGGACCAAAACATCTCGTCCGCCGGCCCGTTTACATACGATAAAATAAAACAAAACAAAACAAAAAAAAAAAAACTCGCACCAATTCAATTCTCTCCTCGACCACTATTTCCGGCGGCACTGCGTTGCAGTGGACACGGTGATGGCCCTACGGCGACCCGTGGGGGGGTCAGGGCCACCACCACCGCGCCGCGCGGTGGTCGATCGGCCGGCGCGTTTTTCTTTCCCCCGGCGCAGAATCGGCGCGCGCGTTGCCGATGGACCGGGTCGCAGACTGAACGTCCCCGCGCGCTCACTTAGGCTTGACAGAAATAGGAGCGCCGACACTGGCCGTCTCGCTCTCCGGCGCGTCCCCACCAGCTGGCTGCCCGTCCCGCGGGGCCCCGGCTAGAGGTGCACCGAGCGCCTGCCTCGGGGAGATAGGCATTCGACGAAGCCGATACGACGAAGAGGGGGGAGGGACACGGAGGTGTGTACACCGGCAACTGAGGTTGATCGGCCTGATTAATGGCTCGGACGGGGGTAAACAATTGCAGTGACATTGGCGGTGCTGATTCTAAACAGCCGGTGCTGCTTGCGATTGATTGAGTGGGGATTTTAAAGGACCGAAAAATTCGGGAAAATTTGCTATAAATTGATTCAGGTGGAGTTCGTACTGGAGGCATGAGAAAAACACTATAATCCTTGGGAAAATTATGATTTTTATGTAGTTAAATTTGTCATAAATGTGCGGAGAGAATGATTCAATAAAAATCACTCACATTTTTTTGTTAAAATTGTTATGTTGTTACCCTACAACAAAATTAGCCATAAATTGGCCAAAATATACATATTCTGGCCAATTTATGGTTAATTTTTTACTGGGTAGTAAACTTCGAATCAAACGACTTCTTCGGTAAAAATTACTCACAATTATTTATTACAATGTTGGTTGATAATTTTTACCAACTAGATGAAGATTATTAGAAAAATAATAATTTTTATCGATTCATTATTTATGTGAATAGTAATTTTATCAAAAAATTGTGGAAATTTTTATCATGCTTCAAGCCTGTCCTTCACCTCTAAGAATTTATAGTAAATTTTCCTCATCGGTAAATAATGCAATAGTCCATTTTAATGTTCTCAAAGACTCAAATTACTGGAAAAATTGCAACAGTTCCTTATAAAATTTACTAATACTATATATAGTAAAATGTATTATACTTTCAGAAAAATCTCAAAGAAAATAGGAATTTGTAATAGAAATGACTGCAGTTTTTGAATTTACAATTTATTTTTTAGACTTTTTTTTTATTGAAAAACTTGATAAAAAAAATTGAAATAATTTTGCGACTAGTTTGCAGGCTTTTAAAATTATACTTTTTTAGAGGTTCCTTTTCGAAGCGGAAATGTGTTTTGATTCTCGGGCTCGAATTTATTTTCATGCAGTCGGCTAATCCGATTCATTATGCCAATTCATTCAAAAATATTTCAGTTTGCAAGTAATCCAATAATACTCTAATTTCCATCAATTAGCCTAACATTCTAATAATTGATCATTGGGTGTTTGCATGTAAATTTTGTACGGACTGCATAATATCGGGTTGATAGAATTTTGAAAAATAATCTTCATGTATTTATTTTCTTTTTTTCAATATACTGATTATTAAAAAACCTTGATAGAAAATTAACCATAAATTGGCCAAATATTGTTAATTTCCTTGCAAATTAACCAGTTCTGGCCAATTTATGGTAAATTTTCTTCTAAATTAACCAGTTCTGGACAATTTATGGTTAATTTTATACCGGGGAAAATATGCCACTATGAAAATTCATGAAATGTCCCGATCGTACAGTACGTAGGCATACTACATCCCTTGAAGACTTCACTATTGCAGTAAATTCGATATCACTATATCATTGTTAAAAAACGATAAAATGAAAAAAGAAAAATTGCACGTCGATTATTTTTCAATTTTCCACCCGACAGACCTAACAATATTTTCCCCGCAAAGTCTCAATTTTCAATTGACAATTGCTATAGACGTCTTATCTCGATTTTCGAGGGAATTCGAAAATTCTTCGAATTAGCAGTGCATGAGACCGGAAATTGGGCAGCGCTTCCGCGGCAATTAACGCGCGCCCGCGAATCGCCTCGCCTCCCTGCGGCGCGGCATACCCGGACACTTTAGCGAGGCTTCGTGAAAATTATTTTGGGAGCCCCGAAATATCGGCGATTGTGCTCGAGCAGCGCGCTTGTATATTCGCCGGCCTCGCGCGCAAATATTTGGCACGCACTTTAATGCGACGACAAAGAGGTGGGGAAGGGGGAGGCGAGAGATCGCCCCGAGGGTACCTCGCCACGCAGGGGGTCGACTCTTCCTCTTCGACTCGATTTTTTCTCTTTTACTCCTCCGGAGATTCCCCTATTCGGCGAGTTCCACGACGAGGCTATTCTCGCGCTTCGCCGGCTGCAAGGCGCGCCGAGTCATCGAACCATTGATTTGGCATCGCTTCGCTCTTGTAACGCTGACGGTTTTATAAATAAAAAGAAGTGAGAGATTTATGCTTTACACGTGGAGGTGAAAATTATACTTTTGAGCTTTCAATTCAAGGCATTATAAAAATAATTAAAAGCCCTTGAAAGAAAGTTAACCATAAATTTGCCACAATATGCTTATTCTGGCCAGTTTATGGTGAATTTTTTTTTAAGGGAATTGTAAATTAAAAAAAAAATGAATTGATTAGAGTGTGAAGGTGGATTACATTGAATTGCATGTTGCTTTCGTATTCGTAGTATTTATTAATTTTCCAACACATTTAAAGGTTTCCTACATCGAATAATCACATAACGTTTAATTCTTCAGTTTTAAAAAAATATCTCGAAAGCAGTCGACGAAACTTACAAATTATCTCGCAATTCTGACGTTACAAGTGTAACAAAAGTATACGATTAAATAAAAAAAAAAGGCGGTCGCAAAAAAATTGGTTAAACCACGTGGACATGTCTTACAAATTAATATCACCATCGGGACGAGAATGCGTGATGCGTTGATCATTTTTTTAATGTTCATTGTGCAAATTACTTTTAGACACGCGTACGTATACACTCATTACACATACATAATCCAACTTTCTGCTTAATATCGAGTTTGTTCCTCATAATTGCTTAAGTAGCGGCCTTTTTTATCGACAGATCAGTTTTTTTACCTTTATATATATATATAGGTCCGAGGCAAAAAATAAATGTCACATAAATATTTTTCGGCCGTTACACATTGAATAAATAAGGTAATTTATATATTCGATCACTTACAACTCGTACAATTTAAATATGCTTTTGTACACTGCTTATCACGGACCTTAGTATAGCTTTCCATTTTAGAAAGGAGAACCCCCATGGATTAAAATGCTGTATTTAAAGTGAACTTATAAATCTTATGTCGGTATGTATTTAGAGTATACAAAAATCGACTTTATTACATGACAGGAAATATTTTTAAAAAATTTACTTGGAGATAAATGCTTTTTCATTTTTTTTTTCTCTACTGTCATATATTAAGTTTATTTAGGACATCTTTAAAACATCTTTTTTAGTGTATTTTCTGTCATGCAAAAGAGTAATTTTCTGAATTTATAGGAGATAAGTATAATTAGAAATAAATAATTCAAGAATTAACATTTAATTTAGTGACGATACTAAAAAATTTAATTAATTAGTTAACTGAAAATTAGAAAATCAATTTTCTCCCTAGGATTCAACAGTTTAAGTTCCTTAAAAATTTGTTAGCACTATTAATAGAAGGATTTGGGGTTCTCCTTCCGCATTATTTTCACGTTATAAAGTGTTTATTACATAAATATATATTTTGCTCGTTAATTTAGGTTATTATCAGTTATTTAGATTTGCCTGCATAGGTTATTTTCACTGAGACGATTAGTAAGACTGGACTAAAAAATATTTTGTCACCGTGGCTTCCCGTCGTTCCTTTTAAATCGAGGGCGAGGCTTATTGTTTGCATTAATTATTCACCCTGGTAGAAAATTAACCATAAAATGGCCAGAACTGGTTAATTCAGCAGGAATTTAACCATAAATTGAGCAGAACTGGTTAATTCGGCAAGAAATTCACCATAAATTGGCCAGAACTGGTTAATTCAGAAAGAAATTAACCATAGTTGGCCTGCAATTAATGGTTAATTTTCTACCAGGGCATCGGACTCTCCGAAAGATTTTTACCGTTCAAGATTAAAAGACGACGCGGAAAAACGTGACCGCGCCGATCAAGGATCTTCCGTTTTTTTTTTTGAAAAAGCACACTATTATACCGGAGTATGTTTCGTGTTTACGAGAAAAAGACACTTTACGAAGCTTGGCACTTGAATATTCTCCCTCGAAATTCTCCATTATTACTCTTTTCGTAGCTATTTTATATATTTACTCAACTTTTTTATATTGTTTAAATAAACTTTTTTATCTAAAAAATTTTTGAAAACGTTCGAAAAAACATGTTAAACCGTTCTCAAACTTAATTAGTTAATTATCCTATCTACTTAACGATTATTAAATCTTTACCGTTAAATATAATTCAAAATCATTGGTTATATTTATTCAGTTTTAACGGGATATGAAATTATGGTTAGGAATCTATCATACCGACATCGAGATTTTCATCATTATTTAGAAAACAAAGTTAATTTTTGAAAATTTGTTTTAAATAATAAGAAAGATATCGATGTCGATATAGAAGATCTCGAAACTTGAGTTTTACATCCCCTAAGAGTTTTTTCATCGCTTAAGCCCGATTCTCACTTTCAGCACTTCGTTAGACAATTACATATTAATCCCATTCATGTCGCGTGACTGTCGTAATTGGAATTCTTTCAAGTACAATTTAGCGTATATTTAGAAAAGATTCGCAATTTTTATTCGTCGATTAGCACATTTTCCATTACAATTATATTAAGGACACCGATTGGATTAAGGCGAAATCGTACATGTACCGATCCCTTAACACCTCATCTCTCGCATCGAGCACGTTTACATACTATTATACAGAGACCTCGTATATAAATTTTTTCATTGTTTTCTCCGCCGCGAAAGATTAGTAGAAATACCTCAATCTCAAAATATACCTCGATCGTTCAAATTGATTCTAGCGTTCCATAATTTTATATTGATAGGTAAAACGACCTCTTACTTATCATCGTTGAAAACTGTGTTTTTTTTTCCTTTGAAAATTAATCGAACAGCTTTGGAAAGACGAAAGATTTATTTTTGTCGTAAATTCGTTCCTTATCTACACGAGCAAACTTCATTCGTATGCAAGAATCCCCTATCTAATTTTGTTAGAACTAAATAAAGTAAATATTTTGAAACACGATTAACGGATTACTCTAGCTTTTAACATCTACAGTTAAGTACGTCGTTTTTTTTTCTTTTTTTTGTTTAATTTTTTACCTTGACCAACTAATTATCTACAGCAGTAAATAGGCTACTTTTGAAAAGTTCATGGGTTTCTGCGTCGATGCGATACATAGCGGAATTATATAATAGAGGTAAAAGCATGCGTTAGAAAAATAACATCTCTGACAAACAGGGGGCGGGAAAGCGATGTGGAGGTAGGGAGAATTAAATGTCGAAAATTTTTTTTTTAAATTCAAAACACATGTCTCTCATTTAATACTTCGATTTCTTGAATAGGTATAAAAGACGCAAATTTCTTTCTGAATTTACAAATGTAAAAAAAAGAAATATTCTCAGTGATAATTAAAGTGCATTTGTTCTAATTTCTGTGTATATCAGTTTTAATGATGTTTAACCCTTTATTCGCCAACTTGAATTGATATTCCCTAAGTTTTTGTTAGAGAGAACAAAAAAGTTCATTGTTTTTATTTATTTTTATCCTTGGCTTACCAGCATAATAATTAATGTTTTAGAGATATTTAGATTTTAAGGTTTGCAGTAAAACCTAAGGTCGTATTGAGAAACTTTGTCCAAAACAAATTTTATATAATTTAATTCAGTTCTCGAAATATTTGGTCGGTTCTCGAATGAAATAGATAAAATTTTGATGTTCGAAACAAAAAAATATCTCTGTATGTTATAAAATCTGGCTTTTTCTTAATCTCCAAAAAAGTATGACACCAGCAAGTCAAATTTCGGTAGAAAAATCCCTATATCAATTCTTTCCTAGAGAAAAAAAGGATTAAAGACCAAAAAGCTTTGCGTTCAAAAAAAATCCACCGCAATTTAATACGAAAATTTTTTTGTACACTTGATTTATTCTTCGTACACTGTGTAAAAGATGGGAGGAAGGACATTGGATTTATTTTTCGCCGTCTCGTATCCGCGTTGTAACTGAACGGTCACCGCCTCCACACCGCGCGCACAACCCCCCGATTGTTCCCGAAGTTACTTTTCGTCCTCCCCTACATTTTGTTACAGCTGCATTCCAGTAGTGTTTCCGTGAGTCGCTACGTGACCATAAAAGACGTCAGTTGTCGTCGGTAACGCACATCGATTAGACACTTGTCACTGGTTGAACTACAATTATTAGGTTTTTGTATAGTGTATTTATCACCGTACCGTGCGCTCCGTACTTTATCTTATGTATGCACCGCGCCAGTCAATACATTCGACGTCTTCCGAGGTATATATATGTATGTATAATTTTGCCCCGTTGAGCCTGCCACCCTTTGAACAGAGGAAATTAGAATTCGACGGGACGAAAGAGAATACGTCCAATGGATCAACCTGGCGTTTGTTGTGACTATAATGAGGGAATCTACAAAAAAAATTACGTTAGCAGAAAAAATGTTCGAATTCACCTATTCTAAAAGTTTTTTTATGTACTATGTGTTATATAAACACGTGATATCTAAATACACGTTTTTATCTTTTATAAACTGATTCCCGTAAGACGAATAGTTTTATTTCGGACTTTATTTAAAGATAAAAGAAAAAATTTATGTTCAACCCTTTTTCTATTTATTACAAAAACCAAAAACTATATCTGTAGGATAGAATAAATTATATTGAATATCCTTCTTTTTGCAGCTTTTGCAGTTTTTTTTGCTAAAAAAAATTCATAATTCGATAACGAGTGCTCAATATTTTTTCATCTATTACATAATTCATAGAACAAGAAAAATCTCATAGAATATGTGAATTCAAGCATTTTTTGGACGGGACTCTTGTTGTAGATTTCCTACTATGCGAGCTCTTATACTTAACGAATGATACAAATATTGTGTTTTATTTCTTTATCTAGTCGATCATTACGTCGAGAAAACAGTAAACAAACTGGAGGGCATTTAGTTACTCTGGAATGAAGGAACATATGCGGTTAGTAACAATTATTGTTCTTCGCAACGTAGCATTTGCTCTTGTCTAACAAAGAAAAGACTACATTGTTTTTATTCATCGACGTCGATTTTTCTCCCCCTGTGTGTGTTTCTTTAAAATATCGAACCTTTTCATCGTGCCGTTACAGTGAATCCCATCAGCAGCGAGATTCACCCCTCCCCGTGGACTTCGCTCGCGCCGAGCGACGATCCCGCGTTCGAATTATTTTATAATACGGACATTATACTTCGCGTTATTCACTTTAAATACTCTTGCGATACAAAAATAAGCTCTTTGTACGATGCCCGAGGCGCGGGGTTCCTTCGGGCTTCGTCGGGCCGTTTGAACGGGAAGTGCGTGCAACGTCGAAACGACGGAAACGTCGCGCCTCGGCCTCTGTGGTACGGGGGAAACGGTCGCTCGGCGTTGGATGGCTCAAAAAACTTTTTTTTTTTTTTAAAAGATTATCGGAAAATGTGTCTAGCGGTTGGCGACGTACCGCCAGCAACGAGTTCCTGTCGGACACTGAACTGATCCGCGCGATCGATATTTATAAAGCTGCGCGAGATTTTTCTTTTTTTATTACTCTGACAGCGGCTTCTCAGGTGAATTGTATTAGTGTTGCTATTCGAAATTACAAGACGGATATCAGCAGGTACATCAACATTTTTTTTTATGCGTAAACACTTTTAGTTATCTGAATATACGATAGGCGTTTAATCTGCATGTCACTTGTTTTCTTACTCTCGAGTATTACTTCATTTATATGAATTTCTAAAGATTCATTGTGAGTTTGTTCATAAACTTTCATTAATTATCTTCTGTAAATAGAATATATCACTTATCTCGAAAAATAAGTCTCTGCATTTAATTTCTCTTACTATTTCATTTATTCTAGTATATAATCTATCAAGAACAAACAACAAGTCTGTGAACCGTGTAACATGATTACTTTTACAAAAAATGACCAGTAGCTTCACCGTGTAGTATATTTCAACGCTACTGAATAGTAGCTGTAATAATACTTAATGAAATTGTATGTATGACTAATAATTTTGTGGCCCGAGCGGAAGAAAAAAAAATTCTACATAATTGGATCTAAGCTTTTATATAGAGAATTTTAAATTTTGAATTTTAGAGTTGATAATATTACTTAATGAAAACCTCATTCAGAGCTTAAAATTAATTAAAATTGAAATTTGAGAAATTAATAGCACTTTATTTAGGAAAACATGAGATTGTAAAATCAGTTACCTACCCGTTCGTACATATATATATAAACTTAAATAAAAAATAAAATAAATTAAGTACGAAGCTTACTTTTCATTTGATATAAATGTAACCCACCTGTTGAATTTGTTTGTGAATTTTTCTTGTGGTTACGCTTGAACTGCGAAATAGGATTGGATTAGATATTCTACACGAAGATCATTTTGAAGTTGATACGCATTAGCGCAGTATATTATTTTAAGTAACACTGGTAGTGGTCACTTTTTGTACAGTTTGCATACTCAAAACATTCAATAAAACTTTGAATAAATCATCGTTATTTGTTAAAAATTTGACTTCTATTACTTTTAATATGATCTATATAATCGATATATGATAATGGATAGACAGGTCATCCGCGAAAGCTGAAATCATGGTACACGATCCGCAGTAGTGAAAATCTTTTGATGAGTGAATTGTATTCTTAGCTATATATCGACGTCCGTGTGTTTTTTTTCTTTCGTTAAAGAGGAATGATTTAGGATACTTATACTTAGAGGGTTGCGCGGCCCTTTGCTGTTGCGGTGAAGGCGGGGACCGTCCGGCTCGCGTCCTGGGTGTCGGCATGCACAGAACACAGCACAAATCGCCAAACAGTTACAGACAATCAGACAAAAAATTGCAAAGAGAGAAATCTATCGGATTTTTTTTAAGGACAACTGGGGCTAGGGATAGTTAATCGGGTTATCGGGTGGTTTGGAGTTAGGAGGTATTAATCTATTATATACGAGACACCAAAGTGAAGTTAATGGTATTAATATAGACAAATTACAAAAGTCTCAAAATTTAATAGTATAATTCGTTATTACATGACCAGGGATGTAAAAAAGTTATACATAAGAAAAGAAAATATGTAAGTAAACTGGCTACTGCTAAACTACTGCAGCAGCGGAGGTTAATTACTGACTGTTAGATATACTATTACTACTTCATTCAGACAACATCCTTTTGCTTTTTTTTTATTAATTTACAATATGTTAAAGTAATGTAAAAGCATGTTTATCAGAAAAATCTACTTTCCTAGAATAGGAACTTCTCATCGTTACTCTTTGATGCATTAAATTACCAATTTCTCTTTAACAATCTAATCTTTTCTATTTTTACGTTAATCTCAAAATTAAAGGAAAATATTACTCTCTAATGTAAAATCTGTTAGTATGTTCTAGTTAAAGTTTTAATTTGAATACATAGATAATGCAAGCTGTCATGCAGTAAATTCAAATTATTAATAACAGTAGTATTAGTACAAAATTAAGCTAAAATTTAACTAGAAAAATGTATAAGTAATATAAATATATAAATAATGACGTTCTTTTTTTAATAAAATACGAATAAACTATAAACTATGATCAAAAAGTAGAAGTGAATTAAATCTTAAGATCTGAAAGGTACTTGTTTCTAAATCTTTCGGCAGAGGAGTAATTCTTTCAATATAACATATCTTACTTGCTGTTCGATTACAAGTTCAGACATAAGGCCTACAAGTGTGTGAACCACGTACTCGGGGATGTAAAACAGAGTGATAAATATTGGAAATTTGGTGTCGATTCTAAAATGTTCGCTTACCTTGAATCCTCCACCGCCTCCACCGCCGCCGCCACCACCACCGCCACCGCCACCGCCACCGCCACCGCCACCGCCCCTACCGGGCGTCACGTATAAACTTTCGGTTCGCTTCGGCTGACCCTGACTTGGCAGTATTTCCTGTCCGAGGCCCTTGTTCTTTATCAAAACCTCTTCGAATTGGCTGGACGTTGAAGCAGCGTAGGTTGGCGTCGCGGTGCCGCTACCCACCACCGATCCGTTCAGCGGCGTACCCGACCGTAAGGCGCTTGGACTTCTTAACGACCTGCTGTTGAATCGTTAATCATTCGATTATTAGACTGCTATTTTATTGTTTCTAACCTGTTCACTTGATTTCTTCAGTGTATAGTATTTTATTTCTTACCATTCCTGCGCAGATGATAGCTATAGTGCGTATGGAAAAGGTGTACATTTCAGGATTCATTAATCTGCACTGCACAGAAGAATTCATTTCATTTTACGCACCAATACATTTTTTTACGTATTGATAGTTATGTTCTAGTCCCAAACTGTACACTGATTCATGCAAACTATTTCTTCTGCATGGACGTAAGTGAAATTATTATTTGTACAAAATTAAATATATCGTCGATTGGAGTGACAATTGAACCAGTGGGAGACTGCAGAGGATCGGTTATGTAAAAAGGTTTATCTACCCACGTAGACTCTACATAATTGTGATAATAGTGTTTGATAAAATTCGCCAGAGTGATTAATATTGTATTATTATCTATAGCCGTCTACAGTATTGCCACAAACTAAATATACCGGTATTTCTTATTCTTACGAATTCATGAGAAATTAAAACAATAATAATAAATTGGTTTATTTGGTTTGCATTAATATTAAGCACAGGTGTGGACAATATAGCAGTAATTCTACTACAATATTAATCAGTCTGGCGGATATCACTCTGGTTGTAATTAAACTTTTGCAATCTCGATGCGATTTTGATATCAGAATCTAAATGTCAAGTGAACAGGCTTATGATACATAGCAGATTCCTACTTGTCTGGAATATCTGGCGTTGGCGACGGGGCCGATTTATCGACGGAAGCTTGTCTTGATCCACTTACAAGAGGATGCCTCCTATATCGATCAACTGAACTGTCTCTACTTGGAGGCCTCTTGTAATGATCCAGTCTGCAAATATACGTAATTTATTACTACCAAATCGTAATTAATGTCTATCAACAACCTGATTTTGAAGATGCTAACCTGTCATTAAGGGTTTGTGCGATTCCACCCGAGGTCGGTCTATCTTGAGGACTCAGAATTCGACTATTCCTTCGTATACTAGTTGTGTTGGGTAGCCTCTGGCTTTCCTCAGATTGGAATTGCTGTTGCGGTTGCTGTTGGTTATACGCTGGCTGCTGCGTCGACGCGCCGTACTGGTTCATCTGATTCATCATCGAAGTGTATCCATATTGACTAGGTATAGGCGGCTGAAACACATTTATGGGATGAAATTTAGCATTGAATTCAATTAGAATCTAATATGTATATCAAATCTTCTAGTCATAAAGTATCAAACCCAAAGCTTTGGATCGTGACAAGTCGTTTATTGGGAAATTAGAGAACGATTGTAAAGCAAAGGTCTTCGATCCGTAAGTCTACAGCCGACACATTAACAATATCTATGGAACTAAGAGAACAGAACACCAGGATTGAGAGAAAGTCAAAAGCTGGAATAATTACAGCTTCGTGATTTGGGAGAGCAATATATTAATTCTCTGTAAAAAAAAAACTCCGCAATTCAAACTGTGAAACACGGGTCTTACACCATACGGCTGCGCTCCATAGAGGCTCATTTGACTTAGAGACATTGGGCTGTACGAAACCAAAGGCGGTTGTTGTAATAACATCTAGAAAGAAAAAGTTTTCCATCAAGGGCCTTCGCCGATTAAACAAAACGCACACGCTATCAAAAGAAGGCACCTGCAAAATACCGCACTGTCACAATGCTTTACAATAGTATACTTAATTAACGAAATAAAAGGTTGTGACTCTTCACAAGTATGCCGTGACTCGGTCCACAAGTGATTACCTGTTGATTCGCATAACCGGGCGACTGGTACTGACTCTGGAATCCTTGTCCGTAATTTCCGTATTGGTCCACGTTTTGCGAGCTCGGGTACTGCGCCTGTCCGTAGGGTCCGCTAGGCTGCCCGTAGGGCATTTGTTGACCCTGGCCGTACTGACTCGACTGGTACTGCTGCTGGTTCGGTTGCTGCGACTGGTACATGGGCGAAGGGTTGAGCGTGGGGAACTGGTTCTGCGGTAGGGTCATGTGAGGGGAGTAGGGATTGTTGGGACTGCTCGGGTTCGACTGCGATTGGTTCTGCATCGCGTACTGGCTCTGCTGCTGTTGCTGCTGCGCCAGGGCTTGCTCCTGCGCCAGATCCAACGTGTTCTGGGGCAGTGGTTTCATGCTGGCTCGCCTCATCGCCTGGCTCATCACCGAACCACCCGCGTTCGGATCCGTGCCGTCCGTTCGATCTGGTGGTAGATTGGGCTGTTGTTGCGGCGGGGATTGCTGTTGCTGCTGATGCATCTGTTGCTGTTGATGCTGCTGCTTCATGGGCGTCATGTTTTGCTGATCGAAACTCGAACCTTTGTGCAGGATACTTTTGCCAGGTACAGCGTCCTGGGGCGGGGGAACGTATTTAGGAATATCGCGATTTTTCAGCCTGCAAACAGAATTGTACAAATGAGGATCTCAAGTTGATTGATCTAAAATTACTATTGGGATTAGTTAAACTGCGATAAGCCCTTCTACTAGGAGTAAGTCCGCTAACCTCTACAGAAAAAGTAGTGGGCGACCTAATACCTCCTGCGAAATTTGAGAATTACTTCAAGACCGCTAATCCCAATAGAAAATGATTGTATCCCGGTAGAAAATTAACCATCCTTTCTAGCCGGTTTACTAATTTAAGATGGCAGTCAGGAAGTCAGTGCGCATATGGTAATGTCGTATCCCACTTTATCGACATATTTACGATTATGATTTCCATGCATGGTACGAGGTTTATCGCATGGAATACTGATCAGTTTTTCGAAAAGATGAAAGGAATGCAAAAAAGTAACTATACGATCTAGCGAAATAAGGTACTATACCATTGCGATATTCGTGTCGATAAAGTCGATGCGACGTTACCATAAGCGTTAATTCGAAGTTGATCAGATTCTGACCAGAAACTCTCGCCAGGAATCAATTTTTCTGGTCAGAATTTTTATCAGAAGTTCACCGATTACCAAAAAATCAATATTCTGGCCAGTTTACGGTTAATTTTCTACCTTTCAAAAAATACGAACCTATCTAATGCCGGTTGCCGGAAATCGGGCGCGAACTGCCTGGCGGTCTGTTGGGCGAGCTCGGAGTCCTCCCTCGCGTGCTCGGCGGCGATGTCCGCCAGCTCGGCCTTGCCCCTCGCCGTGGCAGTTCGCGATATCGCGATGTCCGCCTTCTGCAGGGCGATCTTGCTGGCGCGCTGGGCTGCCGCCACCGCGGCGTCTATCCTCTCGCGGAACTTGGCCGAGCGTATGAGGAACAGGTGCTTCTTCTTCTGGCTGGTGATCAGCACGTTGTTCTTGTACTTGCCCTCCTCCTTGGTGTTGTCGCGGAACGTCGTAACACCGTAGCCGTACTTGCGGTTGTTGAACCACTCGCCCTCGTAGCGCAGGCCGTCGCTGCGCTCCGAGATACCGAAGCCTGTTCGCTTGTCGTTCTTCCACTCGCCGAGGTATGTTTCGGTTACGGAGGCGTCCATTTGCTCGTCCTGCCGGTAAATAGAAAATAGAATTAGTTTCATTTTTGCATATTTTTTTTTTTTATTTGTCTCTAAAGAAGGATCATGAAATTAGCCTTACTGAAAAATCTCAGGCGAGACTACAGGTGACTTCTCAAGCTAAAATCTCAGGTGATTTTTAAGTTTTGCTTCTGATATCTCAGTCGAAACTATGTTATCCGAATCTCAGGTGAGTTCTCAAGTGAGATCTCACATGAGATTCAAGGTGAGATTTTTTAGCTGAGATTTTGGTCTGAGATATCACGTGAGATCTTAATTGAGATTTTTAGGTAGGGTAGTCCATGATTTAGATTAGAAAAATACGGTTCAAGCAAATTGTATTCTTCAAGCAGCATTAGGCGATTGTAGTAAAACATTCATTTTCGCAATGCTGATGATGATGATGATCAATGATTTTCTAGACAAGTACGCGTATAATTTTTAATTTGGATTTAAATAGTTACAAAAAGCATACCGGATGCACTTAATTTAATTGGAGCATTAATTTAATTGTATTACGAATTGAACGCGAGAAGCATGATTTTGACAAATAATTTTTCAGCGCGATGTACTTTTAGTTTGATGATCATGCTGCATTATCCCCGTTCGAAGGTGACGAATTAGCCATCGGTGAACTATTATTAACTTGACGTTTTTATTCGAACCTTGACTAAGCAAAAATCGATAGCTCTCGCGAATTGATAAGGAACATAAATTTAAAAATAGTGTTACCACCCTTGTATTATGCAAACCGACAGAATATTCAACTTGTATTTCCTCCTGTTGTTTCAAACTTTGAAAATTGTTTAGTAGTAGCTAATAATGAAATTAACCACTCGTATTTCAATCCCATGAGCTTCCGTTCCTAATGCACAGTTAAAAACATTAACTTTACCCATTAAAGTCTGTTAAAGCATCATGAGATCGAAGTAAAACGAGTTTATTTCGTTGTTACTGTTTATAGCACAATTTCCAAAGTTTCGTACTCTCTAAATCTCATTCAGTGAAATTTCACTAATTGTCAATGAATTTCAGTGAGTTTCTCTGATTTTCCAGTTCAGATCAGGTCAGTTTCTCTGGTTAGCCCTGATCTCGACTAAAAATTAGTGAAATTTCACTGAACGAGGTTTAGAGAGTACAAATCGGTGACCTGGAGGGTTGATACACCCCTGGTCAGATTTGATTAAAAAAAAAAAGAGAGAGCGGAGGAATCGATGAATATTTAACGGCCTTAATAAAATTAATATCCCAACGCGCTAAAGCTGGAACGTCTGGCGCAAAAACACTTGGTGGAGTCGAGTCGATAAAAGGTGGAGGCGCAGGACAGGTACACGTCGTACAAAGAGGAGGCTAACCTCGATAACGAAGGAGGCGTTGCTGTCGGTGTGCATCGAGGCGGAAGCCTGGCTCTGCGAGCTCTCGGTCGACATCCACGACGCGGTGCTCGCATTGCTCCGGATACTGCCTGCCGTGCCACGCTTTTCAAGGTCTCCCGTGCTCCTTTGCTTGCGGATTTTCAAGCCCTGCGAACAGTCCGCGTTGAGATGGTCTCCTATTGCCTCCCGCCCCCCTCTAAATCCGAGTTAATGAAATTTCTGTGATTTTGCTAATTAAGAGTGAAATGGTCAAAAGCATCTTGTTAATTGAATCAATTTGATACTTTTCACTTGTGGCGTGTCGTTGTGGACGTCGAATTTCACTAATTCAGATTTAGAGGGTAAAAAGGGGGCTGGCCTCCCGCGAGCCGAGGAATATGATCAAGCCTCGGCTTACCGAAGTGAATGATTGCATTTTGCTGCGCGCGAGCGACTCATTGAATGGAAACTTCGGCCCGCGCTCTTTGGAAATTTATTATATTTTTGGAGTCTACCGATACGTAATGTCCTCACGTATTTTTACCCTCATCGCTTGAATTTCTTTTCAGTCGCGTGTTTACAAAGCGCTGATGTAAAGCCCCGTGCGCGTATTTACCTCTTTAAGGGTAGCGGGTACTCGAATATAAAAAAAATTGTAATTTGAATCACAGAGATGTTATTTTTTACATATGTATTTATAGTGTAGAAACATAAGTTTCTGCAAATTTTGGAGTTGAAAGAATCATTATTTCAAGAGATGTAGCTTATAACGGCTGCAAAAGTAGCTATTCTTCTGTTCGAAGAAATATGAAAACTACATTTTTAAGCCAGGATACGCAAAACTTTTATTTTTACCCTATAAAATATCTATTTTAATAAAGTAAAATTAACAGTATTATATAAAAAATAATCAAAATCCTTCCTTGTAGAAAATTAACCATAAGTTGGCCAGAACTGGATAATTTTGAAGAGAATTGGCCAATTTATCGTTAATTTTTTATCAGGGCAGGTTTAATTTTACAGGTCATATAAATTTAAATATAATAACAAAACTTGCGTACAGAAGTTTTTAAAGTTTGAATAGTAAGGTATTGAGAGAATAATGTTAAAAAACATGAAAAACAGAAGGCATTAAAATAAAATTTGAAAACAAAGTTTTTATTGCTAAAAGACATTTATACGTTTCGTGATTTTTTCATAAAAATCGAAATCTTCATAATTTTTACTTGAATTTTCAGTACCAGCTACCCTTACCACAGTGAAAGTGAATTGAAAATTAGCGAAGCGATAAACTTTGCGCTGCGACACTGTAAAAGAAAATAAAAAAAAAAAAGAAGGGTTGCTCCGATAATTTTGCTTGCGAGTTTCCATTCGAAGGCGCTCCAGCGGGCTGCCGTTGGGTGAAGCGAATAACCGCGTGTACATACTGCGAGGATGCCCTTCTTAAGGGACTTCTCGGTGAGACTCTTCCGCCTCGCGGGCGGATCGTCGCTCCTCGCTTTGAGCACGAAGCCTCCTCGGCTATCGTCGACGCGTCGGTCCCGCCTGTCGGTGGGTTCGGGCGTCGGCGCCGTGCCCGGGGCACCCTCGGTGCTCCTCAGGGACGTCAGCGACGCCCTAACCCCCTTGCTCGCCGGCTTGTAGTGCGAGGCGAGACCGAATGGCGCGCTCGTCCGCACCCCGTAACCGTGTCGCATGCCCCTCAGCCATTGTCCCTGGTACGTTCCTGAAATGAAGACATTTTTTTTTTATTAATTCGATTAATTTTTAAGTAAAATTTGCAGAAGGTTGGATATTTGTTCGTGATGAGATTGTTGAAGCGAAAACTCCAATATCTCGATCTCAACGAACCAAGTTTGTTTAATGAGCCGACGCTTCGGACACTTTTGCGTGACCCTTTTCAAGGCGACAGGAATAAAATAAGACATATAAAGTTTCATAAGTTTTTTATAAAATGTTCTTTTTTAGGTCAAATTTTATAAAACTTTACGATAAAATAGTTATTTTTCGACCTTCAAAATTGTAAAATTTTATGAAATTTAATCTTACAAAATTCATTTTATAAAAATCTTATAAAACTTTATATGTACATTTTTTTATAAAACACGTTTTATAAGAACTTTACAAAAAATTTTCGCTTGGGCATTGTCAAAATAGGTGTTTTTTAATCTCCGAACACAACTTTAACACCTATTTTGACAATGAGTTTATAAGTCTTATTTTATTCCTTTCGCTTTGGAAAGGGGCATATAACAGTGTCCGAAACATCGGCTCGTTAAATAAACTTGGTTCGCTGAAGTCGAAATATTGCAGTTTTCATTTCATCAATAAATTTTTTTTAATATTTTGTTAATACGAATTGTTCAAAATTGGTTGACCTAAACACGTATTTTTAAAAAAATTACTATGTAGTAATATTCGAATCATGTGACCTTTTTGGAAAAGATTACCAAAAACATGGTAAAAAATACAATTTTTTTGAGTATTTATTACAATGTCAGTTAGTAATATTTATCAACCATATCACTTGGTCACAAGATTACCAAAAACAGCAATTTATGTCGAATCATTCTCTCCGTGTACGTTTAATTTGTGTAGTTCATTTAATTATACAAAGCTTACACAATTTTTTTTGTGTAATATTTTATTGTAAATACATGAAACGTGTGTAAAATTTTTGTTTTTCCTCGTAGATAAAGCACGAAACTTCAATTTACGTAAATTGTTAACAGTGAAAAAAAGAACACAAATTTTATCCATCAAATGGAATACACAAAATTTATGTTTTTTGTTCGTTTGATTATAAATAAAATACACAAAAACGTATGTTTTACATTTACACAACTTCTGTGTTCTGTTTACGTAGATATAATAAACAAGAAAATTTACACAAAATTTTCAACAGTGTACTGAATTATTTAAAATAAACCTGGGAATTTTTCTTTATTCTTCAAAGCTTTAATGAGATTCTTTGTTCGGCCATAAAAGGCATATTAGTAAAAGTGAATAGGGGGTGGTACACCATTATCTTCTAACAGAATAGAGCATAATAAGGGGAGCTGACGAAATTTTTATGACTGTTTGGTGCGTGAAATGCTGTTCCATTTAAGAAATATTTGACCGTTTTATTCAAAGGAAAGTTTTAAAAAAGATGACTAACTTAATAACGATAAATCGACTAGAATTATTTTTAAAACTCCATTGTTGTAACTTTCATAAAAAAATGTATTCAATAATTCAGGGTAATAATTGCTTTTTCTTATTACTTCTGATATATATAAACTCCACAAATGATAATAATTAATTTAATGGTCAAAGTAATAAATTAATTTGATCAAAAGTAATTTATTAAAACACTAAAAATACTCCCGATATTGATTTAGCATCAAATAATGGATTAACGTACATTAAACACCAATAGTAGATTAAAATTGCATTAATTGAATTACTAATCTCCGAATAACTCCATCGACTATTTCAAGAATTCCCTCTTTTTTCCAAGACGGAAATATTTTCGCAGTGAGGCGTTTCATTCAATAAGTCGCTTTATAGTTACTCCTCAGAGGAACTCCCCGCGCGTGAATCACGATGGCATCCCGCTTCTGACCCATTCGACGATAATCCGACTAAAATTAGTCGAAAAAAATTCTAAAAACGGAAAAGTCGATCGGCGGCACTTTAAATACTTCGAAAATTCGATTTTCCCGGAGTAACATGACGGGAATAAAATGCCCCGGTGGCGCTCAACTTCCAGACCAAACACGTCGCGCGAAACTTAGTTTAACAAGTCGCTTTCGCGACCCATAACCCAATATCGGCTCTCAACGCGAGCCCCTGAGTCAGCCTGTGACGGCGTCTATTTTGCGCGCGCGCGAATTCGCCCAGATAAGGGTCGCCGAACAGGAAGCAGTCCAGCGGCGCAGAGCTTCTCCTTTTACGCACTCTATAGAGTACAAAGTAGATATCATATTAACGGATGTTTTCTTTTTAATGCACAGAGAGAGATTTTATTGTAAAATTTAATATAAGCCAAAATTACAATATTTACAGTATTGGAAGTAGTAGAGTAGTCAAACGAAAAAAATGACTAGAATTTTAGTAAACACTTCTAGTAAAAATTAATATACGGAGAGAATGGTTCGATAAAAATTACTGTGTTTTTAATAATCTTCGGTCGTGTGACCCAAGATCATCAAATATTCTATAAATTAATAAAATTATTGTAATTTTTACTAAATTTACGGCAGTTAGGTATGTACAAAGAGAAAAAATTCTAGTAAAAATTACTATTCTGTCTAGAAAAGTGGTCACAGACTGTCATGTAGTGGAAAAATTACCATACTGTATTGTAAATTATACTAGAATTATTGGAAATTTTACCGAAATTCTCGTAAAATGTATAATATTTTCTAGTAAAATTTACAATATAGGGTGGTAATTTTTCCACTACATAACAGTCTCTGGCCACTTATCTACACAGGATAGTAATTTTACTTAAATTTTTGCTTGATCACAATCCTCGGGTTCTGGATATTGCTGAAACTTTAAAGAATAATTCTTTGATCGAAAATAATCAACACGCATTTCAGATTTTTCTTCTCAAATAGTGATCATCTATCGTAGGGTCAATACTTCGAAAGGTCATTTGTACACTGTCCGGTAAATAATTCGGTAACTTCCGTTTCACTTGTCGAAGCATTCGGATTGGTTCTTAATGAAAAGCGAGCGCACCGTTGGTTAATGAACAAGTAGACAGTGCAAAGGAAGTAACCGAATAAATTGCCGGGCAGTGTACCATATGAAATTAGAAATAAAAATGTTGCTATTTTTTTTTAAAACGTTTAATCTTTCTTTTAAGTGCAGATATCACAGCTATATAAGAAAAATTTTGATACATTTTATAAAACATTTTAAGTTTTAATTTAAGGGGCTATGGAACCTACAGCCTTTTCTTTCACTTTTTAACCTGCAAAAAAAAGTATTGAATTAAAAATTATTTTAATGTTTGATATTAATATTATATA
>JAXIUT010000037.1:19098369-19108444 GCA_035586675.1 Eurytoma californica | reverse complement strand
AGAATATAATAATAATTATGAAAAGTTTAGTAAGCTTTTTTTTATGGTCAAGTAGGTCGCCCTTTTAATAGAAAAATTGTAATTTTTACTAATCCTTTTTCTCAGTGTATTTTTAATTCTAACGCCATCTGTCCGTATGTTTATATAAATTAACATACAATATAAATTAATATTGGATATAAATTAATCAAAGTTTTTTTAGAGAGAAACTTTTGAGATTATATTTACACTTTAGTTGTTTGATGTTGATATTTAAAACAAAAATTAAATCCTTCAAAATTATAATATAAAAAATTTAAAAAAAATAATTATCCATCAAATTTAATTCTTTTCTTTTTATCTAGTTAGTTAACTTGACTTAATTATCCAATATATTTCTTCACAATTTCTTCTATTTTTAATGTTATTATTAACGTAATTCTCTGGAAACCTTATTTTTCAATCTTTGAAAATTTCTGTACGCAAGGGTTGATGCTTAAAATTTGGTTTCTCTATTTAAATACATATTAGCTGAGAAATTAAATTAGTATTTTCAATTTTATATAATACTGTTTATTTTACTACTAATTAATCAAAACATTTATCTGCTCAATTAACTTGACGAAATTATTTCATAGTAAAATGCTAAATGTTTTAGTGAGAGATTATTACTTATGAAAAATAGAAATATATCAGCACGTTAAAAATATTCCACGCGCGCGCCAGCTTCAATTAAAAAAATTTCCCCAATTACAAACAAGTTCCGCGTATAAACTAAACATACCGTGTTTTGCGTCATTATCGTTGAATTTAAACGATAAGTCATCCGTGATTCTAGCGCTCGGCTCGAACATTGCGCATCTGGAACGGTCCACTCGAGTATCATCGCGCTGAACTTTCTTTGTTAAATCTCCTCCGAATGCCCCGTATAATAGGAGAAGGCACATCCGAACTTGGCGTAAGATAAGCCCTCGGCAAACGTAGAGTCGAGAAAAAGCAATAAAAAAAAAAAAAAAAAAAACAAAGGGGACCTATCGATCTTTGTTCTCTGTCCGGGGTTAACGACTTCTGCAAATACAGTGCGAGGAAACATAAGGAGGGTTGTGCGGAAGAGGTACACAATGAAAAATCAATCGCTCGACTGCTTGTTTTTTCTTGACATTGGTAGAATGTATTTCTTGGTCCTCTAAACATTTATAATATACACAACACGTAATACAATTTATGTTTAGCATAATTACGACGGTACAGTTACCCTAATAATTACGCTGCGCGCGCATATATTTTATCGTACAATAAGTTGATAGACTCTCGTTTCTTATACTGTTTGGTTTTTTTTTCAATTTTTTTTCACATTAGTTTTTTTTTATACATCTCTTTTAATAAATTGGCATCTCATTGACTCTCCGCCGGGCGTACGATCGGACGCGCCGGCGTACGAATCATACAAAAATACATGTCTGCATGAAAATCATACTTTCTCTTTTTCGCTCTCTCTCTCTCTCTCTCTCCCTCGCACTCGCCGTTACAACCTCGGCTTCTCTTGACCTCGTCGTCAAAAATAATTGTATACACCCAAGATATATATTTTAGGTGCGTTTAGATAGCGTCTTATTTTTCGTGAGGATCTTAAAAGAGTGCGGGAAAAATTATTGTATTGTTTAAAAAAAGGAGACTGTAGTAATTCGCAACGTAGCAATTAACTTTTAATGTTGAAATGTTGAATTGATAAAAAATAAATATGATGTATGTATAAGCACAAGTTTTCTTAATTATTTATTATACATTTAAATTTTCGATTTGCCGCGCATATATTTAATATTCTTAAGAATTAATGTATATAAATAAATAAGAAAACTTTTAAATTAATATATAATTATGTTTTTATGAATTCTTTCTTTAAAATTAATTGTTACAACATTAAATAACAATTTTATTTTTAAACGATTCAAATTTGCCGCGCAAACTTTTCAAAGTTTAGGCGGGAAATTTGAAATTTGAAATAGAAATGTATTTAAATAATTAAGAAAACTTGAGTTTACACACAAATAATATTTGTTTGTTTATCAATTCAACATTTCAATTTTAAACATTAATAATTGCACAGATTTATGCAGGAATGGTTTGGTTTTTTGTAAATTTGCTGCTTGCACTTTTAAGATTCTCAGCAAAAATAGGACACCACCTAAACGCAACCTTATTTGAAAAATGTTTCCCTTCACTTCGTCTCGCTGAAAATAAACGGTGATAATTTAACGCTAACAATTATTATACACTTGTGTTTCTCTTAAGCAAGCTGCGTATTTACATTGTTTACATAAATAATCTCTGAACTAGGCCTTCCTTTGCAAAGAAAAGCAACGACTACTCCGTTTCTTTGCATCTATTTAGGACATTTATCTTAGATACTCGGATGATTTGGCAAGCTCCTTCTCCCTTTCTCCTCGACTTTGTTTTTAACGTAGAAAAATGATACTTTTTTTAAAGTACAAGAATTATAATTGCCTTCGATTGCGCTATAAACGCAATTGCGACTTACAAAAATAAAAAATCTACCGTTAAAATGTAAAATTTGCTATTACCATTGGAATAAAGGAAAAAGCGGATCAATGGTAATCAATACTTTATCGCGGGAAAAATCCAATTACATTTCGCTTAACCGAATTACCGGCGGCGAGGTGAATAAAACAATGCGGTGCATCGGATGAAAAAAAGGGAACACGGACGGCGGAAATTAACATTTTTCATATTTTAAACGAACGACTCCGTTTGCGAGGCGTCCCACTCGACTTCGGTTTGCATGCTAACGATATAAAACGCCCCTTGCCCTCTTGTACCTTTTTCCAGTTTCCTTCTTTTCGCGAGCAATAAAATCTCTCTTTCTTCGTTCTCAATTATATTTCTCTCTCTTTTTTTTTTATACGCGATGCTAATATTTCTTTCTTCCCAGGGACCCGGGAAATTATCAGTCAGTTTTCTAACGACACTTTTTCTTCTTGTCTGGAGTGCAGGCTCGAGCGATAATTTCCCGGTCCTCCAGCGAAGAGAAACTTGAAGCAGTTTACTTTTTTTTTGTCGGACAGAAAATAATACAACTGTTCAGTCGTGGGCAATGTATCATAGTTTACGCGTAAAAAAATAGCAGCTGCGCAAAGGTCATCGTCATCCTCCGACTCGTACAACTAAATACACCTTGACATTTCATTTTGTTCAAATTTATAAAAAAATACATTATTTCAATATACTTTGGTATTCTTCTCTCTTTGTTTTTTAATTCTTCCTTTCTCTCTCGTAAGGACATCTAGATATAGCATCTTCTGTTTTGCAAAAATATCATATAAACTATTAAAGTTTCGTCGGTGAACGCAAAGGTGACAAATACGATGAAACGAGAACTCTGTTTTTTTTTTCATGAAGGTACACTGTAGCTTTCATTTATTTATTTTTTTTCCCTTTGTGTCAATATACCGCGCGCGTCAGTATCTCGTTGAATAATTCGCCCACAACTGTCGCCTCCGATAAATCAAAGCTAATCGTCGTAACGGCTTATCGTATATTGTATATATAAACTTTTCTCCTGGCTATACGGCTATAAGTGTGTGTATACACGTCGGTTTCAACATCGATGAAACGGGCATGCGTCTTTTTTAACTTTCAGCTTTCAATGCATTTTTAAGAGGGCTTACAGTACTTTTTTTTCATAATTTTTTTTTCATTTTTTTTCTTACGGAGGTTACGCGCCTACACGTGACGCGGTTTAAGTAATATACAAATTTCATCAGAGTGAGCATGTACATTGTATATAGACTTTTATTTTTTTAATAACTTTACATTTTAGAACTTTGCGCTCCTGGCAGTTCTATAATCCAAGTGTTATCTCCCTTGTACTCGTGTTTTTTTTTTCATTTTTCTTTTTTTTTAATCTGAAGAGTAAATTTTTCTCGTTTACCGATCAGACACATGTGCGCTTAGACTTATGTCGCAGATATAACTTGGAATCATGCTGCTGAGTTTCGAGCCTTACGCTTGGAGAACCGAAACTTATTCCTCCTCACCGAGTAGCATTTATTCATATATAGGCGACCTCGCCTATGGGTCGACAGAGAAAACTTACGCTACGTTTTTTTTTTTTTTTTTTTTTTTTTTGATTACGTAATCATCTTTGTTTTCATCAATTTTTTGTTTTCGCTTACAAAATTGCTCTACTTAAAATGTAGGGTGGTCAGAAAATCATCCTAAATTGGCGCTTCGGCGAAAGCGACGCCGAGCGGAATTGACGTCGAAAGAAAAAAAGAAATAAAGGTAAATGAGTTCAAAATTTCCGAACAAAGGCTGGTAATTCGGGTCGACCATGGTGCGGACCGGGACGGTAATTGCGAAGGAAAAACGAAGGCTCGTCCGAAAATCCACTGCGTTTTAGCGAGGAGTCTTATGTGCTACATTAACACGCGTGGTCCGCGACAGAGGCTAATTGAACGGTACTAAAAGGCTAGTGGAATGACGCAGTGTAAGTAATATTCTCGTTAAAACTATTACACACTCTAAATTTTTTTTTTTTTTTTTTATTTTAATTTTTTTCATCACGAGTCATTCTCGCGGGGGAAATTAACGGGATTAAAAACGTAATTCGCAGGAGTGATTCTGCATTGAAGAGTATTACATCTTTTAACTCGCAAAAGGAATTTAAAATCTCGTTTAGGAAGCATCTTTTTTTTTATCATTTATTCGACGTTGCTCAACTGTTAAAAAAATGAGCGTACATATTAAAATATCGGAAATTTCAATGCTAGGGGAGGAATTCATATTTATCAAATTCGTTTTTTTTCCACAGCGCTGAACGGAGATAGCAAAGTGTCTGGCTACTTTTGGATTTTCTTAGAAGTTACAATCCCTAATACATTCCGCTGTTCGATGATTAAGAGCGTGGACGAGTGCTATAGTCTACGGTTAAATTTCACGAGTTAAACATCAAGTTTAAGCTCTATGTTGCTCTACGGGTGTGTGTACGCGCAAGTGTGTGGAATATTTATTTATGGGTGTGTGTATGTATGCGGGTTTGGGTGTGTGTGTGTGTGCGTGTGTGTGTGTCATTACCACCACAATTTCATCCTGATTTAAGCATTTTTTTGTGGTGTAGTTTAATTCAATAAACAATTTGAAAAGTGAAAATAACATGCATCACCCTTTAATAATGTTATATAACATCAGTACCGTAAACCATCCTTGAAGACTATTTTTTGGTACATTATTGCAGACAATTTAATTATCTCCCTTAGTCAATAGACTCAAAGATTCTGTAATAGTACCAAAAATCTTGAATTGAAATAGAAGATTGTACATTATTGCAGATACTTGATTACACCGATCAAAGATGCCGTAATGCTACCAAAAGTCCCGACGTGAAATGTAATCTGTCGGTAATAATTTTTAAATCCTTCAGTTGCAATCGCCAAGGAGATAATAAATCTGACATAGAATCCGTTCTCTGCCTATGTTTCATAATCACACTGAAGGTGCTATATTCACTAGTAATTTACGAAACCGTATATGTAATGCTCGCATAAGTGTATATGTACAATTACCATTGAAAGTCTTAGTACGTCCAAGTAAGTGTAAGTGTAGGTGTTGATTTCTGTAAGTAAGCGCCCGGCCACAAGACGTTCAGAACACTCTCTGTATACGTAGGTTTCTCGTTACGACTAGGACACACTCGTTACGCGTATACGTCTCCTATCAAATAAAATGCACGGCTGAGTACGCGCACGGCTAGCGACTTTACTGGCGGCGTCGTCACCGAACCCGGGCTTCGGAAGGTCGACTTAATTCCTAAGTAAATTTTGATTGTTTCGTCAATGTACAGTCGGGCTGCAGCTGGAGAATGAACTTCGGCAGGGACGAAATTTTTACCGCTGCGGAAATGAAAAAAGGATAATAAAGTGTCGTTTAAACTAGAGTTTGAGCACTGAACTAGCGCAGTATCAGTGTAATCTCCCGACTAACGCTAATGATGCTTTGGCACCGGCTATGATAAGTTTATTACGGCTACACAATAGGCCTGCACGAGACGAGGATAGCTTCACGATTTTCTCGTCAAGTCGCGACGTAAAAACCATCGTCTCGACAGAATTTCTCGTTACATTTCGAGAGTCTCGATTTTTTCGAGAATCTTGATTTTGTCGTGACTGGATTTTTTGAGATCATATTTTCGAGTGTCAAATTTTTCGAAACTCGATTTTTTCGAGAATTAAGAGAGGATTTCGATTTTTCGAGACTTGATCACGAGATTCATGAAGCAAACAAAATTCCGAACGTCAACGAGTCTCATTTTTTTTGAGAATCTTGATCTTTATGAGATTATCGATGCAGAAAAAATCTCGAATGCGAGCGAGAGTCTCGGATTTATCGAGAATCTCGATCTTCACAAGTCTTTTGATTAGAATCAGAAAAAGTATTTTTTCTGATTTTTTGAATTCACACGCGTACTACGCGAATTTGCTTCTTTTAAATTAATAATTTTGTTTTTATAACATTAGAAAATAACGCAAAATTCTCAAATGTCTTCGATATTACCGATTTTTCGAGAAATCTCGAAAATTGCGAGACTCCCGACCGAAACGAGAGTCTCAATCATATGAGCTTTTGATGATCTTTGAGACTCTCGATTTCTTCGAGAAATAACGTATCTCTTTTATCTCAAAAATTTTCAAGTCGAGATCTCGTTTCATCTTTTTTTTTCGGTATAAATCTCGACTCGTCTCGCACCGATCTACTAAACAATCATATAATTAACGAACGGTATACATATCACTTGTAAAAAAGTCGCGTACCAAGCACTGAAGGACGACTAATTATCGGAACAAACTGGCCGATCCGCTGCGCTTCATTACTGATATAATATGCCACTTCGACAGTATGAGTCTTATATTGCTTTACACAGTATACGATATAAAACATATTATTAATTAACTCCGCACGATAAGATTGAGGGTTTTATTTTTGGCTAGTATCCATCATGCCACACAGGAATTTACTTTTATTTTTAGAAACTACGTGTTGATTTTTTCTTGACTTACACGTATATAACATCGGCGCGCTTAAGACGCAAGTTGACACGTACATTTTATATTATAGACTATAGCTCTATAGGTTAATGATTTTTATTTTTTGCTTAAATGAACATCCATTGCATGCAACTTTGCGGCAATCGACATATTATATCACTAATGCGTTGTTTCGCGGCGAACGACGCGCAGCCCGCAGTAAAAAAGGTGGCGGCCCACCGTTTGCCTCCGAGCAGAAATTTAATATTGGCATATGATTTCTTTTTTCGCTCCGGCGGTTTGTTTGGTTGCGCAATCGAAAGCCGACTCAGCTGCGTTTCTTTTTTTCTTTTAAAGACGGCCAATGGAAATTTTGTCCCGCGACGAAAAAATAAAGGAACAGTCCCTTCGTAGACCAAGCGGATAGTCCCGTCGATCGAAGACAGGGAAGTCGGCCGGCCGACTCTTGAGAGCAGAGATCCATTACACACGTATATTTATATATATATTTCTTTTTTTTTTTTTATTTTCCATTAACTTTCTTACGAAGTAAGTATCGCCGAGAACACAGTTTTTGTTAGGTGCGTACCTGCAGACGTTTATTCGCGGTGTATGATCATTTTACCGACCGCGGCGTGCGTTTGCTCGCCGTCGGTCATCGCCTCTCTCTCTGTTTTTTTTCTTCTTTGCTTAGGGGCGGGGTGTAGGCGAGAGTCGCCGCCGGTGTCACGCAAAATTTACACGGACTCGCCGGCTCTCCCCGGGGCCCGCGGGCTCGGGGAAAAAAGAGGCGCCCGGGCGTTTCCCTCGGGCTCGCCGTCGCACTGGAGGGAGAAGCGCCGACGCAGTGCGTCGAGTATAATATTGCCTTTTACAAAACATCGTCGTATCGAAAATATTTCCCTTTCACGGAAACCCGCTCCGTCGATCCGCGTCTCTCTTCCCGTTTCTCTCTCTCTCTCTCTCTCTCTCTCTGTCTCTCTTGCTCTCTCTCTTTCTTCGTCCGTGTAAATTTTACCTGACTGCGATGGGGAGAGGGGGTGGGAGGGGGTGGATAGGGGAGCGCCGCGCCCTGGTCCAGCCAGATTGCGGGGCTTCTGCACGAGGGGAGGGGGGGGGGGAGGGTGGAGTGACCCGCTCGCCGGCTCCTCGGACGGTCCTTACATCAGGCTGCAGAAGGCCACGCCGTTCTCGAAAGCCGACTGTATGGCCGTCGTCTCCATGCAGAACGCGCCGTCCTCGTACATCGTCGCGATGCGCTGCTGCTGCGCACGGCTCTCGCTCTGAGATCTGGAACATGATGTAATTTTCATTTACTCACTTTTCTTTGCAAATTTAATTATTTTATTCTTTTATTCTTATTTTATTCTTTTATTCTTTTTTTATTCTTTTATTCTTTTAAGAAAATTCAATATATTAGAAGCTTTTTTAGATTTTTATGTACGTTTTATGCGGGGGATGCCCCATATTATAAATTTTCATCTGGTTTATCCCCTTTGGAGAGCATGTGATAAAAAAAGACCCGACTTTGACCTTGACCTTTATCCTAAAGATCATTTGAAGGTCACCTTATGATACTTTATTTCTCTCTATATAGTGACTTTGGATTCTGAATGGGCGATAAATTTCATATTCAGATATGTCCATAATGGTGAAAGTGAACCATATGAGTAACAAAACCTGCGAAAAATATCAAAGATAATATGGAAGCTCAAATTCTAAATATAGTGTAGAAAATCTGTCAATTAAAAGTACGAATTAGTACATTAATCTTGTAAATTTGGGAAAAGATTTTGACGCTAATAGATCACTTTAATCTCTACATAAATCTACGAAGTAGAGCAGTGATTCCTATTTAAAAGATGCAGATTTACCTTATAGTGACTTTTAAAATGAAGCTCAATATTAAATTCAAAGTCACCAATTTTATGCCATTATTTTTTTTTTTTTTTTTTTATGAAAATAACGATTGACATTTTGAATCGTCGTCCCTGTTACCCGTATTTAATGAAAAAAATAATAAACATTTGATTCCATTAAAATAGCAATAAAGAAAAGGGGGAATTTAATGTTCAATTAAAAAAAATTGTTCCTCGCTTCTCAACGTTAATTTCGTACAGTAGGTGCAGGACAACATGTCAATGTATTATTTTTAACATCTTCCTCTTGAAGTGTAATGCTCATGACTTTTTTCATGCAAATTATTATTTAAAATTTAATATTTTGAAGATTTCAAGCTGGCGCAGAATATTTTTGCTGTTTAAATGTACCTAAAATAAAAAGTCTTGACATTATTTACAACAGAGCTGGTATATTGCTTTGGGGATTTCAAAAAAGAAATATGATCCTCAAAGTAAGCTAAAATATTTATTTTATGATTCTTAAAATTTTTTAAGCAAAAGCAATGTGGAGGAAAAAGAGGAGAAACATTCTGGTACCAAAAATATATGATTTATGAAAAATTTAATATTATTACCGGTTATTGGCGTAAAATTTATTACGGATATAAAGTTTCGCAACTTGGGGAAAAATATACGTACCACTTCGATTATATACGATGTCATGAAAACTCAATTTTTCAACTTCCGCAGAGTCGGTCAATTTTTATAATAAGCAAGAAAACTTCCTCGACAGAAGTAGATTGTGATTTAATAAACTATAAAACGAGAAAAATTCAATTTTCATTCCCCCGCACTCGGTATAATTCCCGAATCAGCTCGCCCGGGGGATTCCGCATTAAATCACAAGTTTTTCGTTACGACCGGCAATTTAATAACGCCGCCGAGCTGGAATACCGTGATGGGTAAGGGGAAGGAAGAAACAAACAATGAAACAACATAATTATGTTACTCGCCGACAAACTCAATTTCCTCGGCTCATTAACATGCGCTTGTTTGGTCGGCTCGAAAAAAAATTAATATTTCGGCCGTTGGGTGCAAAAGTTATCCCCTCCCCCCTGCGCCGGGATAAGGGCTTCAGTCAAGACCAAGACTAATCTTGGTATCGTCTTGGTATTGGGGGCCAAGACAAGACGATACCAAGACAAGATTTTTGAA
>JAXIUT010000037.1:19062586-19085313 GCA_035586675.1 Eurytoma californica | reverse complement strand
TAATTCGAGTATTATTCTCAAGTAAATTAAGTTTTATTTATAAAAAAAATTTCAAGTTATCATCATTATCCAATGAAAGAGAGGCTTTGACTACCACGGAGTTTACACAAAAAAATATGCACTTTCTTGGAGAATCACCCATATAATTTAATTCAATAAAAAAAATATCGGTAATACAGTTCGTGAAACTAATAAAACTGGTAGTACAACGTGTTTTCGGTTATAGCGCAATCGATACTTCAGATTTAGTTCGAAATTAGTCAATCAGATTTAGCTCGAAAGTAATGTCTTTTAAAGTTTCACAAGTACTTTTCAAAACCCGTATAAATAATTGTAAATATATAAATATTTTAAAAAGAAATATTTTTGAATTACAGGACGCAAAAATAGTCTTTTCGTGCTTGTTTAGCGGGTACAAAGCGACCAATTATCGATCATTTTCTTTGTCTTAGGTAGAGGAAAGGTGGCACTATTAACTGATCTCGTCGGTATACTACTGTCTAACTCAACATGCACTTTATAGATGTCCCCGGACCACCGAACGGTATTAGTAGTATAATAGTTTTAGACCTTGAGGAGATTCGTGACCTCTTTGGTCGAGGTATCTCAACCGCCGAAGACGCCCACATTGAAAGCCTCAACATCACAATTTCGTAACCTAAGCCCACCAACTGGTCAGCTAATGGCTGATAGTTCGTTAGCTTTTGCTAGCAGACCTGATGGTAGGCGTTCATTAGGTTTTTCGAATGGAATGGTCAAGATCAGGGTGATTTTCATCCATTTTTCGTACTGCCGACTTCAAGCCGCATAATGAACGGTATAGTGGTTCAATATATAAGGGATCGTTTCGAAGTCACCTCAACATTTGCGACAGCTCTTATCTGTCTCCGTTAGCTACTGCGTGGTGGCGTTTTTGGCTTAGACCGCAAAGTAAAAATTTCGCACCGAAGGGCGAGATAATACCACTTTGTGCCCGCTGAATAGGCACGATATTTTAATTTTTGCACCCTACTTTCTTAAAATAAAGTATAGGCCACACTGGTGCGAATCATCTGCTTTGCGCCCTAGTTGTGCAATGTACTATTTTAAAGCAAGCTCTCTTTTTAGTAAATGTTTAGTTGCAGATTATTTACAAGTTAAGATCGAATCATAAAACTGTCTTACCTGTGACGATTCATGGAGTCCGGTGAATGGTGACTGCTGCGGCACTATCGCCATAGAGTGCTGGTTCCTCATGAGGTCGACGACACCCAGCAGGGCATCCTGGACGGGGGAGCCGTTGATGAGGCCGCTCTGGCTGGACTCCCGGGAGTTTTCGTTGACGAGCTGCTCAAGCGGACTGTTGACCGCGGCGGCTACCGCTGCGGCAGCGGCGCTCGGTAGACCCGGCATACTGTTGTCGCTCATCAGGCTGCTCTGGCTGTTCTCGTCGAGCACTTCGGTCTTCAGGTTGTCCGGCAGGATGAGCTGCATGTTCGAGGAGGAGCGCCGTGCCATCAGCGGGTTCACCAACGGCGGCGGCATCATCACGTCCGCGGGACTCGATTGGCCGGCAGTCGCCTGCTGTGAGCTCCACATCATCACCGGCGCCACCGGTGCTGCCGCCGTCACCGGCGGTGGACTCGGATCGTTCTTTAGGATCTCAGGGCTCACTGACGGCGCCGTCGCCGTGGGGGCTGGCTGAATCGAGTCCATGTAGTTCGTCGCTCCTGTCGGCGCTTGTGGTAATAGCGCTGCGGGTAAATCAATGAAATAATTGTTTTAGACATAAATTTTTTTTAAGGTTCCCTACTGAAAATTGTGACATTCTTGAGGGCGTCCTACAGGACATCCTTGAGGACATCCTTAAGGATGTCCTTGAGGTCATACTTGAGGACATCCTTGAGGACGTCCTACAGGATGTGCTATTTTCGACCAAATTAGGATGTCCTCAAGGAAGTCCTCAAGGATGTCCTCAAGTATGATCTGAAGGACGTCCTCAAGGACATCCTTAAGGATGTCCTCAAGGATGTCCTCAAGGATGTCACAATTTTCAGTAGGGTTGGTACTGCTATCTCACCAGACGATATAGCAAACCTAATTTTTTATTTTTTTGAGCAAGTTTGATATGTATAAGATTTATTTTCACAACGATATACACTAACGAACCTAAAAGGTCATTCGTAATCCAATGAAATAGTGATAATTACCATTGGACGAGACGCTGGGCGGTACGGCGTGGGGTGCTGGCGCGAGCTTGCTGGCGAGTACGGCATCGCCGGCGGACGTCTCCGTTTTGCCGACGGTCGGTGCGGGCGGCGCCGAGGCCGCCGTGTAGAGGAAGTTGTGGGGCTCGCTCGTCTTGCCAGAGCTGACGGCGTACAGCTTGACGGCGATTGTCTCGTTAGGCCCGAGGTCCTGTCGCCTGTAGGCCGGCACCACGCATACGAGATGCGTCTGCTGCAGGAACTCCTTGTCCGGTAGCACCGTGCACTCCCAGTGCGGCTCCAGCGACGAGTTCAGGTCGTCGCTGTCCAGCTGGAAGACGACTCGCGTGTCCTTAAGGAAGTTTTTGCCGAGGATGAACAGCTCCAGGCCGCCGGTGCACGGACACGACGTCAGGGACTTCTTGCAGATCTCTGGGATACCGGGTGGCTGGGCTAAAAGTTTGTTTTCACAGGCGGTTAAGGCAATTCAACAGCTTTTTCATAAAAAAAGCTTTGCATAATTAAAAAAAAATTTTTTCGATTTTTGAAATTTTACTATTTTCCGGATTGGTAAATATAAAAAACTAGGTGTACTTTTAAGGTAATTAAAGAAATTTTAGGTTCAGGTTTGGTGATTTTAGGAAACTTTTGTAATTTATAGATCCTTAAAAAAAGGCATATTTTTTATTATTTTTAATAGTATTTTTTAATTCACAATATTTGTATCTGATTTTGGTGAAATATTAAACGATTTAAAAATCATGTAGTACATTTTTGGTTTTTGTAAATCTTTGAAAAGAAATGAAATTTTTCGTCAAAGCAGCAATGAATTCTGTGAGAAAGAATGTAGTGCTAAAGTAGTTGAAAGCGCTTTTTTTTTATTTTGACGTTCGACGGTTATAGTAATTCGTTTTTCATGAAATGCGGATTACTGTTAGGCTGGCAGGTTAGGATGCATTTGTTATGACTCTGTTATTGATTTTTAATGATGATCGCGTTATCCGATGCGAGTTAATTTGTGCTTTAATTATTTTTTAATTTTGTCTGAGTGTCCTCATATGAGAGAAAAATTTCTGGAAATAAGTATTTGTTTCTCTTCTCGACGTTTCTAACATTCAAGTCGTGAATTGGTATAAGGTGAATAAGATCAACCGTGTATTTTTAATTGGATGTGCAAAACAAACGTGTTTTCATTCTAAAAAAAGAAAATATAAAAAATGAGCATACATCGTAATATGAAAAAGACTTTGTATCCAAAGGAAAAAGCATTTCCTATGTATTCCAGCAAGCTGGAGTAAAATATGACTTCGCGATTTACATACCACGTGATATTCAAGCGATGCACAATATAAAAGAAATAATAAGTACGATATCCTAATTTTTGTATGCATAATTTTACCTTCTATCTTACTTAAATTTAAAATGATATTCAAATTTTCGCGACTTCTTCCATGAGATAAATTCATTTTTTCTTAATTCTTCGTAATTCTAGCGTCATACCATGCGATAACGTTAGTTATTTTTAATTTTTGCATTCGCGTTAGATAAATAAAATCTAAATTTAAATTAATTTAAAAAAAAATGAGTTTCATTTAGCTGAATCCAATTTTAATTAATTCAGAAATTAATTTTCATAAAGATTGATCATACTTTGAAAAATTTACAAAAATTTGAAGAATTCTTTTCATTCAATCAGAAGAACAAAAAAATTGAATTTATAAGGAAGTGAAATATGTATATTCACAAGTCTCAGTTTTTTTCCCTTGAATTATGAGGTAAGTTGCATCGTTTTCTCATCGCAACATTGAATAATTAAATTTAATATTTAAATGAACATTTTCGTTTTCCCTCATATCGCAAATGATCCCTATGTGATCTAAAAAAAAAGAAAAAATCAAGAGATACTCACTGCAAACAATAGGCTGCGAGCAGACTTGCAGTGTCTCCGTAGTGCCGTCGTCGTGGGCGATGGTCGTGCGGAAGACCATTCTGCACCTGGTGGACTTCTTCTTGCTGCGGCCCTGAAGTATGCCGGCCTCCTGGGGAAAACGGTGCTCTACATCGACGTTGCGCTCCTTCAGGATGCCGACGCAGTCGCAAGTGACCAGCATGTCCTTGGGCGGCTCCATGTCCACCTCGATGACGATCGTGCCGTCGACTTTGCGCTCGGTGCACGGCGTCGAGTTCTTGCCACTCACGCGGCATGCCTGGTAAAACATGTGCGGCGCCACGCGGCCCAGATCCGTCCCGATGAACACCTGCGAAAAACACATGTATCTCACTTCAAATTGAATTCTTTTTTGTTATCTTTGAAGCACGGCAGTGTACACACTTAAATCAATCTTTTTTTCTTTTATCTTTGAAGTACCCGAGCGTGTCACACTTAAGTAATCCTTTCATTCTTTTTTTTTAATTGACTAATAACCACGGTCACAGAAACAACAAACAGTCTTCTGCAGCAGGGATACCGCTGTAATATCTTTACATTTTTGGGATGCTGAATTCGAATCTCATCTCCGATGGACCCTGCTACTTCAAGGTCAAGGTCATTTCAAGGTCAAATTTGTTACTTACGCAGGAATCGATTTATGATCTCAAATTCTGTAAGAACGAAAAATTTTACTTTTAGATATGCTCTTTACTTTTTATTTATGTGACGAGGGTCACATGAAGGTCATAAAAAAGTTACGATTTCTGGATCAGACCTGAGTGAGCCTAGGTATTTAGGTTCCCCGAAAAAATTCTGTATTAGAATAATCTAACAATAATAATCGGAATAATCGTCCCACATATTTTTCGCCAAGACCTAAATAACCCAATCATCATAAAGAATACTCAAATCACAAATACCAAATTTAAACCTTGAAATGATTCTGAACCTAAGGTATTGGGGCGCAACGGATACTTGATTCATACTCACGATCATTTTATTTTTTTTTGTGTACCCGTACAATTGGACACACGTGACCCCGGAGTTGTTTAATTTTAGGATCCGTTCGTTGACGGAGAGGGGGGAGGGCAAAATCCCGTGCGCGACTTTTAATTTCGTACATTTTTTACGATCTCCGTAAAATCGGGGGGAAATTTATAATACTGACCTGCAGTGCGGCCGGCTTGTCGTACCCGAGCAGCCGAACGATAGGGAAGCCATTGCCCGTGCGGTCTTTTACGGCACCGCGCGAGCCTTCAGTCTGATAGCGCGCCCGGTGCTGCTGCTCCGGCTGCACCACTATCTGTAGCTGCGTTTTGCCGTTCCTCGATAAGCTACCTGAAAATTTATTCGAAATCACAGATCAGTGGGTTGGATGTGTTAAACAAATTTGTTTTTGGATGTTCAGGTAATTTGATGGTGCGACAATTTTGTGCTTGCTCGTTCAATCGAGAATTAATTAGAGAGAATTAATAAAAATTTAGTTTCTACAAATCTACGTTTTTTAAGTATTTCTTTGTATATTGTATCTAATGGAAAAAGAGTCTCGAATAATCGTGAAGGACTAATATATTCAGTAGATGATTGATTACTCCGATCCAATAAATCATTTATTCAGTTTTTACCGAGATTTTGATAGTTGTTTGTATCTAGCAGTGTTTTGAATAAAAACAATATTTGCTTTATCGCCCTTCAGCGAAAACTAAATAAATAAGGTTTTTGGATATTGAAATCTTTTATTGATTTTTGTATCACATAAAACGTTTATCAGGACTTTTACCAAAAGTAGTGAATTAATTATAAAAAAAGTTTCATATATAGTATTGTAAAATCAGACTTACTGCCAACATCAAAATCAGTCTTGTCCTCATTAAAAAGAAGCAAGTAACTTACTGAGTTGAGAGGTAAGGGTAATGGGACCCTGATGTGCGGGAGGTGTCCTTTTTGACAATGCGCCCATGTGAGGTCTGGGCCTGGTAACACCGACGATGCGACCTACGGAGTTTCTGCCACCCCCGATGCCGTTCCTCGTACTTAACTTGCCCTCGGACTGCACCTCCGGGAAGGCGAAGTTCGCGTCCTCGGACTCGAGTTTTATGTCCATCTTGCGCCTCTTACTGTCCTCTTCGCAGACCGCCGGTACACCCCCGGCCGTCCCGTTCCACGCCTGCAACCACATCCTCTTTTGAGTATGGCCAGACCTCTACAAGTTTTTAATTTTTCATACTTTAACTCTCGACGTAAGGAAATTGTTTCAGAAATTTTTTTTGTTAGTCTCATGATCATCTGCGTAGAAAGTGTATAGAGGATGCTGATGATATACCTAGCCAAACTTCAAACTTCAAACTTGTCTGTCACATAATACATATTTATTCGGACAATTTTTTTCGTAGTTTCATTGAGAAATCAAAGTTGAGATGTTACGCTAAATTAAGGAGATGTAAGACTCATGGTCAGAAATCTGCCATACCAACCTCACTATTTCCTTTATTATTTGAAATCCAAACAAATTTTTGAAATAATCGCATTATAGGACCCTACGTAATGTGTCAAAGAATGTCTAGTTCTAATTTCAAGACAATCTATTCATAACTCTAGGAGAAAAATGGGTTGAAAATTTTTTAAATATTGTGCGTATAGAATGTTTTTCTCCTAGAGTTATGAATGAAATGACTTGAAATTGGAACCAGTCATTCTTTGCATCGTTACGGAGGGCACCATAAAGTAATTTTTTCGAAAATTTATTTTAGATTTTACAAAATCAAGGAAATGTCGAGGCCGATATGGCAGATTACTAACCAAGAATTTTAAATTATTTAAAAACATTTTTTCGTCAGAAAAAATTAAATATTTAATAGGAATCGAAGAGATTTATATTACATTCGCCATAATTCCGCTAGATTTTAATACAATTATTCTTTCCGTAGTTCTACAATTCTCAAATTAATTTTTATTCAGAACTGCTAAGACGAAGACGTTACCAACTGCTTGTACAATTTCATGCTCATTGAACTTCATAAATTATTATTACACCAGTTCCGACATAACGAATTGTTTAAGCAACTATTTGCATCTATCACCTCCGCAGACTTTCACTATTTAAAACAGTCCCCGACAAAAAGATAGTGCGCTACATCAATAAAGTGACATTGATTTATTATCAGGAAACATATAGAGGAATCATAAAGCAAGTGAAGCGAAAGAAATTTGTTTTCACGCGTTCGCCAGCATTGCGTCAATGCGATCGATTCATTCACGGAAAAAGAGCTTTTCGTCTCATTGAGCATCCAAACCTACCTTCACTCCGTCGTCGTCCATCATTCAGCTAATCCACAAACAAGTGTTTCTTACAAGGAAAGAATTGTTGGATAAAAATTACCCAAAAAAGTAGTGACGAAATTACTACTTTACTAGAAACTGCAGGATGCCACCGTACGGTGTTTATTTTGACTAAAAAAAAGTGCTCAAGGATAAAATTACCAACCCTATATCGTAATTTCCAGAAGGACAGAAAACTAATTACAAAGTATGAATACATTTAAGTTAATTTTGATGAGTTTTGATGAGAACAACTATTAATCATATAAATATACACATAAATAAATAAAGAAATACAAAAAGATTTTGTTAAAAAAGAAATGCTGAAAAGTTGTTCACCTATACATTTCAGAATGTTCATATCGACCGAGAAACAAACCGCGGCTGAAACATCGCGCATTGATTAATTTTTACAAAGTGGTTTGATAAAAATTTTCAATATTCTGAGTAAATTTTATTTAATTTTTGTAAATATTAGTACCTACCCTATAAATCTGAATTAGTGAAATTTGTTTCCTATAGTGATACATTCTACGTTAAAAGAATATCTAATTAAATTAATGGGGTACTGTTGTCTTAGAACATGTGATTATTCATATCAAATTAGTGAAATCGCAGAAAATGAACTAATTCAAACTTAGAGGGTAGATAAATTACCAAGTTATATGGTAAGACTTAAAACTCACATTATCTGCTTATTGAAGATTATGAAGTAGCCATGAAACGAAGTTAAACAAAAATGTCCTGAAAGACATTAAGAGAAAGTGGGTAATATTTGTCCAACAATCATTCTCTCCCTGCATAAAATGCTTATCCATCGATGAACGATGCTTTTTACGTACAGAAATGAGTGAGAGGGGAGAGAGGGGGGGCGTGTGATGTAGAGAGCGACGGAGATTGCCGGCTGCACGATTGCTCGGGATTGGGCGGGAAACAATTTGTGGCGCGATGAGGCTCGCGGAGACAAACGATGCGGGTTCAACTACCGTTTGCCTCGCGACCAGACCGCAACGAGACCGGCGTTACACTTCTTCACTAACGTTGCACAATCAGCCGCATTGCGATGCTGATCCACTTTATGGCTTCGAAGCATTTTTTACGAGACAATTACCCTTTTTACTAGATAATTAATTCGTTAATTGATCAGAATTTGTCCAACAAGTATCGTTAAGTTTTAGTTATATTGCGCGGAATGACTAACAAAATCTAACGCGTTTCGCGCGATAAATATTTTGAATTTTGAGGTTAGAAGCAGAACGGTATTTATTAGAGAAAGTAGAAAATTTAAAAACTTAATGATTATTTCATTATTATATTTAAACAAATAAAATATTCTTTGATTCAAATTAAAATTTAAAATTCGCTTGGTAGGAATCACCAACTTTTAGGTTATGCAGGGTTACGGTGCGATTGTGCAGAAGAGCTCCAAGCAGCTAACTTCAGATTGCACCGAGCCCAGGTGGTATATCTATATATATTCAATTAAATATAGGTATACTACTAGCTATTTGGAGCTCTTCTGCACAATCGCACCGCAACACTGGGGTTATGTAAAACTGGTTTTTTTGGTTGATTACTGGCTAAATACCGTCACTTTTGGTCTTCGAACAGTAACTGGACAGTTGATGGCTATGATTAATTAGCGATTTCTACTAGGATCATATAAAAACTTTTAGCGTCATTCGACCGAATGTTTAGATATTAACCAATCAACTCTCTTCTTTAAATGCTTCACAACAACCTGGAATTCAGGTTCAATTTTAAGTGACAAAAAATGTATAAATGCAGTTTTAACTTTTTTATTTTACAAAGATAAATAAATACCGATACTGCTTCGATAATTTAAGAATGTGAAACATTTGAATTTTCTATTTGAACGAAAAAAAAAATTAATATGAAACTGACATGATTCATTAATTAACATTTCTCTTAATGTGCGTCAAAAGCATTCATCAGCTATCAGTGCGGATTACGAGATAACGCGGAAAATATTCGTCTGCGCACTATATCAAGCTGTCTGGCCGAAGAAAATTAAAAGGAGAAGGAGGCGCGAGGCCAGAAATCTATATTTGCAAACAAAACGGCGCGCGGGAATCGATGGGCAAATAAATTCGGCGATAAGCGTCCGCGCGAGCCCCGATCATTACGCTAATGAAGAGGCGAGCGGGCCATTATTCCTTCTTGGCCTCCCCGCCCTCCGCCGGCGCAATACAATATCGCGATCCCCACGAGATAGCGAACGATTTATCGAATCGAGTAAACACACCGGGCGCACGTTATTGGCCGACCGGTGATAAGGGGCGGCTGCGCTGCACCGGTTCTTCGCAACTCGCGGTCCTATACTTTATATCGCGAGAAAACGAGATATTTAAGATTTTAGGATAAATCTCAGGAGATAGATTTAAAAAAATTGTTCTTCTATGTGATTCTTTTGGTACATCCGTGAAAGGAAGAAATAGTGCTTTTGGCGAAGACGCAGAAATATTAGTGAAGCTTTGAATAAAAAAATGTACACTAAATCAAAGCTAATTAACATGCATGCAAAATAATTATGCGCTTGATCTATAGATCTTTTAACAAGTGCTACCAATTGAATTTTGCAAACTTCAGTTGATAAGCTACTACATAGTAGTTGAACTTTCCTCGTGCCTTGAGTTAAACCAGCTTTTTCCAGCGAACAATGTTTTCTCGATTTACCTATTAAAAGAGTCAGCTGACGTGCACCACTTAATGGAATGGGTTACGATACAGCGATGATCTACAGGCGGGGCGTGGCTAGACAACTCGGGCGAGGTCGAGCATTTCGGAGAAGCACGCGTGCCGCGACCAATGCAGAACGCGTAAATACCGCACGGTGGGGGTGTGTCCCTGAGGTGGGGGGTTAATGACTATTACATATACAGTTTTTCGCAGGATGCAGTACGAATTGGCGGATTCACTTTTTAACTGTTCCGTGATCTTAAAACATTTTAGAATCTCGCTGCGAGATTCTTTGTTTTTCGCCATAGCTTGGATTTATGGCCACTAGGCTGCGATTGAAGCTTTTTTTATTATGTGTTAACTGAATTATTTCAATATTTGTTAATGGACAATTGTTTTAGTTAGTTATTTTGTTATGAATGTAGTAAAATTGAGGCATGTCAAAATGTTAATAATAATATAATTATTGCGAAAGCTTTGAATAAAGATCTACTTTAGCGACATTAACATTAACATTTTTTTATTTTTTGATAATCAAAATTATTAAAAGAAAAAAATCGCTAACAATCGCTAACGGTTCTTTTTTTTCTTTGTTTTTCATTACAATTTTCAATCATGATATTATATTAATAACTTGAATAATATACCGTTTAAACTATAAATTCTCAAACCAGTTTCTTTACCAAAATTTAACTGGATAAACTTTGAATTATAGTGGAGGGCAATATAAAGGATTTTCTTTTGAAAACCATTTTAGATACTTATCTAGTAATGGCTATTGTAAGTTCATTCAGATCTCCATTCATGGCAGTTCTAAGTATTAATCATGGTTTCTGATCATTGTCGATATTAATCAATAATAGCTATCATTAACTTTAGTTAATTAAATAAAAGCTTGCATTTCTTTATGTTAGTACCATTCTTTTAAATCAGTACTACTTCTGCAAAGAGTAAAAGCGTTGTTTATAATCTGCAAAGAAAAAAAGCGTTATTTTTAGCTGTTTTTTTGCATTTTTTAAATATGATTTCTTCCACCAATAAATTAAGGAGATGTAAGACTCATGGTTAGGAATCTGGCATTTTCTTGATTATTTAAAATCTCAACGAATTTTCGAAAAATGGCTTTGTAGTTCCCTCCGTAATCGAGCAAGGAATGTCTGGTTTCAATTTTAAGTTATTCCATTCAGTACTATTGGAGAAAAATCGGCCGTGGGCAAACATAACATTATTCACTTAGCAATGAATAGTATGGCTTGAAATTGGAATCGGACATTCTTTTCACCGTTACGGAGGGCGCCACAAAGCAATTTTTTCGAATATTTGTTTTGGTTGTTAAAAAATCAAGGAAATATCGATGTCGATATGGTAGATTCTTAATCCTAATCATGAGTTCTACATCCTATTAAAATGAACCCTATTCTATTTTTTCTTCATAACTGTACACAACTCTGCTAGATGGCGCTTATCTAATTTCCCAATAGGTTAAGTTACTTCATGATTATGAGTTAACTTTCTGAAACAACCTTTACGTAGTTACTTATCTTAAAACAATCTGACCTTCACTCATAGGCACATCCTATCTAACTAATCCCATAATTTCTAAAAAGCTATAAAACATAGGACCACAACCACAAAGCCTACCAACTCCTTAAAGAAAATGTATCATATGTACAAGTATGCAATATTTACAGCGGTCTTGTTGAGGTGCTGCTGGCGCTCCTCGAATCCGAGGCCGGAGTCGTTCGAATTGTCGCAATGGTCCTGAGTATTGGCAGGCCTCCCGCAGAGCTGTTCATCCGAGCCCCGCGGAGTCGTCGCCGAGATCCTCGACTGGCTGTGATGCCGCTGCTGCTGCTGCTGCTGCTGCTGCTGCTGCTGCTGCTGGTTGACGCGGCTGCGCGTAACCACCGGGTTACCGGCTTGCTGCTGGTGGCCGGGTAACCGGCTCCTCAGGCTCGAGGGCCCGGTCACCGACGCCGATGAGGCACCTGCTGTCGCGCCTGAATTAGTACCTGCAACCGAAAAATTACGACTCCGATTAGAGAAGCAGATAGACGTAGATAAAAGCAGCAGCGCCGGCTGTCTAGGGGGTATATGGTTGCTGATAGCGAATAGATTTTTTTCTGTCTAGTTGTATATCTTCCGCTATCTTTAGAAATTTAAAATTTTGTAATTTTTAATTCCGTTAGATATAGAAACAATAAATTTTAATAACTATATTAAACAATATAAATAATGTATTTTAATTATCGTTATTTTCTGAGTATTAATACTTTCTTTATTTTTAAAATTTTAATAATTTTTATTCTTCATTTTAAATTTTGTTCAAAATTTTTACGTTGACCTAGTCACAAACTAGTTTCTACGTAATTCCTAATCGGCAATAATTAACATTTGGTTATGTAAGAGATCTGTTTACAAATTAATTATTAAATGTTCTGTTATGTCAAAATTCTGACCGGCCAGGTCTCGCAAAACTAGATAATGTATGCGGGTAAAAACTGATGAATATTCAAATTAGGGTACTCTCTTTAAAGTATAAAAAAATGTTTATATCTACCAATTTATAATAGATATGAAAATAAAATACAGTAGCTTCTGATTTCGTTCTAATAAAATTATTTAATTTTATTAAAGAAATCATGGACTCACAACAACAAAGATGATTAAATATTTCATAACGTCTCGGTATATCAATTTTGCAAACTACATCATTCTCTCGATGAAAGAATCTAAAACCGTGAAGCAGTAAGTTATCATAAGTGCAGTTACATAATTCGTCTGCACTATTCAAAATAATTGATAACCACATTTGCTTCGATAAGATTATGACGAAACCGTAAATATCGTTCTTATCGTTTACAAATCTGTGAAAATTTATTTCGCTCCACTTCGGAACAGTTTTAATGAAATGAAATTTTCTCAGTTTTAATTTAATTTATCAAAACCATTTGTGGTTGTACCGTCGACGTGTTAAAGTTAAAAGAAATAAAATAAAAAGTCCAAGTGTCGCATTTGGGTTACGACACATGATTGGATGTATCAATATATCACAGCCCCGGCTGATCTATGCCAGCACGTGTTCGAAAGATATCAATGCAGTCACGCGCAAATTTGTTTCAATGAGGCAGAAAGACGTCAGTCCAGACGAATGAGACCAAATTCTACATGAAGACTTGTAAAACCCGTTATTTAATTCTTCTTTTTTCTTAGTAAGCTCGTTTTTTAAAGAACCTCACTGCCAACATCAAAATTCATTAGTATGCAGATCTCAATGTGAATTTAAAAAATAGTATATTTGAGCAAGTAAAATTGTTGCGTTATTCAATTCACATCGAACATTTTTTATGCAACTAAAAGTAAATAAATTGTACGTAGATTTTATTCCGAAACATTTTTTTTTATTCGAATGGATGCAGCAGGTGAAGTACAGTGTGATTTTCCCATGCAGTTTTACTAAAGATCTTCTAAATGGTATGTTTGCTCGTGTTCGAAAAAAAAAAATCCGCATATAACTAAATGAGTAGACTACAAAGCTCACGGGTATTTTCGTATAATAGCAATGATCTTAATCTTACCTAACCAAACAAACTTTATAAATACATACTCACATGTAGTAAATAAATGAGAATGAAATCCTAAAAATAATTTTTTCGATTTCGCCCAGCGATACACCCACTCGATAAAAAAAAATCCTTCGCTCCCGCAATTTCAAATCGCTCGCTTTCTATCCAGCCACCCTCAGTTTAGAGAAAAAGAAGAAGAGAGAAAAACCAAAAAATCGCAAGATAGAGTTTCGGACGTAATCCACGTCGTCGACGATCCATTAGAATTCAGTGCGAGAAGAGTACTGGCGGAAAAAAAAAACTGAGGAGATCAGTCGCTTGATGTCGCGGGTTCAAGGCCCACGCTGAGGTCGCGCGTATTTTCGGCTGCTGCCTTTTCCAGGCAGTGACTCTCGCCGGACGGTCCTCACGGCTGAGTCACGGGACCAGCGCGAAAAGTCTTTCGGTGTCCCGGCGACGACAACGTGTTAATTTTCTTATTCTTCGTTGACCCACGAATTTAGGCTTTATGCGTTCCTTCTTTTTCGTTCGTCGGCGATCTAAGTGGGCGACGAAATGTGTTAACAGGTGTTATTTTGTTTTTGAATGGGCGGCTTTTGATAGTCTGGGGTTTAGGAAATTATGGACCACTCTGGCCAAATAAGTTTCTAATTTTGTAATGAAGAGTAAAAAATTCAGAAAATCACTTTTTTTCAGAAAAAGTTCGTTGCTAATTTTTCACTGGAATAGAGTGGTTTTGGTTATATATACATACTGCATTTCATTCTTTCTCATTTTGATAAGTAAACGATTAGTGAGATCGAAAGATTACTTTTAATCGCATTGTAGTCTGGGCAGGAAATATTTTTTTATTTTCCTTAGTTGTTTTAATTTCGGGATTTTCAGAGGATTAAGTAGACTCGGAAAAAATGTGAATTAGTAAAAACGAGAGTGTAAAAAGTTTGAGACGGGGATTTAAATACAAATTTTAGTACAGTTTTCTTATACCACAGTATGAAGAAAGCCAAAATATTAGGTATATATAATGTAACATTCAAAATTTTAGACGCAGGAGGATGTTAGTTATTTTTCTTTAAAACTACGCATTTAATCATTTGACAGTAACTCTGCTTCCATAAGTCGCAGGGAGTAAACCAAAAAATAAAACGAAAGAAGATAACAACTCCGATAATTTGAGAGGCTGCGCGTTAAAATATGTCTATTGCTTCATTCATTCATTCGCTAACTACCAAAACCAATCATTATTTTATAATTTAGCATAAAATATTCAAATATTATAAAAATATACTTCATTTCCTAATAAATCTGGTAAAAGTGCCCATTTGAAAAAGAATCGACGCTTCATTTTCCTCTTTTTTCTCCCGCGGCGCGAATTGGCGCTTTAATCGCCGCCAAGTTTTATGTCGTCGGTGAAAGTCCATTCTGGCGGGCTTATCTCGCCGCTGGCGAAGTGTTTGCTCCGAGAACTTTAAGCTTCTTGCCATGACGCTTTTATTAAAGATCAATACACCAATGCAGTATGTACACATTATTTCAGTTTCGCTGATGGATTCCCTCTATTCTCTCCTTATAGACAAATATACTTGCTTTCATTTATTAGTTCTAAAAATGATGAATATTTTACTTATTCCTTTCACTTATTACTTCTCAAAGTGGTGAAGTTTAGAAATGCTTCACACACTTTGAACGTATTATTATGAATAATGACAAATAAACAGACATTAAAGCTATAATTACTTTACTCGTAAGGTACATATTTTCTTGGGGTGAATCTTTGGTGAGTCTTTGAGAAGTCGAGACTTAAAAAGTCGTTTCCGTAACTGACTCGATTAAGTAGTATTTAAAACGACTTAAACATTAGTTCTACTGCTTCCTTTTCTGCTTCTACAGAGTGACACAATCGGAAGCTTAATTGTTAAATTGTTATTTATAGTGGGAAAATAAAATCGAGAATGAAATGAGCCACTTTGATTGGCGCTAAGGCTTCCACGGCGGGGGAGACGTCTTCATGCAAATGAAACCCTTGAACTCGGCGCGTGAGTAAACAATGCTTTTGCGTCACTCGACCGTGTCACAGGCAGTAATTAAATTTCCGATCGTCTTTTTTCTTCTCATTTTTTTCATCGTTTATTTTCTGCATCCCCGACTATTTCATTCCCATTCGCATTTCACTTCAATGAGCTTTTTTTCTTTTAATTACACTGGTATAAATCTTAAGCAGTTTTTAGCCAGATTCTGGCTATTAAATTGAATGAGATCAATTTTTTAATCTCGGCATTCATTATTATGGCAAGTTTTGTAATGATATTTTGTAGTTAATTTTCTAACAGGGTAAGACACTAAAAAACTTAAAATTATTGCTCTTTTGAGGTCACAGATATGTTTTCAATCTTGCAACTCGTATGACTCTGTTTTCAATGTCTGGAAAACAGCTAAACGATTGAATTTAACATGGTATTTGATGCAACTATCATCGCTCAGTTTAGATCGTTAAAAAAATATTTTTCATTTTTACTTCGAAAAAAAGAATTTTTGTATACAATACTTATAACTTTTCAAAACTGACGATAATGGATCTGCGAACTCTACGAAATCTATACCATTTACTGATAGCAATTTTTTATTTACAAAAAAGAAAAGGGCAAAAAAAAGCTTTTGATTTTTCTTTTTCGTCTCGCTAAATTATCACTTGTGTCACTTGTGTACCCTTGTAATAGCGGGCGACCAAAACGTTGACGGAATCCATTCCGTATGGCCTGGCGACGTCGGGACTCTTCGGAGACAGCACCATGCGATCCTTAACCAACACTGAGGCGAGCGTAAATAGCCGCGTACTCGATTTTCTCAATTAACAGAAACGATCGCCGCGTCGTTTCTGGAACGCTACGCAGCCGGCCGATACGGATCTCCGCGGCCGATCAATAATAACACGGGGGAAAATCGTAAAAAAGCCATTTAAATACATAAATAAATAATTAAGCACGGCGAGGAAAATAAACGCGGAGCCGCGCATCGCAATGGGCCGACGTGCGTAAGCGAGCGAAGCGCGACAGTAAGCGATGCGTATATGAAAGTAAAAAAATACGAAATTAGTTATGGTAAAAAGAAGGCACAGCGTAAAAAGTTCCAACTTAAATTATCAGTTAAACCAATATAATTTCTATTAGAAAGCATTTTTTTTTTTTATTTTCGAGCTTGAAAAAAAATGGTTAAACTTGTTTATTTTTAAATGAGTGTAGGAGGTCGTCCGGTGCATTTCTCTCGAAGGTGAGGACAATAAAGTGCATCGGCAAGGTTTTTGTTTTTTCAACGCGCGAATAAATAAAATGCCGAGTGCGCAAGTCGCTCGATGGTGACGCTCGAGAAATTAATGGGGGATAATAAAAGATGAATCGGCGCGGCGCATCCCGAAACCCGAACTTATTTGTTATGCCAACGAAAATACGCGAATAAGTGGAATTAAACCAAATAGCGCGAAAGCCGCTATGTGGCACGGATTGGCGCGGAAATAGTCGGGAAAACACTTGCGCGACTGGACTTCAATTTCGCCCCCCCCCCTCCCCCGCTAATTGCGTTATAATTGCGAGCTATTGACCCGTGAATGTGTAATTACGGGCAATTAGCGCTTAGTAAGTAATAACTTGTGCAATCGTTTGGCTATTACGACGACAATTTTTTTTTTCTAATAGTGGTAGATTTTTCAGCGGCGATAAGAGGCGCGTCGTAAAATTAATTGACAAACTGTCGGTGCAGGCGTACGCGGAATGAACGGGCGAAGAAATGAGAGATAGAATCGTCGATGTCAGACAAATTGAAAGAAGGCAGAGAGATAATAAAAGCTACGGTCGTAAAGTAAAGGAGGTAGTTGTAGTCGTTTGAATAATATACAGTTGAGTAGAGGTAAATTGTTAAGGATTACATTTTAATTAATTAATTCTAATTTACTACATGGATGCGAGAAATTTAGGTTTCGAGACAAAAAATAATATTTTTTAGATTTTTTGGGCAAGCATGTTCAGTGCGCACCTCTACGCATTTTTAGTAAAAGTTTTGTATAACTTAAGTTAGCGAAAAATCACTAATATTAGTAGATTGCTACACTAATCATTAAATAGTCCAGTATTACAAATGCAGCTTCTTCACTACTTTTTAGTGAAATTTTAATATTTGTAGTGGTTTTTTTTACTAATTCAACTTAAGATTGTCTACAAAATTACCCCACGCATCACATAGTAAATATATAATACCAATGGTACCCCTCGGATATGAGGTATCAAAAACAAACCCTTTTTCAATCTTAAATATTTACTATACTACACTGAGAGAAATGTTTTAGTAATGTTTACGATAGGTTTAGTAAATTTTACTAGATCTGGTCACAGAATGGCATTTAGATTTTTTTGATAGACTTTAACTAATTATTTATACATTAGCCATGAAATATTACTTAATAATCTAATAACAATAGAAATGACTAAATGGTACAGTAAAAAATTCACAAAGTTACAGCGTATGACCAAAGTACTATACTGTCTAATAAAATTTACTCAACTTTTTGTAAAAATTACTAAAACATTTCTTAGTATAGAAAATCCCAGTAAACAAGGTAATGATTAAACTTTTCAAAATTTCTCATATTTTCCAAACTATCTTAAAAAAAAAACTAGTTACTTTTGCGAATCAATCAAAGTCAACTTTCACGATAAAACAAAAAACCGTCACAAAAAATCCTTATGAAATGAACATGAAAAATTGAAGAAAACAAGCTAACAGGAGCACAGTAGCTCGAAGATAGAAGAAGCATCGTCCGGGGGTAGATGCAATCATTGTCCGTCAATCAGGTCGGGAGTTCCGCCGACAAAACGACGAAGGAGCTGCGGCGCGCGAGAAAAAGGAGCTGAAGGAAAGGGCGATAGGCGTCATCACGAGAGAGAAGGAGACAGTGTGCAAGAGAGAGCGAGAGAGAGAGAGAGAAAGAGAGAGAGAGCGATAACGCGGGGACCCCGAGACGGATATCTATCAATAGAAAACTCGATTGAGGGCTGCCCCGGCGTTCGCGAGGAAAATTACCGCACGATGTCAACGACCCGCGCGATTGCACTCCCCGTGCCGTTCGCGCCTCTTTCTGCCTTGCATAATGCGCGGGTTTGCGCGCATGCATGCGAGCGCGCCGCGGTGACGCGCGTCACCTATCGCGCGAATCCCGCGCCGGCCGCCTTTTCGTAAGAGCCTTTTGCTAGGCCCCTATGAGCGTAAATCATCGCCTCCTATTTTCCTGAAAGGCTTGTTGGTTTGTTCTATAGCTTGTTGTTACACAAGGCGAGTAAATTTCCGCACGGAGAAAATTTGCTGGTGAAAATTAAGATGCGGTTAGTGATCTTGGGATCATTTTGATTAAATGATTCAATCGGTTTTGTTCATTATTATTACTAGCAAAATCTCGCGCGCTCAAATTTCCTCACACAAATTTATTTACTCAAACGCAAGATCTTTAACTTTTTGAGGTTAGAAAACTTTTTGAATTTTGGCGCCATTTATAACCGGATATAAACCATGAACCAATCTCATCACGTTTTTAAAAGCTTCGCAACATCGTGCCATCGTTTTTTTAAGAGAGGATTCAGGAAATCGAAATTTTTACTTTTTGTAATTTATGTTTTTCGTAAGTTTTATCACCAGGTCCTAATATATTACTGAAACATAGCAGTATTTGTGAAAAAAAAGAAGGTAATTTTGTTGACAACACTAGAAGCACTAAAGTACAGTAATCCTTGTGAGAGCAATCAGAAAAACTCGGGACAGTTGCTGACGCCATTACTGTACAAACCGGTAAAATGATAAAAGAAACTATACAGATGAAGGAGAGATAAATAGAGATGGAATTAGTTCCGGTTTTGACAGTTATGGAGGTCGTTTGTCCAATAACTTTCTAGAGGAAAAGGGCGCCCTCTAATTCGCATGGGTTCGATCGAGTTCAGGATGGAACTAAAAATGTGATAGATTCTTGAATGCTTTATTTATGTAAAGTATTTTCTTCGTGCCTATTATACGGGAACTTAAGAAAAAGGAATTAAAAGACACCTATCGTTAATGAGATGAGATTTCAAAATATCATGGTTACTGGTAAACAAAGTTACCGACCCTCGATACATAGTTAACATTTTTTGTTCAAATTATTGTTAAATTAATCAAATTATCTAAAATGGATAAAAAAAGTATGAAAAACTAGAAGATGCTGTATGAAAGAATGCGATATGTAAAAATAAACTTCACCCAATCTGCAAGTTTCAAGTTGCATCAAAGAACCATGTAACTTAATTATAATTTTCAGCCTCGTGGAGCTTTGATCTTCGAATAGCCAGCCGGCTTCTGAAAAATGCAATGTCTGCACGAATCACCAAAAATCTAGACGTTATGATCAAAACTAAAGGACACCTGTATTATAAAAAACATGCGAAAGTAGAATTTATAAAAAATGGTACGAAGGATTTTATCCAATTGAAGTATCACTTCTTACTTTTTTATGTGCTTTTCATAATTTCTGTATTACGACTTTTGTAAATTTATGAAGCGATACTCATAATGAGTAGGAAAAAAATGAAAGAGTAAAAAGAGGCTCTAAATCTGCCAACATTCCTGGATGTCTGTCATTTACATCTTCAAGACTAATTGAAAAAGTAGTTGAAGAACAGACAGGTTATCGCTTGTCTATAATTTAATAAAATAACTTAGCATCCCGTGTCATTGCTTTTTATTTCACCGTCTGTGTACAACGACAAAACAGTACACCGCTTCTTTTTTTGATATCGATAATTAACATTGATATCAAGTACCACTAAGATTGACGTTTACCATTATAAAATTTCAATTTAAAATATAATTATTTTTATAGACATTTACTGCAACTAGGCCGCTTAAACTACCGTAATTTTTCAAAATGAGTTTACGAAATTCAAAATATAATTCGACGCAATTCATGCCTAAAAAATACGTTCGTAATATCTAGTTACATTGAGCAGAAGAAAACATAAATAATTGTTACTGTCCGCGTCTAAATATGTCCAGAGATTTTTTGCGAGTATTGCATACTAAACAACATCGCACGAAGTTGATTCAAGAATAACTTTGTTTTTGTTGAAGAAAGTGTCAGGCCAATTTATCTCACTAAAGGCATTGATTAGGTACATGCTTCATGTTAAGAGTATAATTAAGAACCAAACCTTGAAACAAGAAGTAAATAACAAAGTTACATTATCGACACCCCATGCATACGCTTTTCTACGACTTCTGTTTATCAAAAGATTTGAACTGCTTTTTGGCACATCCCGGGAAACAATTCTCAAACCCTATTTTTGGCCGGGCTATTAATAGCCAGCGAGCGATTTTCCGACTCGTCGGCCGGGTTGTCGGGCGAAGGCACCTTATCTGCTCGCATTTTGTTTACATTCAGTTTTCAGTAACCTAATTATATGCAGATGATTCACGGCGAGTCGAAACCCCACGATAAAAAGAAGTTGAGCAGTTGTCAAGTCGAGAGTAGCCGGCCGATAGATGACGAGGGTAAGAGATTTGTTTATCGTCGCTCCGCGTGCCACCGCCACGTGAACGTCCAGCGTGCTCTAGACGATAGTGCAAGTGCAAGCGATTAAATTGTTCTCGTGAAAATTTCGGATTTTGGTGCGGTATAATTAAAGAAAAATCTGGTTGTTTCTAGATTTGATGGATATTACCGATTTTATTAATGAGTGCAGTATTTAAATTCAAATTCCACCTGCTATCGATGTCTAATGAGTTGTTAATAGTCCGCGTGATAGTAAAAATTATTTTTGATAAACTTAGGAAGATGAGAAATTTGTGCAATGGAATATAAAAGTGAGGTAGAAAATTCAAACTTAAACTAATGTCAAAAGAATTTGGAGGGAATTAAGATGTAAAACTATTTCGAGATAAGATTCTGGTATGAGTCGACGAAAAATTTTTTTTTTTTCAGGAAGCACTTCCGAGTGAATTAATTAATATGTTGTAACCAAGATTTGTTTGTATTGAGCGTATGAAACCATAGAAATTCATTCAGTGCATATGGTAATGCATAAAAATCGGATGCACTAGCCACTTTTTGAAAATCGTTGATATTATTTGCATATTTATGCCATAACTTATTACTACATTGTATAAAATACTCTCAAATTTTATATAAGAAATTCTCTTTATATTAACAACAGAACATCCAAATTTCATCTCCTAAAAGTAAATATTATGAAAATTATTTTCATCAGAACGTGAACTTAAAATAGAATCTCTAACATCAAACTTTAGAAATGTTTCACCAAGGAACCAATTAAATCGTTACATTCCAAGTTACTACATTTTCGGTATGAAAATTTATTTCTGATTGGAAAGGTCGGCTTTTCCCTCGTTTCGTTAGATTCGAATCACGAGATCCGCTCGTGAAAGTGTCTCGTGACTGCGCCGCCTCGAGGTGCGAGCCTCGTGTGACATCATGCCTTAACTGTCACGTGACCAGCTGTAACTGTGTTTATAGTTACGGCGAGCTACGGTTACTGAACTTTACCGAACGGCTTCCGTACGCGCGAGCGGCCCGATCAAGTAGCCTACATGAGAGACCTCAAGTTTCCTCGCATCTTGTGTGTATGTCATGCACATTTATTTGGAAGGTTATATTTAGATGAGAAAATTCATGTCCATTCTCGGGGGAACTTGGAGCGCCATTTGCATTCGTTAATTCACATAAATTCAGGCGTAGATGCCTTTGTTTACCGTGTAGTAATAAAGAGGTTGATCGGACGAAAATTAATGAGAGGAGCTTCGCCGACATATCTGATAGCGAAGTAGTGTCTTTTAATACAGTTGAAGAGGAAATTTTCAGAAAACATCGCTAATCCCTCTGCACTACTCGCCCTGACCTGAATTCCCCTTGTATTTGACATAGTGCATCTCTCTCTCTCTCTCTCTCTCTCTCTCTCTCTCTCTCTCTCTCTCTCTCTCTCTCTCTCTCTCTCTCTCTCT
>JAXIUT010000037.1:19047559-19062486 GCA_035586675.1 Eurytoma californica | reverse complement strand
CGAACATTTCGCCAAAATTCATAGTGCATACGTTAACTGTTAACGTATTTATTTACTGTTACAAAATTCTTCCCTCAATGTACGGAATTAGTGATTATTATCTACATTATTATCCACCTTATACATCTGCGTGCGATCATAGTCCAGAATATTAAATATTTGATTATCAGTAGCGATGTGTGATTAAATATCAAGCCATAAAGGTAGATTACATTTGTTTTAAATGCACCTCTGACCTCAGTGGAAAGTTAATTTTCATAAATGCGCACAGCTGAATACATATCACATAAGAAGAAATACAAATAAGCACTCAATGAGATCCTAAATTCGCTGTTGGCTCAGCGAACTTGATCGATGCTTATGCAGTGGAAATTTTTCGAAAAGAAAAAAAATTAGCATAATTGATTGAAATAAATAGATAACCGAAATTCGAGTTACGACACTCGAAAGAAAGAAATCTTCTTTTTGATGTGTAGCGCAGAAAAAGGTGTTACACGCCGGCGTCGTTAATCGAGCCGCGTCGCGCTTTTCCCCCCGTTCTTTTTTTGCCACAGGCCGTCCTTCAATTTCTTCCCTTTTAGTCTTATTTCCCTATGGGCAATTACCGTGCGATCGCGGAGAGAGGGTTTAACGATGTTGAATGAACGTTTCCATTGAAGTCCAAGGATGGGCGCGCCACCGCGGCGTTCCAGTTCTGATCAGCCGAGCGACCGGTTGTGCGCTACTCTCCGCCTGTTTTCACCGACGAGAGAGAGATTCATTCGCGCAAAATTTTTTCAACGCCTCGAGAAGCTACAATTTCTTCTTTTTTTTTCAAACGTATACTTATACGTTGCTGCCGTTGCCTCACTGGTTCTTACTTACTTTTAAATTTTACAAATTTTTTTCCTAACTTTTTTTATGGGCGATAATTGTGTAATAAGTAATCGGTAATTTATGTACGTTCAGTGAAATTTATACTTATTTCGTTACACAGAGATGTAAATTGATACTCCTTTTTCGGAATTCTAACAGCTGAAAGTGATAACCATAGCTTTGGGTACGATGTATAAGTAGAAATCGTGCTGCTTTCATCAACTAATATATAATTAATCAAGTATAAGGTCACATAAAAGTCAAGAAAAAAGAAATTTGTATGCATCAGCGGAAATTTTTTTTTTACCAAAAAGCTGTTTCTTTTTTTTTAAAATTCATGTCCTCCATTGACCATTACAAAAAAGCATACGTACGCACGTAGGAGCGGCTTCAGAAAACGACTATCTCCCGTAAAACCATAAATATATTCAACCGTAAAGGCCTCGAATTAATATATCAGACTTAGTCGTGGAGCAACAGCGAAGCTCCTTTTGAATCGCCTAATTTCGCGAGGCGAAACGCAGCCCGAGCGCTCGAAATTTCACCGGCCGATAACCACACCGGAATGAGAAAGAGGTGCGAGTGAAAAATCGAAGCCTGACGTCAGGCGGTCGGGTGGTGGGTGGGGGGTGGAAAGTGAAGGGAAACCAGCCACCCCGGATACTTTGCCGGCGATTCTCGCCGCTCCGTTAGCGCCCGCTGACAGAGTTATTACGGCGCTACGGCCTCGTGCCTCCTAGACTGCGAGCTTTACGGACTGCTGTTTTATTTATGAAACGCGAAATTTATATCTGCCACCATTAACGTCTTCGGGTATGGTTGAAAATATTTGGCTTGGACATCGATGTTTTACCGCGGTACACATTATATCCCAACTATTTTTTTTTATTTCCGAAAACAAGCTCTGATCATTGATTATTATACTGTCTTGATGATGGTGAAGTTATTCACGTAGATATTTATTGTATTTTTTTAGGATTCTTTGTTTGGATATTTATCATTTTTTTCAAATACTTTACAAATGAATATCACCATTTGACTGGAAAAAGTGAAGCTCTGATAATAAAGTGGAAAAACTACGATTGTATTCAAATTTGAAGATAATATACATGAAACATTCTTGAATCGCCAATAAAAAAAAATAAAAATATAATTCCAAGTAAAACGCATGGCGCACTCATGCACATCACTCACGCTAATAAATTAAATTTATTTCTAATAAATTAAGTGCATATGGGATGACCCAATCATAAATAAATTAACATTTACAATCGATCATCGAGTGAAGCAGCCAAGGTTAAGGAGATGCTTTTCAAAACTCGCTTAAACTCGCTAAAAAAAGAAAGGTGTCGTAATTCAGCAGGTGAATAGTTCCGAACCTGCACAGTTCGAACTTGGAAGAAGCTTCTGGTAGCTTCGGTGCATATTGGGAAAGAAAAATACCACCGCGGGAAGAAGGGTGCTTGTGTCGCAAATCAAACATGGTCGCCGAGAGGATGCACGTTAGTGAGTGTTATTACGGCAGTTGTGTCATTTTTAGTGAATTATTAATATTTAATGGTGAAAAAACATGTCACTGCGATTACATAATATATGCGAGTTTACGAAAGCTACGTCTTCGAGAAATATGATAGAAGGTCAGAGTTATTAATTCTGGAATGATAATTATGTGCGGTGCAAGCTCCAAAAACAGTAAAAGCATCGAGTTGTATGCTTTATGCCTTCAAACAAGTGCTCTAACTTATGAACAGCATGAAATAACTGGAATTTTGAATATTTTTGAAATTAATAATAATAATGCAGATAAAGAACTGTATATGCAATAATTCACAGTCTTCTTAACCATTCCACTCTTTTATCTACTATTTCATTGATTCCAAAATAGTTCACTCTTCGTATTTTCACTCCACTTTTAGGTAGTTTATGAAAACTTATATTTTTATTTTGATGTGTTTTGGAGTAACAACCAGTCACAGAAGAATATTTCCTATTAAGCTCCGAATTTCTACAGTTAGTCTTAAATTCCATTTTTGCGGGATCTCTTTAAGCAAGTAATTGAGAACTTCATGCAATTTAAATATGCAGAATGAGACAATTTTTTTAGTTTAAAGATAAAATAATATGATTCTCCCATAAGACAACACAACTGTTTATGTCCCCTCGGCCGACATGATTTTTAGTTCGCGGAGCGGCCACAAGTGTCGCATTGCAATTTTAAACTCCCAATAAGGTGCAATGTCAACCCCTTAAATGACAAATCTGGGCTCACATCTATTACAAAAGAGATAACCTAGGTAGTCAGAGGTATACCTAGGCATACATATGCATGATTTTGTCCATAATTATTCACAAATTATATTCTTTTATCAGTATCTTTCCATGCATTAAAAGTTATGGAGAAGTACTTCATTCATTAGTTATTGGAGAAGCTCTTTTTACTAATTTTAGTGATTTTTCACTAATTTAACTTAATAGGGTAGATGGCGCGCAAAGCGATCCTAAAGCTAATAGTCTTTCTACAACGAAGGATAAGGAATGCTTTAATATTATAATTTTACACACTATAATAAACAAGAAAAAGCAAAATATGTTAAAATCGACGGATCCCAACATCACTTAATTAAAAAATAAATAATTAAAACGAAAAACAATAAGAATATTTTAATCCTCGACTCGCACAACCTTTATACAGATTTTTAATTCGAACTTAGCATTTCTCTAATTATAATTGTTAGTGCATCCTCCATCATGCTCGTAAAAGAGGGATTCGAGCAGCGGACTCGACGCGAAATGCGTCACGAGTGAGATCTCGGATCGACGCGAGCGACAAGAGCAGGAGGGAGGGACGGAGAACAAGCCGCTGGTAATGCAGAGACGTATAATTGCACCACCGCCAAGGCGACTCTGACGCATTCGCAATGAAAGATGGGGCGGGGAAGTCAAGTGCAAAAGCACCGCGCGCTACATCAACAAACAGCCGGAGCCATCCACTTTTTGACTTTTTTTCCTCATCGCTGGGATCCTCTGGTTCGGCCCATTCCAATTATTGGGCCTGTTTAGCTTCGCTCTGCCCGGAATTCGTCATTCGAGCCTGGCCGAATGCGTACCCCATGATAATTCGGGCACTTACGCCGCTTATTATTTTGAAAAATATGCAAAATTCAAACGCCTTTTGAATACGGAAAGTTTCGTCGCGCAGACCTGGCCGAATTTGCATTTTCGGATTTTCAGAGATTCAACAGGTTTTCGGGCTACGCAGAGGCTTGATTCTTACCGTGGAATACTTAGAGGATTACGTGAGTACTTAAGCATACATTAATTTTATTTCTATTTTTTTTCGTAAATATTACGAAATTACAGAAGATTAGTTGTACCTGGTTGCGACACAAAAGAATAGCTGACTCGACGCAAACTCACGATACGACCGATGGGCAATATTGTAAAAGCAGCTTAAGGTACAACTTTTAGATTTTATCACTTTACAATGTTTTCTTTTCCGATCCACCTCTCCTTATCTCGCTTATATCTGCGGCGGACCTACACCGCGCGGAAAACAGAGTGCGTACTAACCTAGATTAAAGCAACTTAATTGCACCGCCGGAATAATGGATTTCAATGAAAATAACCGACGAATTTAGAAGTGTCGAAGGCTCGAAGCTTTCAGCCGCGATAGCCATCACCGGGGTGTTTTTAATCTGAGGCCGTACGTTTCGTATGTGAACTTTAAAAAGAGGCAGAAAATGATGCTCCGTTTTCGGACGCGTATACGTGTAGTCGTTAATTTTTAAGCGGTACTTTCTGCTAGATTAAATTCTATGAAGCGAGGCCGCCGGCGTTGTTCCAGGCGTGCGTATACGCCCGCACACGAATGACGGGCGAGGGATCGATGAAATCGAGCGTGCGTTACTCAAACTAATGCACTACTAAATTTCACGCCGTGAATTTTATTAATATGTCCAAAGCGTGAACGCGCAGCCGAATGAGCTCGAAAGCCGGTGGAGGATTTTACATTCAAAGTGGTAGTCGTACCCGACGATTTTGAATGTATTTGGGATTTTCAATATTTGGATAACTACACTGAGAAAAATCTTGTAGTAAAAATTGCTATTAATTATAGCAATGGAGAGGCAAACTCGCTTTTAACAAAAATTCATTCAATTTAAATTTTACTACATTAGAATTCTATTAAACCTCTGAGTACGCTCACTTTTTTATATTAACCTATAATTTTAACCTAACAAGAACCTATCCGACTAGACATTGATGTAAGGTAAAGACGAGGGCCTCGCAACCAACGTAAGGACGTAGTGGGAGAAACTTAAGGGTCTCACATGGCTACAGATATATAGATATAGTGCGTGCATGCAGAACTCGAGTAAGTGAAAAAGTGATGTTATGAAAACCTAACCTCATTGCACAGAATCGTAAGGCTTAATACATATGGCCATTACATTACCACCTCAGGCCCTCGCACGGCATCTTCGCGAGGTCCTTACGTGAACGTCAGGATTCCCGATGATCATTTCTGACGTATAAAATATAATTGAAAATATTCTCATGAAAACGTTTTTATCCGACTAATAAGTCGTTTCGCAGGAAATGATTATTCTGATATTGGCATTGTTATCCCTAATTGTTTATAAAGATATCGGTAGTATCAGAATCGTTAATAAGCAACTATACATTATCAGAATAACACAGCCGCGTTTTATTGTTTATATACCTGTCAATTAAACCATTTGTTTTTCTTTGCAAACAAGTAATACATAACTATTTTTTGTAAAGTATCTCACAAATCTATCTTTCAAAAAGATTTTCTTATTGAGTCAAAAAAGGCTATTGAAAATCGCTATGCAAGTCGGTAGTGGGTGATTCTCTCTTATATTACTTAATATACACCGAGAGACAATGAAGCTCCCCAGTTATCAAGCATTTTACTGGCGTCTGCTTATCGCTAGGTGGACGGCCTCCTATCGCGAGGCCGTGGTTCTCATTGCGGATCTTAGGCCGTGACGATCGATGAAACCCGCTGTTCAAAGGGATGGATGCAGAAACACCGATATCTGAAGAAACTTGACTGGCTCGGCTCAGTCGAGTGAAACGATATGGCATTGCGGTCGAATTTTTACGAAGCACGCCGTGCATTGTGCATCGATGGAATTGCTAATTGAACTTTGCATGATTATGATGCCGGATAAAACGCGATGCAGCCAGAATACTTGAATGTGCAAGAAGAAGAAAATACATTTCAGTTTGAGTTTAATTATGTTTCAATTTCTTTTTATCCAGAAACAGTAATAGCATATCTAGTAGCTTTTCAATATTATGTTAATGTACCTATTAATCTGAATATCTTGTGACAATAATTAAATTATTATCATTTGTGCAATAATCATGTCTAAACTTACTCTATGATGCAATCCATGCGACATGTACTAATCAGTGATCTAGTATGAGTAATCGCAATGAAATCGAAGGTTTTTGTTCTTCTCGTTAAGACTGACAAAAAAGACAGTAGTATCTCGAATCCAGATAAAGTAGTCGATACTGGTGCGGTCGTCAAGAGAGGAGACATAATGGATGCCCTTATCGGCGCAGTATCGAGACCGATTATTTACGCGTATCAGTGAAAAAGAAAGAATTTGAGAAAATAAATCTTATCTCCTTCCTGTAGGCGACGACGAGCTGCTGCTGCTGCCGCATTATTGACACGTTTATCTCTCTCGCTCGCTCTCCCGGAGAATACGCATCGAACTGAAACGATCAACAAACTACGAATGAACTTTCAAGTGCTTGTACAGGTTATCGGAGATCATAAGCCCCTGCGCGAGCGGATAAACACTACTCGATCTTTACTCTCGATCGATCCCGATTGAGCGGACAATTTAACAATATTTGCGCTTAGATCGCCAGTGAACAGAAAGCTGTCCAGCTTCGCTTTACACTGCGAAATTTTTCAAGAGGGTTATTCAAGCTTCAAATTCAAAATGTGTGTGTGCATGTGCGCGTGCGTGCGTGCGCGTGAGTGTGTGTGCCTACATCTTCGAATCTATACTGAACGGATTATGATGTACTAGACTGATTTTTTTAAGTCTATGAAAAGATTATTTTACCAATAAGTAAATCCACTTTGTGAATAGTGAATGAAGTTACTTAAATTACTCTTTTACTTCGCTATTCAGGCGTCTAACGGAAGCTATCAACAAACGCATCCGTCGCCGCTATAGTCCGTATATACAGCCTGTCGCCTATACATCGCTTCCGACGCGGCAATTTCGAGGCCGTCTCGAGGGGTCGAAAAATTAAGTTGGAGCGAACATCGAAGTCGCGCCTTTAATGACACCCCCGACTCCGGTGTCAATGACCTCGTCTGAATCACACGGGCGTGAATTTTACACTCGAGTCTGCTAGGGAAGGAATTTAGATCTATCTTTCGCTAGACGTGATAATCAGCCTTGCCAGGCTGTTCGCTAATTGCAAACTCGTGGTATTTCGGTTTTACTGTCTACAATTTCGGAATTGTGCTTGTTGATCGGAACATTTTTAGAAGCACCCGAATCTCGCAGGCACCCCTGCCAAAACCATTGGGAATAATGTTTGATCCTGTTTTCCCGATTTTATAATGATTTACTTTCTTCGGATTTGATTATTCAGCTTTTCGTCCCCTCCTTGACGCGTTACTGTTTGCTAACCAAATAACAAATATATCAGTACGTCCAGTCATCATTCATCTTTACTATTTGATGAATGTTTTTTTTCAGTTATATATTTCACTTTTATCGATACAACGAAACTCAATTCTTTTTTCTTACAATAACAAATGAAAAAATTGGATTCGCTGAAGGCTTACAAAATCAATGATAATTAGGACTGCCAACAGAGGAATCCGTAATAAAGACGAAGGGCCGTCCGCGTCCTCGAATCGATTTAGTCGCGCATCTTTTTTTCTCTGCGAAGCTTAATTGAACGGTCACGTGGCGATTCGTTTGTTTATGCGGTCGTCGTCTGTTGCCGAGCGGGAGATTGAAATCGCCGTTGCGAAACTGCATGGACCTGTTAAACGAGGCGATTTGCGTCACTGTAAAAAACGTGTCACTGCCTTATCTTCGATTTAGCAGCATTAATTTTAGAATGAATTTTTTTTAATAGAATTCGGATGAGGTTCTTTTTCTTATTCGGATATTTTTAGATTCATTTCCCGTTTTCGATCGACTATTTCGGGTCAAGTAGGGTGGCACTTGCGTCAAACGGATGAAAAAATTTGCAATCGGAAATTTAGCTTGCAAAAGGCTCGTACATTTTCGTAGGATAGACAGTGGTCCACTGGGTCTACCTACGTCACGCAAAAAGTCACAGTTATTTGGCCGTGCGAAAAAAATTAGGCATCGAGAAAAACCGGCTCGAACGCTCAATTAATAAACAGTAAGACTGTGACGCACTCGTGACGTCAGCGCGACTTTCCTGACACGGCGAAAATGAGAACGATCGAATAATCGCAAATCCGAGATCAATAGGTTATAAGAATCAAATTGGCTGCGCAGTTTTATCATGCCGAAGAATCCGTCGCCAGGCAGAAACAATGATATCGTGTTTGCACGAGACTCGAAATTAAGCAAACTTGCTCTCGTTTGCTTTTTTATCGGTTTCGAATGAACACGAGTGTAGCTTGATTAATGCCCCGTTGCTCCGAGGCAAAGAAAAAAAAGAGCCTCTCCATCCCCCTTTTTTTTAAAAAAAAAGATTCCTGTTTTTCAAACATTTCGGGTGCATGTAGTACAAATTTGGTATTTCTGTATTATATCTTAATTAGCAAGTACGTTGCAAATTTTATATTTGAATCGGTAATAGATTTAAAAAAGGAAATTTGATGAAAATTTAAAGATTTATAAATAAGAGCCTAATAAATCTGCATTTATGTTTTTATAAGGCTACATTAGCTCAGAAATGAGGAAACAATTTTTTTCTTTTTCATTTTCAACATTGTGTTTAATGATGAAGATTCTGTCCAAAATCATTGAAATACCACAAATTCATAGAAAAATTAATGGAATATTATGCATAAATTAATGGAACATATTGCAACATTAAAAATGTTCATTCATTACCTGCAAAAGTTACAAAAAATTAATATTTTTCATCGACTAGAATAGTTAGGTTAGGTATCGTATGAAAATACCTGATTATCTTGAATTGTTCAATATATTCTTAATTAATTGTGTAAATAAAAAAAAATATCAAAACAATCAAAATAAAAAAAATAGAAAATAGAACTGAAAAATGATACGGTAGTCAAATTTAAATTGATGTGTACTCACAAAAAGTATGCAATCCAAATATCCTCTCTTAAAAAACGATGGCAGGATATTGTAGAGCATTTATAAACGCAATTTGAATATGAATTTTCTAACCTCAAAAATTATAATGCACTACCCTGTTAAAAAATTGATGAGTTGTTAAGGTGCAAAACTCGGGAAAATATAGGCACAAAATCGGCTAAAATCTAAAGATAATGATATTCACGTCGATAAAGTCGATGTCATTCTCTCCCACAGATGGTAACGCTACAAAGCTCTTTTAGGTTAGGAATGTATCTCTGTCTCTTTCACTTCTGCGGAATATTACATATTTACGAGTTTTTCGCCAGTTTATAAGCGCAAAGCGTCTCGAACTTAGCAGAGTTTCTCGCCAGATTGACGAGCATAAATTTACTAGTTCATGCATTTTTTCTTAATTAATCGCTAAATACTCGTGACAATTTTTACCAGGGTATAGTATAAATAAAAGCATATGAAACATTAGGATTTTACTGGTACATTTAAAGAAAGTGCAAATTCAGAAAATAACCCAACTAAAATGGTTCATCTACTAACCGATGGTCAATTATTGTCAACGAAAGAAACCTTAAAGAAATGAAGTTTGAACTTTTCAAAAAGTAAATATTGCCTCAAAACAACGCGTCATCTAGAAGAAACTGCCGGCGTCGCGATCCCGAAGATCAGAAGCCAGCCGCGGCGAATTGCACCAACGTTTCCTGCGCGTCTGCATTAGTTAATCAGCGGCGCTAGCCACGCCGATATTATTAGTGCAGCGGCGAGCGATAGCGCGGCGCGTCGGGAATAAATTGCCGGCGGGGCCTCATTAAAAAGCGCGCCACGGCCGAATAGCTCGCGCTTTATGCCTTCCACGTGCGAGCTCGCGCGCTCATCTCTCCAGCCCAGCATTAATTTCGATTTTATTCACGCCGCTGTTTACCTTGCGCTCTTTGCCCTCCACCGATCCTTTTGCATAATCGCCCAGAAAAAGGCTGTTCCTCTTCAAAAGAAATTTCGACGCAACTCGCGGATTAGCGAATTGAAGATTTTGCGCGAATCAATATTAATGTTCGTATTGATCAATGCACACGGCGCCTGGCGCTGCTCGATGATCTGAGGGAAAAATCAGCGATTTCCTGCTGAATCCCTCTTGGAAAGTGGAAAGTTTTGTCGAGGGCAATGCGTCGATAATTGCGCGAGATATTTCTCGGCGAAACATTAATTTAATGTGCAGAGCGGACTTTGGAGCGATTTCGAGCTCGCGGTTCGACGGACGATTGTTCGATGCTACACTCATGATCTTGTTTATTTTTCTGGTTCTGGTTGCGAGCGGTTCACTGCTGAAGTGACCGCTTCTTCCCGGAAATCTCAAGGCCGTTCAAACTTTTTGTCGTACAGATATGCTTTTATAAAGCTTCTAATGCCGTGTGCCCTGATTAAAAATACAATAAATAAAGAGAATTGCTTTTTATGTAATTCTGATAACGTTGAGTAAAATGGACCGTCATCTTCGACCCCATTAATATGCAATGCTACTGTTATTACTAAATTGTTTTTTGTAGATTTAAAGATGGCGACAAAAATTGCCGAAACAAATCAATAAAATATTGATATATACAAAATTGATTCAGAAAGGCAGTCGTTATTCAATGAACTGTAAAAATTTGTGTTTTCTCAAAGAACCGAATCTATTGGTATCTAGTGCATACTTCTCTGAATTTCTGATTTCGCCATCTTCAATTTTCAAATGTATGCTCTTCAAAACTTTTAAATTCCAATATTATCGCATTCTTGATTTCACCTTTCTGCATTTTTGTTTTCACAAGCTTTACGAATCCGAATTTCTCATCACCTTCCCTGCAATTTAATGGCAAAAATGTGTTGTGCGGCGTGTTTCTGCTCAAGCCGAATGACGCATTTGGGTGCCGGATACGATCGGGTGTACCTCAAGCCAAGGCGAGACACGAAAGAAGGCAGCGTGTATCTGCGAATTTTATATACGTGGCGTATCAGCCGCATAGTTTGACGTGGCTGATAGTAGGCCGCGAGAAAGATGGAGATGGTAGCCCCTGGTATCTACAGCCAATCGTGCATCAGAGCTCGGGCTCCGTCGCATTCCTTAATTGAGCGACAATTAGATGCTCGCCGCTGAAGCCTGCCACTTTTAAATTGGTTTCCTTTTGTGTTTTCCATTCCGACGCATCGACGACGGCGGGGTCACGTTTCATTTTTTTTTCTTTTTTAACGAGTCGTACGCGTCGTCGCTGCAAATGACACACGCGACCACTACGCTCGCGTGCCATCTAGCGATACCAACGTCCGACAATGTGATATCCGAAAAACGGCGTCCCTCGCTTAAAGAATTGAAAGAACTTTAACAAAAATATGGTTACATTTATCTTAAACAAGAACCTGTTTGAGATTATTTTTAACTATTTCAAGTGATTTACCTCTTATCTTTCATTATTGTATTTGTTTCTGACATTATCGGGTTAATGCGGCGTAAAGAGAAATAAAAGATAATACTTCGAATTTAGAATTTTACTAGAAAGTTGATTAGCGCGAGTTCCGCGCGCATGGATTATTTTGCTGCTGAACTCTGAAATTGGCTGTTTCTCTAACTCTATTCCGTTTCTTTTTCGTTCCTTTTCCATTGTATCAACCAATGAATTTTTTTATAATGCTCTGAACTAGCTCTACGTTCGATATATTGCCATCTCCCTTTTATATATGGACTCAATTTGTTTATTTTTCCTTTTTCATATAATGCATCGATTCGTGACAACAGTTATTGGACGAGTGAAACCAAAACATCTTCTTCACACTGAGAAAAGTTGTTAGAATTATTTACTATAATCCTAGTAAAAATTGCTATATTTTATAGTAACCGGAGGACACATAGGACCTCTAAAGAGTTTTAATACAATTTATAATGATTTCACAATAAATTTTGCGAAAAATTATAATGCCTCCGCTTAAAATTACAACGAAAAATAGTAAAAATAAAAAATTTCAAATTTTACGATATTTAAATCAAATTTTACTAACAAATATTGTAAAGTTTGCTATTTTTTTAGTATTTTTTACTACAAAGTTTCATTTGTTTTGCTTTTGTTTTTTTTCCAAGGCCCTATCAAAAACCAAACTAACCATCAAAATTATTGCGCCTTTTACGCATAGGTGGCGAAGCATAATTTGTTTTGTCTCGCAAGCTGTCAGAATACTGCGCAGTTAGTATAAGTCCGCGTCTTCTGAAGTTTCAATAAGCGAAACATGTAAACGTCCGATTTTCAAGCGAGCGAATTAGGTTAAGATAGTAGGTTAAAATTGTACAAAAAAGCTAATGTAAATAATATGAAGTAGATTAAAAAATTCTAAGGTAGCAGAAGTTAATCATGATAATGAAGCAACCATAGCCAGAAGAACATAATCTAATTCGCTTTCTTTTTAAATCTATTATACGTCTTAATTTGTCACAGTATAAATTAACATTTACTAATGTTTACAAACAAAAATTTACAATATTATGTAGTAAAATTTAAATTTTATAAATTTAACTCCATTACTATAATTAATAGTAATTTTTACTATAATTGTAGTAAATTTTACTTCCAGATTTTTCTCAGTGCACTTCTTAATACACATTTGTATCACTTGAAAGAACAATTATTGCTTGGCATTTTCTATCGAATATTGCAAACTCTGAATTTTTAACATTTCAAATTAAAATTCGTAGGAACAGAATTTGAAATCTTATTTCTCATTTTTTTAAATATTTTTATAACACTGGTCAATTAATTATTATTTTAACGGTCAAAAGAACAATTTAAAATAAAAATAATTTAAAATTTATCTTTTACGTTATACTTATTTAGAGAATAAAGAACACATCATTTTCAGAAGCATCGCGTTTCTAAGTAATCAATTAAAAATCTTCTCGGGAAAAATCTAATTTCATCCTTATCATCGTTAAAAATCTTTATACGGTCCAGTCAATAAAGACTCGAGCAAAGCTCAAGATGCGCGTATATGCAACAAGAATAGTACTGGCAATCGATACTTTTTCATTTCCTTGATCGGCTTGTAACGAAGCAAAAAGGAGGAGACGTACTCGTCGCGGGCTAACAATCCGGAATTGCGAATGGCGCGTGGATACACTTGCAAAGTGACAACCGGTTTCCAGTTGGCGCTGCTCGGTGGAAGCCCGACCGCCGCGCCGCGATGAAATGAAATTGCATGCGCGAAAATCGCATTGAATCCAAACGGTGGGAATCGAGGACAAGTTAGTGGACGCTATAGAAGCGACTTATAATTCCCGGCTCTGAAACAAATGTTCGCGCAAAGGGCATCGTCGCATTCAAATGATAAAGTTAACCCTAGGAGTTTGAATTTAACAGAAGTTGCAGGGCTAACAATGCACGTACTTGGAGGATCCGAGATAATTTATTCATTTCGAATGTGATTGTTTGAACGAATGAGATGAAAACATAATTATTTATTGTTAGTAAAAGAAAAGTCCTGGATTTTTTTTCTTAAAAAAAGGCCTTAAGTAATCCGTAAAAGATCGAAATTATTACGCAATTAATAATCTTATAAATGTAAATCATACAGTGAAAGGGTATATATAACAATTTACTGAATTTCGTAATCGACTCATGAGACCATGCTCAAAATAATAAAAATTAATATAATTAATTACTGTACAGTTTTATTAACTCTTATATTCGAAATACGTCAATTAATTTAATATACTGCTATTCAATTGACTTGACTGCAATGAGAATGATATCTAGAACGAAGATGAATAATTGATAAAAGCAAATTTAATGTCGACTACTAGTAGGGCGTAAGATTAAAAAGTAAAAGCAGCAGTCACGTGACGCAGACCGCTAGAAGAGCCAAGTGTTACTTCCTTTTTCCGAGGGGAGGTACCATAAGTGGAACGATAGAAATTCAAAAGTATAGAGCGAGAGATGCGTGAATTCAAAAGGTGATCCATACAACAATTTAATGTGGACGACTTTTTATTGACCGCGATTGAAAGCTACATAACGAAGACCTTGAGACTCTAATTCGAGCTCAGAACCTCTGTTGACCAGCAATTTGTATATCGAGCATCTCACATTTTTAAATTCTCTGCACTGGTTGTGAGTCACAAGGGTAATCAATTTAAATTTTAGTACCATTCAAAAGTTTGTCAATTTCTTCTTTTTTTTTTCTTTTTTTGTATCCTGGTAGAAAATCAACCGACCAAAATGATTTACCTTATAATAATTGTTGTTTCTAGAATAAGCAAAATTATGGAGACGACAAGCCGCATAATTAATCAAAGAACATTATGCAATTACTTTTTGACCAATTCAACAAAAACTCAAGTGGTAACGCATGCACAAAAATTTACGTCTACGATTGGTTATTAACTATCTGCACCTCAGGGGTAGAGGAATCAAGGTAGCTCCTCAAGAAATATGAAGTCAACTGAGTATTCTAAATAAAATCTATTTAAAATCGTGTAAATGGGATTTTCTAGTACTTAAAAAATAAAATTATGAATTTTAATAACAATTGTAATATATATATATATATATATATATTGCTATATTATATAGTGATATGAACAATCTTAAGACGACCCCCCCCTCTCCCTCCCCTCACCCCCCCCCTCATTTTAGGGTGAAAATCATTCTAGAAACATGAGTTTTTCAACAATTTTTTAAGAAAAAAAGGCCCACTCCCCCTCCCCCTCACCCCCCCTCAATC
>JAXIUT010000037.1:19021539-19045047 GCA_035586675.1 Eurytoma californica | reverse complement strand
TCCCCTTCCGCCCCCGTGACGAAATGTACTATTTTTACACACTGCGCGTAAAGTGCGTACTGTACGCCCTGCTAGCGAGGCCTAAAGTGGGCAATGTACGCCCTATGCATCACTTTACGGCGAGGCAATTTTCAATCGCGAACCCATCATGTAATGTTCATAGCGACTAAAGCGACTCCAGCGTACGGTCGAGCGCTGCTCAGCTGATTCTACCTAAGCTTATTATGACAAATAGAATAGGTTACTATTGAAATACACAGCAATCTCAGCTTCTTTTATCTGCATGCATGTTGGGAAAAGCCGGGCAGGCGAGACGATGCCGCGAGTGTGATGTTAAACTAAGCTTAGGTTAAACATAGATTAATGTGCACGCGAGTGCTCGGACGTGCGAGTGAGAGCGAGTGTATACAGACGCTCGGACGTGCGAGTAAGACAGAACGAGTGCGCGCGGGTGCTCAAGCGCAGGGCCGCCGAGCCACACGGCAAATTCTCGCAGCCAATCAGGCAGCGCGCGCCGTACGTCCCAGCCGGCTGCAAAAGCCGTTCCGCTCGGAAGGAAATCGAGCTGATATCTGCGTTCTTTTGGCAAACGATTAAGAACATTTTTTTAATAATTTCGATGCATATGTGTTTTCGGCGCCCGCTGGCCAGCAACCCTCGCTTCGCTCGGGCCGCAAATGCCGCAGCACCGAAAAGCACCTACACTCGAATCAAATTCTCCCGCTACTGCGCGCGCACCTAATCTCTCTACACAGTCTATGTCCAACTCTTGAGCGCACTGAAATTATTAGAGCCGAGACGTCAATCGTCTGAGCGTCAACACACTCGTACGAAGGCTTTTTTGCAAAATCAAATATTATTTACAATAACATATGTGTACGCACTTTCCGTGCAATGTGTAAAAAAGTAGTATATGTACCACGGGAGTACAGTAGGCAAGCACGGCCTGCGTGAATGCCGCATTGCCCACATTGCCCACTGTACGCCCTAGGTGCATAATGTACTATTTTAAATTCCTGTTATTTTTCCCTGTACTAATTAACCTACTTTCATTCTTGATTTTATCCTTATAAATAATAAAACAAGTTGCTGATTGACATAATTTATTGCGTTACTACGTGATATAAGACATAATCTGAATGTATTACTTAATTACGTTCAAGTATTATGTACTATAGAAATATTAAATTATTTATACTTCTCTGATTAGTAATACTTTAAGTAATAAGCGTTTAAAATAAGCGGATTAATGTTTAAGTTAAGAGAAACGTTGCAGATAAATTATCTTTGCATTTTATTGAAAATATTTTAGTCTTCAGTAACTCATGCAGTAAAATATTAATAAAGAAAAATTTTTTAATAATTAATTTCTATTAAAAATATTACTCAAAGTGAGTTATTGTACGGTAATTTGCATACCCCCAACAATTTTTTATTAGCGAGAAATAGACATACGTCTAAAATTTTTGTCACTTTATCGGTGCTTTTTCGTGCGACATGCTTCTCTTATGTAATTCTTACAAAATTAGATCTAACCTACAAATTTATCTGAGCCGCGCTCCATTCCGCTCTCCGCGGCGAACGGATTTTCATTTGCGATTCGACAACTATTTAATCTGAACTGTCGGGAGCGTTGAGGTACAGAACAGTGCATCTACTCCTGTGCATGGGCTGGATAAAAGTTATCGGTGATAAGGAGATCTCGAATAAACATTACTCAGTGGCGCCACGATTTTTAATAATAAATCCAAATGTTTTTATTTCTATTTTTAAAAAGTAATTTACGATTCGCCAGACTACATGCAATGCCGCAGATTCCTTCGTGTGCAAACTTCCGTAAACTCGAGTGCGCTGCTATAATGTTGTTTTTTTTATTGTTTTCAATAAAGACGTTACGAAACAACATGCGCCATTAACTTGATTTTTCTAGTTCATTTTTATCTCTTCACATGATATGCATGGTTTCATTAAAATTGAAAATCTGGAAATACAGTGTTTTGTTTTATTACTTCGAACATTTTTATTACAATTTTTTAACGAAAATGTCTATTCCAAAATATTGAAACTCAGTTAAAGGATAATCAACACGTACAGTTAAACAAATAAACATAAAAACTTGTAAAAAGAAGAATGGAAAGAAAATGTTAAAAATGCAACTAAAAGTTTTATTTTTAATGAAGAGCATTTTGCATTTCGAAGAACGTCTACAAAGTACTGATGAAAACGCTATTATATTCCAAGAATATTTTAGGCAGAACTTTTCAAAACAAAAAACAGCATTATGGAAAGCAAAACTTATTTTTAATTTTAGATTGACTGCGTAGATCTAACATATGTTTCTAGGGTGGTGAAAAATCGTTATAAAAACGTTTCTATTACCACTAGAAACTCGACAGCGCAGAAGAGGCGCCGAGCAGAAGACGGACGTTTCGTAAACAAACCCTACCTAACCTACAAAAAGTGTCCCTGCCGAGGCTGGATCTGCATACTTGTACCGGCATGCGAAAGACCCCGGGTGAAAAAGTCGGAATAACCGCGGGATCAGGTCTCTTTTGTTTCCCCGTCCACCGCCATGTCGTATTGATATTTTCGTAGCGGCGCGTATGCACACGTAGGCGTACGCACACACGCGCGCGAGGTACACTGGCGCTCACGTACATAGGCAAAAAGCGGATAACCTCGTGAAACTCGCGAGGCCATCGTTAAAACGGGAAGGCGAGAGAAATAGTGGAAGACGAGAGGCGGACTGCAGGCTACTCACCGGCTGCTGCTGTGGCGGATGCTGCCCTGGTGGCGGGCTTCCCATTACACTTGCGTCCCTTCTTAGCCTCGGCGGGTCTACCCTTCAGCAACATCTTACGTCGTCTGGGATCCGGCTGAGCATTATTTTATCACCGCACGCGAGCTCGCAATGTCACTCCGTCTCTCACTGCCGTAGCGCGGCAGCCATTTGCACTCTGGCGCGCCACTAGATAATTGTATATACGCGACTTTTGCCTCTTCTTCGCTCGCGCCGCGAAAGGTGTACAAAGCACGTGCGTCGTTCGTTCCACGAAACGCCGAGTACTTCCAAGTGCCGCGGGCCTCCTGCTGGTCGGCGACGTTGCTCGCACACCGCGTTAACACTTTCCTGCACCTTTTTTACGAGTGCGAACACTGCTTATTAGAGCGGTTAGGGATCAGCTTGTTGTCGTTCAGGATGATACGTCCCGGAAAAAAATAATACGGAGTAGAACGAGCAAAGCGTGCGTGACCGCGTGATTTCAAGGTTGCTCTGGCGGAGGCGATCGAGGCGCCACCTGCGTCGGTAAGCGCTCGCCCGCCGCGGGTAAGGCAGGACGCGGCTGCAGTCGCGGTCGGCATTTCGGAGAAAAAAAGAGAACTGCGGTTAAACGCCGACGGTTCGGCTATTGATCGGTCGACTAGCGGTGAGGGAGGTGGAGATGCACGTGTGTGCGTCAGCTCGACGAAGACGAAGTGCTGGAGTCAACGGACTCGTGATACCTAATACCTGCCAGCAACAGACTACACGAGGTTCATTACGCTTGATTGTGAGCTAGTGGTTTTCTTTGTGGAAATTAGCGGAAATTCACATGTCTCGCGAGCGTCTGGCCTGTCAACGTCATTTGACAGTTCTATTGGATTCAATTGAAAGGATAGAGAGACTCTGGTAAGGAAGTTGGACTAAATGTCAATTAATTTTTTGGAACCTTCCCTGAGATTAAAAAGAAAAACAAAACGTGACACTATCACAAATTCAAGTGTGTAGGAAAGAAAATTAAACGAAAATCAACGAGGTAAGATGTAAAAATTATACTTTATTATTGAAATTTTTATTTCTTAACGGAAGAAAGAACATTTTTAAAAAAAATTCTGTTGACAAACAAAACATACTAATACGGTATCGTCCCTCAAACTTTTTCCCCTCTATTAGTTATAACTACGAGTGAGCGAATGTAGGATCGAAATAAACAGTGACCTACAATTAATAGTCCATATATATTTACAGTATGACAACAGAAAATCATGAAATCGACATGGTATTCGTTACATTCTCTCTCAGAATTTCTCTCGTATTCTTTCGAATTTTTCTCGCATTCTCTCTCACTCTCGCATCGCACGTACGCGAAAATTCATTGTGTGCGTGGCTCGCGCGAATTCTGGGTACACGCGACCAGAAAGCACATTAAATGTTTTGTCTCGTTTTCTGGGACTAGCGCGAGGGTAGCGGAGTAAACATCATCGCGCTCTGTCTTTATATTATTTTATCATTGTTGATTTTTAATATATAAATTCATTAAAATACGCTTGACTCGCAATCATCCTTACGTTCAGTTTTTTTTTCATACGTTGCAATGTACGTAATGGTAATTATTTATGTACCTATGTGTATTTATACGTATTTACGTGCGTCTATTTATGTATGTGTCTTTTCACGATCCTTTTTTGCTTTGGATTTTTTTTACTTCAGGGCGTGCCAGTCCTAACAAAGATCGAGTACTTCTACAAATTTGATTAAAAAAATGCATCTTCAATCTAGCTATTTAAAGTAGCTACTCTATAAAACGTAAGATAATTTAAAAAAATTGATTTTAGATGAATTGATCATAATTATTTATATTTGAAAAGTTGTACATAATAAATCAAGAGTATTGACTTACACACCCTGACAAGAATTGCACGTCTTATTAAAATTTGAAAATTATATGAAAGGTTTAATCGAATGTTTTTTAATTATTAAATAACAAATTGAATTAAATAAAAATAAAAATTTTTCCTTTTTAAATTTGTTAAATATATAACCGTACAATTTAAAAAAGACTTGGAGAAAATGAATGGAAATATCGCGAAAATTTGAATTTCATAAAGTAGTCTACATTTTACTGCATGAATAGCTAATGTAATTTTCAAATTTTAACAGTGTCTCAAATTCTTATCTGGAAAAGTTAAGAACGCTCATCACCAGTGTGAAGATAACCACTTTTAAAATGCGGCAGAAGGGTTTTAGTCTCTTTATGGGGGTGGATAAGGATTAAACGGTAGGTAGGTAGTTCCTTTGGCAAAAATTCTTCGATTACTTTAACTATCTATTGAAAGTTTTTATTATTCATAAAAAATTTATTTGTTCCATTGATAGTGTTAAGAGGAAGAAAGCAGCAACTTCAGAGCGATGGTGTGAATTCTTTACTTTTGTTCATTCGATAGTCTCCCTTCTCGCAACATTTTTTCTCTTCGTGTCCTTGCTCTTTTAATCGTCGCACGTTATTTTTTATTCGAGTTCAATTGGATTGCTTACTTCATAATCTTTTCTTATTTTCATATAAATATATTTAAAACTCGTAACTCATTTTTAGAAACGTGTAAACTTTAAATATATCAAAAACGTATTTATATATTACATTTAAAAATATCTTATAACTTCATTCGACTTTTAGATAATCTTTGAGAAGATTATTTTTTGATGCAGATTTTTTTTAACAGTATCGCCGCACTCAAGCTAATAAACTTCTTAACATTTAATACGTTTCTATTATTTAAGGTTTATGAAGTAAACAATTCAACCGAGAGCCATCATTCGATATATCTCAAAAATTCCGATTTTTCGTGCAACTCAGTTTAACATCCTATAAACAAATTATTACCCTATTTAAAAGTAATCTTTAAAAATGTTTATCTTTCGTAATATAAGAAACGGCTAACTATTGAGATACGTACAAAAATGAGATAGATGCACGAAAATGGAAATAAATTCGAGATGTATTCGCTTACGCATGAAGATGTCCAGAAAAGCCCGATAAATCGATTAAAAAAAAAACACTGACAGCGGTTTTTGAATATTTCCCGTAATCTCTTAGCGCTTCTTTTATCGGACTTTATAAATTCTCAATACACATGACTCGAGCTTTGACGAACGAACGCGATTTATATATTATATATGTATATTTAGTCGGATTGTCCATATGTAATGATATCGTATTCACATACTCGCATTTCACTTCGAAACCATTCGCGTAATTCTCCTCTATACTTTTTTTATTCTCTTGTTTCAAAGACATTCGGCGCACGGCTTTATATAACATTCGGCCTTGTATAACAACTAGCGCTTCATCGACGATTATAACAATTAATATTTTTCTATCCGCCTTGGCTCTCGTACGAGTTTCATTTACGCTTTCCTCTCGATCTTATCGCTATATTATCTTCTTTCTTCTGTCTGTTTTTTTATATACTTCAAATAATTAGATGCGGTAAGTGTATACAGCGAGACGTTCGGAGCTAAAAAATTTTATTAACATCGTGGCAGAAATTTATTTCGTTTTCTTATAAAAGAATCTTCAACACTGATTTGGCGTCGCTTAAGTTTGTTCAGTATCTCTTATTTATACACGGATGACATGTACATATACAGCCTCGGAAGTCTTAAAAAGTATTGAAGGTGAACACCTGTCGTACTTAAAATTTGCGGTGGTTATCAATACTTTACATGTATTTTTTTTTGCAAGAGTACGCTATATGACAATTGAATTGGCGAAAAGACTATAATATCAATACTTCGCAGAAAATAATTTATTCCAGTTAAATTTAAGAAAAAAAGCGAATTAAAAGGTAAATAATTCATTGAATAAACTATTTTCCAAGAAGTATTGGGATCGTATAAATGGGCTCAATTACCTCACCGACGCCGTATTAAAAAAAAGAGAGAAATCAGTGCAAATGGCAGTATCTATAATTATAAAATCATTAATAAAAATAGTTTTTACCAGTCGTACATAAAAAAAACGTCAAATCAGATAATAAGAGCTGGCCCATACGATCCTAACATGGAGATTATTTGATTTTAGAATTTCTGTCTTTAATGCTTGTACATTGAACACGAATGTTCTGCCTTTTTTTGATTTACAGTTTCGAGGAACGTCCGGTGCTCGTTTTTCGCAATTTTAAAAATCCGTTTCTTTCGATCGATCTATAAGTTAAACTCTACATTTCCATCGGTATATAATTCGTATTCCCGGGTGAATTTTCCGCTGTCTCTTGTTCTTCGCTCTATCCTGAAAATTTAAGCCTATCGCCGTCCCATCTAATTTTCGTCGTGAAAATAAAGCCAAATGAGTTACTTTGAAATACACTGCGGGCTCGTATACGGAAGACGAAAAGTTTTATTGTGTACAGCACTTCATGCAAAGGAGAACCGTATTATGCACTTCTTTTTTTCCATCGCTTTCACGTTTATCTCGTTTTAATCCAATGTCGGACGGGAGGAGCGATTTATCCGGAGTCCGCCGCTTTCACCCCAGTTTTTTTTTATATATATATAATAATAATAATATCATTGCGATATTCACGATCGAAGCTCTGCAATGGGAAAACTGTCGGGTAAATAGTGCCCCTTTATACGCTTCGATGCGTGAAAGGGGGTCTTTGACAAACGAATATAGAAAAAGTAACATTTTTATCATATACCTTATAATCCCTTTCTTGTCAGTAAATTTACAGCAGTTCGCGGTGCTCCGATCGTGAAAAACACAAAACAGTCTTTTCTATTCATGTTTTTTTTTCTCATCTTGCGTTAGTTACTTAATTTTTTACTTCATTTTTTTATAATAATCGAGATTATTTGCGCTATCTTACATCTATACCAATCACTTGCGTTTTTTATTCATTAACTGATCATATCACTTACGTATAATTTAATCTCGTCTTTTAATAATAATAATAATTAACAATAATAAAATAAACAGTATAATAAATGTTCTGTTTGCGCCTTTTCTTTCGCTCCATCCATTCTCTCGTATAGTGGCAATATATATTTACGCAAAACATATATCGCTACATCCTGTATATATTTTGCATAAAAATACAACTTCGTGACCGATAAATGTATATGTATATATGTATATGTATATATAATTATGTATAACAATTCTGAATGTCTGCACTTTATCGCGGTCAGAATTTTCTCCCCCTCCTCTAATGAGTGTCCTTTTATTCTCTTTTCATCCATTTATTTTTTTTTCTTCGTAGATTTTGATTATTGTTACGTGGAAAAAGCGCGGGAGAATTGAACCACCCCCTCCCCCTCCACGGTTCTATCACTGCCCCCTTCTTCGTCTCTTCGACGTGGCCGATGAGAATGGAAGATAAACCGAAACGGAACTCGCGATGAACGGAACGCTATAATCGTTTGCAGCGAGAGCCCGCCCCACTGATTACTTCTGATGAGAATTTAAGTGCTTCCCAAGGGGTGATTTGTTGTACGAGTAAACGAAAAATAATCGATGAAAGTTTTAATTCCATTTTAAATAATCAATTTATACGAAAGTACGACGAAAGTAAAATTTGTTCTCTAATTTAATATTAGATGGCAAGATCATCAGTCAAGATCATCAGTCAAAGTGTCTATTCATTCAAATTTGTATAACTTCATAAATCGTATTTAATGGATTTCGCCTTGACAAAATGGCGTCGCATCTTTTTCGGCGAGACAAAATGGCGCCTCGCCCATTTCTATCAAACAATCAGTTTAAAACGGAATAACAGAATGAGAAACAATCAGTGATACCGCGAGCTCTCGTGCATCAATGACAGAAGGCCTCGTGATACACTCTATGAACATTCCGAAGGTGCACTTGTGTTCCTCCCATAGTCCGGCGGTCGTACGGGGCCGCTCGATTAGAGAAGCGTCGAGGCGGTGTGCAGGTCGGTGACCAGAGGCTCGGGAGGGGGCTCGAAGCATCAGACGCGCATCTCGCCGATGCTGGACTGCGACTGCACCCGGCCCGAGACCGTCGTCGTCTGGGCGCAGCCCTGCAGCAGTGGCTGGTTCTCCGGTGGACTCTTGGCTCGGGGCGGGGGTGGCGCCCGCGGCACCGTCAGGTGGATCGAGCCGTTGGGCGGTCCCTGCAAGCCCATCAACACCACGGGTCCTTTATGTATGCGTAGGTTCTTTTTTTTAAAGAAAAAAGACAAAAAGAAAGAACTTTACAAAATGATGATTAAGGGGATGTCGTACACCGACATTGTAGTTTTTCGTTTTGTTACAGATTCAGAAAATGTTCTATTAAATAAATGAGGCAATTGTTTTCTTAAATCAATTGAAAACCAAGATAAAAGATGTCATATGATCATATGGCAACATGGCGGCGGTTAAATAGAGCTATTATGATCGTAACCTAGGCCCAGTCCAGGTATGTCATGAAGAATGTTGTTAACAGAAGAAGAAATTTGCCATTGGACGAATACTAATTCAAGTAAAAGAAATTATAAAGAAGGTTATCGAATCATCAAAGTAGTTCACATTTATTCTTGCGCAGCAAAAACGTACTCGCTATGAAGTGAGGTTAATTTGCTCCAAATTTCCAAACGTATTGTCAACCATAACCACTACTCTTACTTTTGGCTACTCTTTGCTTTTGGTAATTTATAGAAACGTACGTCTGGATTTTTCAAGGCACTACTAGTACAATTGGACACACAACACTTACTTGACAAGTTGTGCGTTTGCCAAGGAGAAAAATGCGTCCTAAGTGTTAATGCTCTACTTAGCCGCCGCCATGTTGTCAGCTGATCATATGTATAGTAATAGTATGTCATATGACATATATTTTATCTTGGTTCCCAATATAAATTTGTAAGTTATGAATGAAATTCGTCAAATAAATTTTTAGGTTAGCTTGTTATTTACAAAATTGAATTAATATATCGAATAATCATAATAAGGAGTTGCATGGTTTTTAATTTAAATCTCATGATATAGAATGCACAAAAATATGAATATTGTCAAGGTAGTTTTTTAAAAGCAATATTTAATTTATTGGTTTCGTAACTTCATTTTGAATGCATGACATGACGCATGTGACGTGTTGCCAGGGCAGGGAAAGTCAGGCTTTGGAGCCTCTAGCGGCAGCTTCAAAATCATTTCCAATTGCACGTGATCGATCTTTAACGGTTTATATTACGAACATTGTTAACAATTTCTTGTAATCAAACTAAGTAATTTTTCAGATTATTGTTTCACGAAATCATTCATTTTTATACTTTTTCATACATTTATGATTTATATTACTAGCATAGTTCAAAAGTCACCGATAGAGGCTCTAAAGATTAGGACAGTGACATTACATCATGTGACTATCATTTCAAATCTCTTTACTTTCGTACGTAATTTTTTTTTACAATAATTAATAAAATATTGTATAAAATAAAAATCTGTTTTAACAGTATTATTAATTTTTTGCGTATTTTTCATTAAAATAAAAATTAAAATCCAAATCGATACCATGCAAGACCCTTATTGTCTGGAACCATGCATAATGTACGTAAGTAATGCAACCCCTTAATGATCAGAAATATTTGGTAACGCATGAAAATTAGATTCACTTCGAATTATTAACAATTAAATACAATATTAATCAGTTAAATGTTTTTGAATGGTGATTACATTTGGTTACCGTTAATATTGTAGTTCAGAAATTTCCCGTTTCTCTACAGTGTGCTTGTTTATACTTGCAGCGTAAACAGCACGATTATTAATTGTTTGTTCAGCGAGGAGATTGTTTACCAAATATTTAAAGAAAACAAAATGAATTTGAGCCCCGAGTGTACGCCGGTAAACGCTCTAACGGGATTGGTCAAAAGATAATTTTCAATCCAACAAGCTCAAAGCAATAATACTCACGTAAATAAAATATAATCTGACAATGTTTTTAAAGATCTTCCTACTATACACTTAGGGCCCAAAGTGTTTCCCTTTGCATCTAAAAAAGAGAGAGAGCACACAAGAGTAGTGTTTATTAAGGAAAAACGAGCGAAAGAGAGTGGGTGGAAAGATAAAGGGACGGATAAAAAATTCGAAATGAGACCGTAGACAAGTGTCTTACTTGGCTCTGCTGGGTGCTTATGTCGGGTAGCACCGAGCCCCGTGGCAGTGTCGAGTGCTGCGTCTGGTGCTGCTTCTGGTAGTGGTGCGGATGAGGCAGCGTGTGCGTCACTTGCGTCTGCTGTAGAAGCATATTCGTCTCGCTCGGAGGCGCCGTCTTCATGACGTTCCTGAGTGCAATGGAAATTACGTTGTTCTTCAATTTTTTCGACTTTTTGTTCTAATTAGCAGAGCCGCGTTCTTAATTGTCTTTCACGCAATTAAAATCTTTTTTTTCTTTTATGTTCATCGCTGCTTACTTGAAAATTATGCATTTTTTTGCTATTTGAGGTGTCATGTTTTGAAGTAGTTATTACGTTATATAGTAACTACGTCTTATTCGAAGAACATAATACAAGTTTAAAGCTAGACTCTTATAACTTTTTAATCCCATAATCCACACTGATGTAAAATAGTTATAAGCAAATATAAGTATAAAACAAACTTATGAAAGTGATGCAGTAAGATTTCACTAATTTTGTTAATATTTGGGTCAGAAGATTGTTTTTTGTTCTATCTGCTCTTTCTTTAAGGGGATTATCCTGGTACAATGTATAACAAAAGTTAACTTTATTTTTAATTATCACTATAGAGCACAGATATACGTTTGACATAATGTATGCATTAGTTTTTAGCTTAAACTAATGATAAATACCGTAAAAACAAAATTGGACATAAGCTTTTGAATCGGCCTGAACCATGCTATAGATACACTAATAACATTGAACTGATTCTTTTCCTAGTTATATCGTGACGAGGGTGAAGCCAGGCATTTTCAGTTTTGAATGTAGTGTTCTAAATGCTGCATTTAACAATAACTGAATTTTTTTTTAAATCTAATGAAAAGTCACCGATGAAAAACATATTTTTTAAAACGACTCCTCTATAAGATGTCATGTAAATGGGATGTATGTTAGGAATCTGCCATTCCGGCATCAATATTTTCTTGGTTATTTAAATTCCAAACAAGTTTTCGAAAAAAAAATCGTTTCGTAGTGCCCTCCGTAATGGTACAAAGAATGTATGTTTCAATTTCAAGTCATTCCATTTATATTGCATCTTCAGGACAAAAATGAGTTGAAAAATTTGTATTATGTGCAAATTTAACAATTTTCAATCCATTTTTCTTACATAGTTATGAATAGAATGGCTTGAAATTGAAACCGTACATTCTTTGCAACATTATGGAGTATGACGCAAAATGATTATAACCCATTAAAAGTTAAAGCTTTATGTATTGATATCTCGTTTTTGGTGATTCTAGGCCCTCTGAAATTTTAATGTTATAGGTGTTATTATCATAAATATATCCTCCAATTTTTAGAAGATTCTTAAGAAAATGCAAAATATCAGAATGACCCCCTCAATATATTTTTATTTTTTAAATCGTACGCATTTCCAATCTGGCAGAAAATAACCATAAAACCGAATAAAATCCACATTCTGCGGAAATACCAGTTCGTAAGAAGCGAGGGTGTACCTTCTGAGCATCTCGTTCTCGACGTCGACGATGACCTGTCCACCGCCGGCGAAGTGTGTGTGGGGCGGCGGCGGCGGCGGGGGTTGTTTGAGGTCGTTGAAACCTCGCGGGCCGCACTGTTGATTCATCATCTGCTGCTGCTGGAGACTCTTAACCTCCAGCCGCGTTTTGTCCCGCTGATAGTAGACCCCCGCGAATATGAGGACGTTGAGTATCAGCAGGCTGCAGCCGATCGCTATTGTCACGCTGAGGGCCGTCGAGTACGCGGCGTACCTGCGCGCGAAAAGAGCAGCAAAAACTCAGAAATAGCGTAGGTGCCGGGAATACTTTCGTGCGCGCACGCGAGTCTCGCATTCGTTTGATCTTGTCCGTTACCCCATCGGTGTATGCGCTCCGCGCCGCATAGCGCTGTGCGCCTCATTACTGTTCAGGTATACCAAGAATTTTCATCAATGCCCCGATTAATTTGGAAATTTTCGCGTTCCCGAGTTTTGCGGTCGGTCGATAATTTATTCTCCCTTATAGCTGAATTTTACTCGTTTCTTTTGCGAATTCAAGCGTGAAATTATCTTTGACTTTGCAGTAGGTTTTAATTCTGAAATTTCTGCTAATAATCTAACGTTAATGTAATAAAATGAAAATTTAGTTTCATAAATCTGTTTATTTTTATATCAACCGTGGGTAATAAAAATTCTTTTGGACGTTCCTGTATTTATTTCAAAAGGCACTTCGTTGCATCAAAGTAAATAGTAGTTTTGATTGATGTTATTTTGCTGTTAACTTCTGCAAAAATAAAAGACTGAAAACTCGATACGGAATCAATAGTTCCATCAGTACGGTGTATAAAATTAACAATAGGCAATGAAGATCGGTTTTACAAATCCGCTGCTCCTTTAGAAATTAACCAAGCGTATCGATTTCTGCATTGAAAAGATTGCCATGAAGATGATGATAGAGATACTGCCTTTTTCAGTTCGCATCAATCTTTAATAAAAGGTTTATATCGATATTATCGTCTTAACAAGTGAATATCCCGGCGGGAAATTAAACCTTTCCGCTTGAAAAACTTTTTTTATCGTGAATGCTATTTTGCGCATATTTTCAATTACAATGATTACAAAAATGCGGATACATGAATATATTCTTTCTGAATTTGTATAATTTCTGGCATTTCACTGATTCCGTTTATTATTTTTTTTTTATTATTTATTTTTTAATAAACCAGAGTAAAAAATACAATTAAATTACATAGTAATGAAATTATACAAATTACAATTACAAAGTAATTCCAGCAGAGGAGGATATCCTGTAAGCTGATCCAGTTATATAAAAAAGAACTTAAAAAACTAACTTAAAACTAAAACTTCTTAGATAATTATATTGAACTTTAATTGGAAGATACAAGACTTAATTAAAAGTTTTATAAAACTATACTGACGTTATCTTGTGTGGTTGGTTATATGGAATAAACCAGATTTCATAATTAAAAATTATCTAATTTAATTAACAAATTTACAAAAAATTTTCAGGGAGCTCGATCCTGGATCTTTCTCAAATTCTGTGAGATAATTCGATGGTAAAAAATAATTAAATCGCAGAATTTAATGAATTAAATTACTCGGAAACATTTAATATATGAACATAAAATAGAAAATGAAAGTCATAATTTAAAGGTAACTGATTAAACAAATTTTCATGTGTTGAAATGTTGTGAGTATTAATAAGTAATACTTAAAAATTAACAAAATTTGTATTAAATTACTGATTTGATATTTTTTTCAGATTTTATAATTTATTCTGCACTATTCACTTTTCAAGCAATTAAAATTTTATTCAACAATATCCCGAAATAAAATTTTTGAAAAAAAAATCATTTTTTCGAGTTTGTGCAAAGTCCAAAATCTACCCTTAATTACTCGAGACACGTTTTCAATATTTTATATTTCAATATCTCGCGATATCCTGTATCTCTCCAAAAAGAGCAATAATTAAGTAAAATAAAATAAAAATAGCCTACTATGTAATAATTATGAATTTAAATTTTATGGAAATATTAAGTGAAAATGTTGTTAGCGCAAATATTCACTGAATTTTGACCGAAAATGCAGCAGCTCTACGTAAACAAACACAAATTTTGGAAAGATTCAAAAGCGTTTACCGCAGCCCAGCCGTTAACGAATGTAACTCCCTTAATATTCAAACTGGAGAGGCTCTCCCGGGCAAAACTGCTTCCCTTGAATGAGCGGCGAAACGCGAAAATCCGCGAAAATCCAGCTCGCCCTAAAACCGACGGCGCTCGTTGTCGCTTGACGGCCACCGCTAAAGTTCAGCAGTGGCTTTTAGCTCGCGGGCGTTAACGCAGGACAGTCGCGGCTGCGGGGAAGAGACGGAAAGAGGAAATGCGGAGGGGGAGCGGGAGGATGGGCGGACTGCGGCTTACCCGGCGGCATCGAGGCTGGCGAGCGTGTCCGTGCTGGCGTTGTGAATGTTCTGGATGTTGGTGCTCTGGATGAGGCTGACGCACGTGGTGATGCTATAGTCGGTGGTGGTGGGCGGCTCCGTCGTCAGGTTCTTGAGGGCGCGGCCACCCTCCGACTCGCTGGCGACGCGCATCAGCGGATCAGGGCGCACGAAACCGTCGTATAGACTTGGATCGGCGTGTCCGCGGAACAGATTGTGCCGTGGTTCTACGTCCTCCATCCCCGCGCGGTGCAGCTCCGGCACCAGCCTCAACCACACCGACAGCTGGTGCGCCCGGTAGTGGTTCTTCATCTTTGGTTTCATACCTGATTTTTTTTGGATAAACATCAATTTCTCATTATTTTGTAATAAATAAAGTTAAAGCGAAAAATCGAAGATTGTAGCAATTATTATTTTACCGGAACCAATTTTATAGCCATGAGATTGTAAAAGAACCCCACCGGAACCTTATGGGCTGCTACCAGAAAATAATCATATGCTGAATAATGTGATAACCATGCGATATTCTGGCTCCCAATTACGCACTAGATCAGGTAAAAAAACCGTCAACATTTACGTCCTCACCTAAACAAGTGTATGTGCATGCACCTAACTAATATGACTCGATTAGGTACCAACCCAGAATCCAATTGAAGAAGGTATACCCTAACAGCAAAAGGAATTCTTCAAGAATTCTGTTATGTGAATTTTGTCACAGATGTCACACGAAAGAGCTCTTCACGAACTCTTTTTGCTGTTAGGGATAAACTCCGAATCCAGTTGAAGAAGGTACCAACCCAGAAACCGATTGAAGAAGTAACTACTCAGAATCCGGTTGAAGAAGGTACCAACTCATAATCAAGTTGAGAAGGTAAAAACTCAAAATTCGGTTAAAGAAAGTACAAACTGAGAATCTGGTTGAAGAAGATATCAGTTCAGAATATGGTCGAAGAAACTACCAACTCAAAATCCGGTTGAGGGAGATACCAACCCAGATTCCAGTTGAAGAAGGTACCGACCCAGAATCCAGTTGAAGAAGATATAAACTCCGAATCTAGTTGAAGAAGGTATAAAATCTGAATCTAGTTGAAGAACGTACCGATCCAGAATCCGGTTGAAGAAGGTACCAACCCAGAATCCAGTTGAGAACGTACAAACTCCGAATCCGGTTGAACAAGGTACAAATCCGGAATCCAATTTAAGGAGGTACCAACTCAGAATCCAGTTGAAGAAGGTATAAACTACGAATTCAGTTGAAGAAGGTATAAACTCCTAATCCAATTGAAGAAGATACCAACCCAGAAACCGGTTGAACAAGGTATCAATCCGGAATCCAGTTGAAGGAGGTACCAACTAAGAATCCGATAGAAGAAGGTACAAACCCAGAATCCAGTTGAAGAAGGTATAAACCCAGAATCTAGTTGCATAAGGTACAAACTCAGATTAAAATGTGGTTGAAGAAGGTACAAACCCAGAATCCGGTTGAGGAAGGTACCAACATTGAATTCGGTTGAAGAAGGCATGATTTAATAGTTGATCTAGTACCTGATTTGAAGTCTGATTATGACATGATTGTCTAGAGATGGGAGAACATTTCCATAAGCTGACCTCTTCCAGAGTAAAAGCTATTCATTTTAAAGCATAGCATTAGTGAACATTTTTGATAGGAAAGCGAAATACTACGCAACTCCAATATTACAGTGAATTTTACCGAAAATCGATTGGATCGTTTCTCATAAGTTTTTCGGGGTCCTTTAATACCGTTGTTAAAATATGTCTTCTCGGTTCACAAAAGTATAGTAAAAATTCGAAAGAAAAAAAATTAAAATTTCTGTAACATTTTTTAAATGCAATTATGGAATATGTGAACCACTTATATATCATGGACTAAGTTAACGTTCGCTATTATTCAAACGTAAAATCCATGAATTTATTTATTCATATTTGCACATAGTTCAAATTATTCATCCCTCAAATTACTAAAAGAGCTTAGTGTTTCCATTAAATACACTTTGATAAACCGTCCATGTATTTTGCATTAGAATTTTGTTTTGAAATGAATCTTATTACAAAACAACGTATTGACTTCAACCACACGAATAATATTAACAATAGAAATTAATATGTTAATTAAATAGCATGTTATTGTGATATTGCTGTCGATTCTAGTGAACTGATTCTAATTGTAATTGCATTGGTTTATTTGATTAATTAATGATTTTGATTATTAGCAGAAATGGGGCTTCTCGATATATTTTGGAATGTTATACCTTTTCAAAGGAAATGATTGAGTTAAATTGTGTTAGTCCAGTAAAATGTTACACTGAATAAAAGTTCTTTTGTCTTTGAACCCTTCACTTTATCTATTGATCCTAGGTATTAAGAGTTAAAAAAAAAAAAAAAACATTTAGTTAATTCCATTTTATTTCGAACATTTTAGACCGCGAGTGTTTTTATCCAGTAAGGAAAAGTCGATTTAACGGGGGATAATGGAATAGCACTGTTTCCCGTACCAATTTCCAGATACTTCTGATGCACGGGATCGTACTGTTCCCAGGTAAGACTTCGAAATCGACTCTTCTCCCGGCTGACCGGTAGAACTGCGTCCCCCTTGCCGTGCAGGTGCTCCCCTGCATTCGGATTGCTGTAAAAAGAACAAGAAAGAGAGAAGCTTTAGCTGAGTCGTAGACTTAAATAACAGTTATTTTAGTTTCTTTTAACGAAAATCGAATTTATACGACTACGTCTATAGTTTTCTTTACTTTCTATTTATATAAGAGGAAAAATGTAAAAATTATTGTAGATATTTACGTACAGTTATATATGAGTATAAAAAATTACTGTTGAGTACTTCAATTATTACAGATTCACCTAGAAGCGATCGAAACTAGTAAAAAAAAAAATAATTCGGTCTGTTTACTTCCTTTCCTCGGGAATGTATTAGGGTTTAATCCATTCTAGCCCTTCACAACTCACATAAAGCCAACAAAGAGAAGTTCCGAAATAAGTAAATCATGCGGAAAGCAAAGCCGCCGCGTCCGTGGGGCAATCGGAGCTTTCGCCAAGCGCCATTTGAAAAAACGAGCTTCCGCAATAAAAGCCCGAGGTAAAGCCCTCGTAAACGAAGTCACCGGGGGTCCCGGGCAGCGCGCGGCTCTTCCGTTAAAAACAGGGGGAGGTGGCCGGCGGCCGGTCCGGGGGGTCGGGTGCGGCGCCACGTATAAGAGCCCGCGGGGCTCGTTACACCCTGGGTACGGAGGGTCCGAGAAGTTACGCCGTATTAGCGAGCGCAGCCCCTCACGAGCCAACTTGGCCTACGTGTCGGACGCCCGAATGCGCGTGCTTCTGGCGATCTACGGCTCGCACGAGTACCCGACTCGGTGGCGACGTGCATCGAGAGACGAACGATAGGCAAAGGCTGCTCTTAGGGCTTTACATGACATGGACCATATGGGGTAGATGGATTCTGTATATTGAAATTGGATTTGCCATTAATGAAAGCGTGAGCCGTTTCGGTAGGAGTAGTGTTTCAGTACGTGGGATTACGTACACGAGTAACTGCTGAAAGATTATTTCCAAATATTTCTAATAAACTTTCAAAAAATTCCAGTAATTTTCAAACAATTTCCAATAATTTTCAAAAAGTTTCCAATAATTTTCAAAAAATTTCCAAGAATTTTCAAAAAGTTTCTAATAATTTTCAAAAAATTTCCAAGAATTTTCAAAACATTTCTAATAATTTCCAATTGTTTTCAAAAATTTTAAAAATTTCCAAAAATTGAATTCTTAGTTGATTTCTCCTAGTACAGTCTTTCGTTTCAATATCAGTGCGATCAGACTTGAAATGAGTAATGAGTAAACCTTCCATTTTAAAACTATAATATGGCTTAATTTTCAATTTTTCTTTTATAAATATTGCAAGTTTTACGAACATTGAATAAGTTGCACCTTTAAAACATGTAGTGCAGATCATTATTAAAATATCTAAAATTTAATTGGAATTAAATATATCAGTTTATATTTTATATTTATTGTAATTTTTTATCGTATTAAAGATTTCCCGTAAATTTCAATAAACTAATAAACATTTGTTTTTCTATATTATCATTTTCATTTAACATCGTTTTATCGATTATCTATTAAAAAAAGTATAAGTGACAGTTTCTTCGTTTTTGAAAAAATGGATATAAAATAACCTTGTAAACTAAACTGTTGAGAAGGCGATTATCACGAAATAATTAAAAAGCATAAAACAGTGAGAAGCAAAAAATGTTAATTTTTAATCATAATAAACAGCGACAGGGGCTAGTTCCAAAATGTCCCTTTTTCGAGCTCACAGCCACTCAGTATGCCTTACATCCACGGACACCCCGAGAAATTCACCCACACTCGAGGGCCCCAGAGCAACGTGAACTAATCGGGCGTGTACACCGGCAGACGCCGAAGTGGAGCACACGGGAACACGTCCACATGCTCTCGCACTCCCACCCACACCCGCGCCTGTAGGGCACCCACGCACAGGAGGCGGAGGACTCACGCGCGCGTGCAGCAGCAGGACACGGGGAGGACTCTATATGCCGCTCCGCATGCGCTTAATGCCTCTCGAGCTTATACAGGGCGGGTAGCGGCGGCGCCACGTATCTAATGTGTATACGGTTGCCGCGCCCGGACCTCGGACTTTGCATAAAAGTCGCTAGTTCATGCGAGACACGATACTCGCATAATTTACTGCGCTCGCGCTAACTTATGTAAACTTATGTACACCCTGCGCAAGTTCGGAAGGCCCACAAGAGAGAGAGAGAGAAGGAGGAAGAGATTGAAAGAGTAAGGGAGAGAGTTAGAGTATGTGGGAGAGAGCAAGAGAGAAAGTAGAGTAGAGTAAAACAAGTATTTTATTAAGGGGCCTTAGGGTAGAACCCCATCTGACCCAAAAACTATACGTTTGCGAAAAAACTGTGTTGGAGAGAGAGAGAGAGAGAGAGAGAGAGAGAGAGAGAGAGAGAGAGAGAGAGAGAGAGAGAGAGAGAGAGAGAGAGAGCGAGAGAGAGTGAGAGAGAGCGAGAGAGAGAGAAAGAGAGCGAGAGAGAGATGGACTAAGGAGTAAGGAATATTCTGAGAGAGAGAGAGAGAGAGAGAGAGAATGAGAGTTTGCGAGAGTTTGACATTGAAAGAGTGAGAGAGAGAGAGAGAGAGAGAGAGAGAGCTAGCTACGTGGGAGAGGGAGGGTATGTAGAGAAATAGGGAGAGCGAAAGAGAGAGACAGAGATAAAGAGAGAGAGACTGAGAGATTACTGAGAGAGAATGAGAGGGTATAAAATTGAGAGAGTAAGGGAGAATATAAGATATAATGAGAGAGAGAGAGAGTGTGTGTGACAGTGAGAGAGTGAGAGAAAGTAAGGGAGAGGATGAGAGAAAATGAGAGAGCATGAGAGTGAATGCGTGTGTGTGTAAGTAGGTATGACTGTGAGGGTGAATGAGACAGTGTGAGACTATGAGAGCGAATGAATGAATGAATCAGAGAGAGCGAGAGATAGAGAGAATGTGTGTGATGTGCATGAGGGAGGGTGAGAGAGAACGTGAGAGAGAGAGAGAGAGAGAGAGAGAGAGAGAGAGCTCTGCTTAGATTGCACATCGTTCTTCGTATCGGCGGGAAAGGAAATTATTTTAATTATAATTCCGGGGCGATCCTTCCGGGGACTTTGTGCCTCGGCGCGCGAGTGAAAACGCACCGGGCTAAGTTCTCCTCTGGGTGGGGCATAATGGATATTGATTGGGGCTAGCCGAATCCGCGTGTTTGTTCAAATTCGCATGCTAAGTTCGCCTTGGGGCCAGATAATTGCCGGTGCGGCGCGCGGATTCTGCTGGGGCTATCGGGTTCGCTCTTCGCGGTTGGTCGTTTCTTGGCGGGGCAGGGGGGGGGAGGGTCAGCCTGATTTTCCAATGCGCGCCGCCGGGGCGCCGAGAGTCAAATGTCAAATTTATCAACGCCCGAGCGTGGACAATAAGAGGCTTACCGCGATACCTGCTTCCGGATATCCACATAAGAATCATACACAATTTAGCGCCGCCGGATATAAGCTCGTATCGCCTAAGGCTCTTACTCTTTTTTTATGCGACCTAAGCTACGGCTTAGGTGATTTATGCGTACACCTCATATGACAAATTTCAAAGGCAGTGAACTCGTTAGTGACTTTGCACATTTGACGTGACTCATTTTTTTTATTTATTACATTTCTACTTTGCTTCGATCAAAGAAGCTTTGGATATATGTGGGTGTGATATACTAACCAACTATTTGATCCTTCTATAAACTCAAATGGAAGGTCATATGTGATTTAAAGTTATAGACGTACAATTTATTTTTATTAATTAGCACATAAGCAAGTGAAATACTTGATTATTTTGACTCGATCGTTGAAAAGATTTAACTGTAATAATGAAAGAAGACTCGAACAGCTAGATCGAACCAATTATGGCCTGGTAAACAAAAAGTGAAGACAGAAGAATATTTTAAAATTCCTCTTTATAAAAGTTTCTAGACTTTTCGTCCCCCACTACTGATGTGGACTCAACTCTCTCTCCAAATGCCTTATTGTCAACCTGCATTTTTAGTGCATATTATGATGAAATAATTATTAATCATAAAAATGCGATTAAAATTTTAGCTTTACTTGGTACTAACAAGTTTTTAGAACTGCATTAATTTTTTGTGAACGATATCCTTTGACAGTGTTATGAGCGGAACTAAACTAAACCATAAAAGTAGCTAAGCTATGGGGGTTGTGCCTCGCCTCACCACTCCACCCATTGCACACCTGTGCGAAGTTCTGATTGGTCGGTTCGGGCAGGTGCGACTAGGCCCCGCCCCCTTTCAAATTGCGCGGGAAATTCGAATACCTTCGAAAGTGTCCCGGCGAAAATAATTGCGCAATAGCATGTAACAGTTTAAATTTTGCACACGCACACGCGCATATGCACACGTACACGTACACATCCATAGTAATCGACTTTTTTTTATCTGGGGTGATCGTTTGATATTTATACGGTGACAAATACTCAAATCATAATACCATACTCCATAATTTGAGTCACAAAGAATGAGAAAGAAATGGATCTTGGATTACATTTCTGTTTACAAGAAACGTAGTTTATCCAACAATTAAAATTCAAAGAACATCTAATTACGATCTCGTCTTGAAAGAAATAATGAAATCTTTTATTTTAAACTTCTTTAAATTAAAACTTATTTAAAATTATTTAATAAAAATGGGGATGTATTTTCATAGAAGGCATAGGATAGTGATTTAGACATGGAATAAAAAAGCATTAGTATTATTTTAAAATGTGTACATGATATATTTTATCATTATAAACAACCAAATTCAATTTTATTAACCAAAATATTCTAAGTAAATCTTTCCTTTTTTACATTCTTTAATCAACTTTTTCTGTACTGTTAATGGGATTTTTGTAATAATAATAACTTTGCATACTTTTTCAATAAGTCTTTAAAAAAAAATATGTAATCTTAAAGAAAAAAAAATCATCTGTTTTATTTTTTCCAGTGTGTATTAACCTAAACCACTATTTTTGTATGCAAGCGTGTGCGTGTGTACGTGTGTATGCTTCTGCGCGTGTGCCTGTACGCGGGCGCGTGACTCGTCTATGCTCTTTGCGTGATGTTCAATTCAATTTCAGTGTCCGCATCGTATGCACGAGTTATTTAAAAAAAAAAAGACAAAACAAAACAAAAAAGATTCAACATCCTCTCGCGTACCAGAGAGGGTGCAATCCGAGCCGCGCACCGATAAGGCGCTCCTCGGCGGTAGTCTACTGGCCGCGGCGACGTGGCCTTCGCTCCCCGAAACGCGCATCGGCCCTGGGGGCAACTGATGTGCACGTGTGCGTGTGCGTGTTCGCGAGTACTCAAAATTTCAACTGTTACATGCTATTGCGCAATTTCGGGGAAGGCCAAGGTGGTCATACTCCCCGACGCGCCGATCGTTTGCATGTGTCTGTGAGCAAGTGAGAAGGTATTCGAATTTCCCGCGCAATTCGAAAGGGGACGGGACCTAGTCGCACCTGCCCGAACCGACCAATCGGAACTTCGCACAGGTGTGGTGGAGTGGTGGGGGAGGCAGAACCCCCACAGCTTAGCTACTCATAAATAAAAAAAAAAGGATTTTGAAGCAAGAATTCCGTAAAAAAATCCAAATACAAAATATCGAATTTTGTGCAAGGCTTTGTTTTGTGTTCAACGTAAAAGTGTAATTTTCACTCTGAATTGTCTCGAGTCGTCGGTGAGCGTTCTCGGGCGGGAGCGAAGACGTATCTCGCGAAGTAAACACTTTTTTTCTCACATTCCTGAGTCGCGTGACTTTTGCCCTCAGCACTCGCTTATTGACTTCACTGGGTATTTCCAGTTTTGTCATGCACCAGTCCGCTCCCCTCCCTGATGCTCACCTCCGACTCGCATAGTTTTCGGTGGCCCGGTGCCACTTGATCGTCGGCTCTCGCGCAGACCACTCGTCCGTCGCTAAACACGCCCGCGCCTTACATTCGCGCCCCGCGCCATGTACACGGAAAACCCGCCGCACAGAAAATTACAGTGCGCTCACTCTCAATTTACAGTGTTTATCGCTCTTACATATTT
>JAXIUT010000037.1:19002242-19019790 GCA_035586675.1 Eurytoma californica | reverse complement strand
AATGAAACATATTTAATGGGGTGGCCCACTATGCCCCGAAGGATCACATTGCCCCACGGCCCGCTATGCCCCGCTCTTCCCTATTGATATTTCTGTCTCGTTTTTATTGATATTTCACTCTTTTAATTTCCGCTTCAGAAATTCCAAATGGCGTCAATCAATTAGAAAAGTCATTGCCGTAGGCCGATCATTCCATTGAGGATTACTAATTTTGACTAAATAAAATTTCACCTATTAATAATTGACTTAATAAAAATTTAATTAATTTACTGTATCTCAACAAAATTTGGTCTAAAATCTTGTAGCCACTAAAATTTGGGCCCCCCGATATTGACAAAACTAATTGCCGCGAGACCATTTTTTACTGACAGCCACTCGATACCTCCAGCTTAAGGAGCATCGAGTCTATCGTCAAAAACGATATCCGATAACAAGAAAAAAAAAACAGAGAAAAAAGTAGGTGAAGGAGGGCGTGGAACGATCGGATGGCTCGAAGCGTCGGCAGGCCAGGACGCAGCCGGGATAAATAAAGGAGGGTGGGTGGGGGTGGCGAGGCCGAGATGAAAAGAGGACAGACCGAGGAGGAAGGGAATAAGCCACGGGTTTGCGCGAGGATAATCCCACACCTATACGGAATTAGCGTCAGTCAGGCTGAATTACGAGATACGGACCTGAGTTCCGTATAACCCCCTCTCCCCGGCCCGTTTGCCAGCCCCGCAGCCCCTTCCTATTTATCGTTAAATGATGACAAACGGCCGAAGGGCTCGGGCAACGCCGCGGAGCCGAGTCGGGCGAGCTCGGCCGCGATAATAAATATACCGGCAGCCAGCGCCGACGCCCAGATATACACGGCGTATATATATTTGTCCACGGGGGCTTCCGCGTCAGGATCGGACGGCTGCAAATTTTCGAATCATCTTACAGCCCGTAAAAATGATGTATTTCGGGGACATTATGTTTTTCTCCTTTTTTTTCGCTGGTCCCTCCCCTCTTAGCTCGGAGCATTGACTAATGATGCTTTATCGCGGAAACATTTTTTTCCGGGAATAAATCATCGGAAATTACTTGTTAATTTCGTAGTCGTAGCTTCGACAGGTTAAATAAATATGTTTCCTCAATATTCGGTATAAGTAGTGAGTAATTTTGATATCGTAAGTTTATTATTCAAAAATAAACAATACTAAATAAACATGTTTAATTTTTTTACTATCTTGTCTTGTGTATTTTGAAAAAGAAGATAAACATAAAATCCCTTTATGAAGTATTGAAATATTTACTAAAATTTCAATTAAATTAAATAAGCTCATCTTTCAATAAGAAATTAATTCAGATGTACTTTTAAATTTTATTTAAAATTAAATTTACTGGAAATTACATATTAATTTCGTAATCGTTGGACATGTAACATAAATATGTTTTCTTAATATTCGATATAAGTAGTGGGTAATTTCGTTAATAAAAAAGTATGGTAAGTGTCTTACTAAAAAATAAATAATATTAAATAAACATGTTTGATTTATTTTTACTGTCTTGTCAATAGCATTTCCAGGACCCCACAATCGTAAAGTCTACTAACAGAATATATCATAGCTTGTCAGCTTTATTACTTACACCATAAACTAGCTGCCACAATCTTATCAAAATTCATAGCCCACGAGAATATCTGCATGCACAATGCAGCTATACTTCTTTTTTCCTTCAAAGAAAAAAATCCAATGCTCCGTGCCCGATGTTCGTAGAAAGAAAAAAAAAACTAAAATTCGCGAATCCCTTAAATAAATTTCAATCGCAGGGGAACTGACGCAAAGCTCATTGTCAAATGGAGTGCGGCGCCGCGGAGTCCTGTCGAATTAGGCAAGTTTCGACAGTTTAAAGTTCCGGAGCGATCCGATTTAACGCGGAACGCCGCCCGTATATGCATTAGAGACACCGCATCCCGGGCAGGAGGGAAGGGGGTGGATCGAGAGGGGCGGACGTTAGCGTTAACGCAGCGAGTTCGCGCTCTGGTTATCCGAGAGCCGACGGATTCGATAGCGTGTAACTTAATTCATCAGAGGGGCCCGGCGCCCGCTTAGTCTCGCGCGCGAATTTCGTACCGTCGATTTGCAATTTCATACCCCCGGCCAGCTTTGAGCTCGGTCGCGCGATGTTTACCCCCGTCGAGTTCGTCGAAAAGCTCGGTCGTGCGTTCTTTACGGGGATACTCGCATTTTGCGGTCATGTTACTTTTACTGTCAGCTACTTTTTTTTGGGAAAATGAACGTAAAAGTTTTTAGGGGGCTATTCGAAATTCAGTGGAGTTTGTTAACGAGCGAGTTGATGAAGATTCTTGTTTGCTCTGCATTATTTGACGGTAGATAAGCATCAGTTAGGTAAACTTGTTGAGAATATCAAAATTGAAATACAGTGTTGTTTGTTAATTAATATTATTACATTGTCCATTAATTGTAATTAATTATAATTATAATTAAGTATAATATAATTAACAAACTACAGTGTGATTGAATTTTAATATTTCTAAGTACTTACGTAACTCTATCATGCGGCCATTACCTGTAAGGGGTCATGACTGGGTTAGGTCTCAATAATTATAAAATACTAAAAATTCCACTGGATTATCTTTTCTGAATTCAAAATTGAGAATAGGTGCTTACATTTTAATTTTCACGTTTTTTCGCAAAGAATTGTTGGGAGTATAGGGGTCACTTGGACCCCTAATACGGATAGATCTCAATAATAATATATTACTAAAATTTCCACAGGATTATCTTTTCTGATTTCAAAATTAAGAATAGGAGCTTTTGTTTTAATTCTCACGGTTTTGGCTGTTATTTTTATGGATATAGGGGTCATTTGGACCCTTAACATGGATAAATTTCTAAACGTAAATTTTCGCAGTCTTTCAACATTTGAAGTCTGGGGATATTCCTTCTTCAAAAACGCAAATTAACCAAATAAGCAATTACCCAAGGTCAAAGTCAAGGTGACCAAAAGATGACCCCAACAACGTTTTATTATATTCACTTCTTCCAAATAGATAATACAATGCAAACTTTAAAATGGGTTAATTTATCATTTCTTCTGCGTTTGGTATATTTTAATTTTTCTTTATAACGAGACAATCGAAATGTAAATCTAAAATAAATAAATTATAAATGGAATTCCTTGTTTTATAAAATACTATTGATCACTATGACACCCTCTTATTGTTAGCAGTCGTCTGTTATTGAAGCCGCGTCTTGATTATTTATTAAAATCACACAAAATTGAATATGAATTTTATTCCAGTATAAACGTGTAATAAAAAGGGCGTTATCTGGGATTTAATATCCAGTTTCGTAATGGCGAAGTGACTTTTCTAAACTGGAAAAATGAGTAGGTACTCGCTAAAATGCCGGCAAAGTTTCGTGGCTTTTGATCGCGTTGTTTGCCAGCAGTGAATAGAAGGTCAACAAAAACATAAGTTCGTGCGCAGACGTGAGATGAGAACGAGGTTGGAGCCTAAAAGTGAGGGGAGGCCTGCATAACTTCTTTTTTTACGTAAATGCGTCGCACATATCCTTACATAAAATTGAATTTAAACAAATTTTATTTAATTAATGACAAACAATTAACGGCAGTTAGATTTGACTTTGCCCAAATACAGAACGGAATTCAAATGTGCAGAAGAAACGATGCGAAACGTTTTAACTTAATTTGCCTCATTAAAAACTACGAAACGTTGAGGTAGTCTTAATTAAAATTGTCGTTATTTCCGCTTTTTTTTTAATAATTAAAGTTTTAATGACGTAGCAGAAATGCAGATAGCACTATACATTAAAGTAAACGTAACCGGATTTCATCTTAACCATTTACACGAACATGTCGATGTAATGACGCAAGAACAATCGAAAATTAGACTTATGATGAACTACACTAACTGCTTCCCATCTAGGCCATTACTTCCAACATATCTTAAATAACTCCGCTGATTTACCCTCATCATTCTTCCGACCTCGACTAAAATTCCTCCCTCGGTGACGAAGTGCCCCGGCGCGAAGCAGAAGCAATAACAGACCTCACGGGCGAGCGACTCGACGGGAGCAAAGGAGAAAAGGAGAAAAGAGCGCGCGCGCGGCGCTCGACGGTGCGTTACGGGGCCAACGGCGTGAATTCATCGGGGAATCGCGGGCCCCTCGTTACCACGTATATCTGCATTATTCGCGGTGTTTGCCCGGGGATTACGGCCTGAGCTACGGCTGTTTGCGATTGCCCAGCTGCTCCTCCCAAGGTTATGTGCCGCCCACCTCGATTATGCTAAATTATTGTTAAAATCGCGGGGCGGAGGAGGAGCAATTTGCATGCCGCGCGCCGAACGCGCGACTACCCGACTTCCGATCCGCGGGCCACCGGCGTCTAATGAGCAAGCTGTTGCCGCGGCACTTCTAATTCGGAGCGACGACCTTTTTACGCTGGCGACGCGATGTTTTTTAATAAAATTTCTCTTTCGAACGCTTCCGGCGTTTAATGCTGCCCGGGAGGTTTTAAGGTCGTTGCGCATAAGAATTTATTTCATCGAATGTGTAATGTTATTAAAATAGGAATGTCTCGGTAACTTACATGCTTTATGCAATAATGAAAAATTGTACTTTATGAAAAATTTGTTTTTGGTTGCTAGAATATAATATTTCTGACAAAATTGTTTTATATTGTTCACGTAGATGTTTAGTGATTGCAATGCTTCTGTGTAATTGGATTGTTAAACTTTTATTACGCTCAAACGATATCTCCACAAAATTCAAAATGGGTATTACATATTGTTCAAAAAAATTAGTTAGACAAAAATTAAGCATGTAAATTTATCATATAAAACTTTCATTGTTTAGAATATAAAGAAAAATTTCAATGGAAAAGAAAAACACTTAATTTCTTTATATTAAAAAGGTAAATATCTGCGTATAACTGTATTTTTCTATTTCTCAAATATTAATACTGGAATATTATTGAAACAATATTCTATTAAATATTTCATTTTCCTCTGAATGGTTAACAACTAAAAGGATAATACTCTAATAGGTAATTTGATGTTTTTGAATGGCGCCAAATTTAAAACGCTGACATTAGAATTTGATATTTTTATTTTGAATTTAAAAAAATTTTAGGTTTATTGAGAAAAATTCATGAAATAATCATACAGTTTTTTAAATTTTCTAAGTAATACAGTGTAAATAAATTAATTACTCTTACGCTCAATCAATCACAGCATGACAATATTCTATAACGATAATAAAAAGCCACGGATATTCTCCGAATTTTATGTCATGTCAATAATTCCTGGTACACAGCAATAACTGAAATACTTTATCCGCACGAATAGAGACCGACAAAATAATATTCGCGCTTTCAAGGGAGTATCGCCAAGACATTTTATTCGAGCCGACGGATTATCAAAAGCGATCGCGCCCCCCGCGAATTTTCCGAATCAATTCGCTCATCCGCGATACAACAGTTCCGGAGGGGGAGGCACGAGCCGTCAACAGATCGCCATTCAATATTATTTCCCAACACGCATTGTTCGACTGTATCCTCCCAGCGTGTTTTATTATTTTTCCATTTTACACGAGGACTCGCTCGCGCCCCGATCGAAAATGTTAATTCCGTGTGCCGCACGCGCATTCGCATTCGAATCGCGTCATATACGCGAGCGAGAGAGAGAGAGAGAGAGAGAGAGAGAGAGAGAGAGAGAGAGAGGGAGAGCGAGAGAGAGGGAGAAAGAGGGAGGAAGGGAGGGAGAGTGAGACACATATACCTATACACCTCTTTTTTTCCTTTTGTAATTCGATCGTGCAGCGGAACAATATATATGTATTTATTCCGGAATACATGAATTTCTGCGATCGCAAGGGGCAGGCCCACGCAGGTTATCTCGATGGAGTTCGCATATTGACCCTCGAGAGTACCCGCTTCTCTCTTTCGATATTTTCGAGCCCCAGCGACTGGGTTTTCGTAAGATTCCGAGGAAGGAGGACCTGAATGAAGGGCCTGGTCGTCGATGGGGGATGGGCAAAAATCGGGTCTTCGTGCTCTCCTGTACGCTCAGACTGTTGCCAGTAAATTATGCGAATTTTCTACTGATATTCACTTTTGGTCCTAACAGCATTTCGACATATGAAAAAAATATATACTGGAAGAATTTTCATCTCGTAAAGTTTAGATGATCGTCGGCAAAATTTTGGAATAAAATTTCGTTGTCTGGAAGCGTTTTGCCACGCAAATTATTTTACGCGATGAAAGCATTTTTGTAGCAAGATTTAAATTAATCTATGAAAGTTTATAATTATTTTATAATAAACATTAATCCAGGAAAGTGAAGAGAAACTTGAAAAAATATTTGCGTTCAATATACGCTAAAATAAGTAGAAAAATCGATATTTCATGCATCATTCAGTAGTAATATAATTAAAATAATAACTTTTTCGATATTTTTTTTTTTTAATTCAAAGATAAATGCACTAATTTGTTTCATATTTATTAGGATATTAAGGGAATCAATCAGTGGCCAACCTCTTGTTTCAACAGTACAAAATGGTTGAAAAATTTGTTAGAAATATTTTTAGGACAAGTCTTATTTTACATAAAAAAAAGTATGTTTTCACACTTTGGGCGTAAAATATACAAAAATACATTAGATATAAAAAAAAAAATGTAAAATAAATTTTTTTGATATCTGATTAGAGGGAAAAAGCACTATTTTCCATAGTCGATATAGGCGTTTGTTGTACATTTTACTCCCTTGTTGTACCATTCATTTCCAAGCACTGATAAAAATTAAAAGAAACGTCGACTTGATAATCAAGCTGCGATAATCCTATTTAACAAATTAGGTGTTTTAAGTTGAATTTACTTGTGGCAAATGCAACTTCGTACTGCGTGACCAAGATATTGCTTCAGTTTTTTCAGCAAGTCTCGCTTTTAATTTTTCCAGTGCTCTAACACTACAAAAAAAGTAGGAAATCAGGTACCCTTTAAGAATATCTGTCAACGTTTTGTATATCTCCAATACAAACTGAAATAAAAAACTTATTTGTGAAAATGTTTTTTTTTTCAAAATTCGTTATTTTGTTCGAAGAGATCCTAATCCGATTTACTCCAAAATTTAATCAGTTCTAAGTTCAAGTATATTCAAAATTCACGCCAATTTTCAGCTAGTTTTATCGACCCGTTCGAGAGATATGGTGAGCACCAAAATGAGAAAGTAATAATCAAACAACAAATTCCGGCAGCACCTGCATCGCGTTCCAACCGCGTCCAAAAGAAAAAGAACATCGATAAAGGTCTGTTAAAAATCAAGCCCAGACCGCTTAAAAAAAAAAAAAAAGAGACGAGCTTGGTAAAAACCCGCGCAACTCCGCGGGATTCGAAAGCCGAGCTCGAGCATTTATTGACCCCGCTGCTTCGGGACCAGGGCTTACGGAGGAGAGCGCGCGGCTAACCTCGCGCTAGCGGCGGAGCCTGCGCGAGAGCGGACGGTCGTCGGCGCCCCGCAGTCGCCGGCTTGAAATATCGCCGATTCGCCGGCGTCGCCGGGCTTCTGCATATTCATGCGGTTCCGCTCCCTCGCACATGTCGCCAATACAAGTTTTGTCGCGGTGCTCGAGCGCACGGGTGACGCCTCGAACTCGCGCGACAACACGTGACACCTTACGTGCCACCCCCTTCCCCCCTCCCCCTCCGCCTACTGACTTTTGGACGGGGGTGGGGTGCGGGGGGCGGTGAAGGGGTTGGGTAACGCTAGTTTGCCGCGTGACGCGCGAGGCGGCTCGCATCTGTAGGCAAACTTTTGATAAATGGAGTTTGTTGCGCGATCGCGCGGATTCCGGTAAATAGTCGAATTCTCCTTCTTTTTTTTTGTTTTGGTCTTATTTCAGCGGAGGGGGTGATTTTAATTGTTTCGCCGGGTGTTTAATCTCGTGCCCGGAGGGGGTTTCGAGTGCTCGGAGTTTTTACAAGGGCACGGATAATTGCCACGTGAGAAATCGCTGTTCGCAAGTTCCGGACGAGGTAAACGACCGGCATTGTTCGCAGTAGTAACAGACGTACGCGGACGGACTAATGTTATAACGCTGAAGTTATGCGGCAGTTTATAGTTGTGTAATAGTTTTGTAGTTGTTTGAAACAGAAAAATTAACTTTTAGAGTTATGTAATTCGGATTAAAAATGTTTCCACTTATTTAAGGAGGACGAATTATGCGATTCAGTAGAAACAGTCTATGATACGGTCAGACGAATAAAATGCTCAAATTACAGCAGTAATTTGTAAATATATAGGGGAGAGCGGGGCATAGCGGGCCATGGGGCAATGTGAACCTTCAGGGCATAGTGGGCCACCCCATTATTTACAAAAATTATATATAGTAATACTGCAATGTAATAATGACATTCTTTCAACATGCTTTAATTTGAATGAAACTTATTAATAAATGTTTTTTACATCAAATGCAACATATTTAATTGCCCTAATGAATTAATTTCGGGTCAATAAGCGGCAATCAACGTATAAAAAAATGTTTGGAATTTCTACGGGGATTTTGTGAATTGATGTCATTGTTTAACCTGCACAGTAGAAAAGAATAGATATAGTCAGGTAAACATAATTTCTTTCTTTGTGGAACGAAATAATTGCATTTTGTATAGCTGCATTTTAATAAATAATGTTTGTACTTATTTAAAGAGGGCGAATTATGCTATTCATAGTAACGGTTATAATACAGTAAGACAAATTAAATGAGTAATTTACTGCAGTAAATTAGTAAATATAATTAATTAAGTTTGAGTCAAACATGCAAAAAAATTTTTTTGAATTTTGAACGGAGTGTTTGAGAATTTGTGGAATTGTTTACCTTGCACAGTAGTAGTATTGTTTAGCCTGCACAGTAGAAAAGTATACATATGGCCAGACAAAATGAAGTAATAGCATTTTGCATACATAATTTGCATAGCTGTATTATAAAAAGTTTTATGTCAATTTTTGTTTTTCACCTGAACCAAAGTTTTTTAAATATATTTTGCGTATCTAAATGTAAATTTCGAGGGCTTTAAGTTCTCTACATACTATTGCCGCATCAAAAGATTGACGTTTCATATTACGAGTAAAAAATAAACACGAAAAATTATGATTTAGCTTGCTAAGGTGTTTCATATGCTGTTTTAAAGAGTTAAAATTGACTTCTCAAAAATACGGACTCAGAATACGTTTAAAAAGCTTTGGTTCAAGTGGGGAATAAAATTTGACGTGAAATATACTATCGAATCTTAGGATAGAAGTCCTGGTTAGTGCGGCTGACCTTAATTGTGAGCTTTCCATATAAAATACGTGCAAAGCACACGTGTACGTTAAAGTCCACTAATCGGAACTTCTATCCTATAAAGAATACTATTTTCGAAAAAATTACCTTTTACTTTTAGATTTTCGAAACTGAATAATCTTTTCTTAATTCCTTCATGCAAATACCTACCTCCCGCGTAAAATTAATGGCAAATTAAACGCACTGTTTAATCAACGTCTCGTGAAATTCCAGAAGCGGTTATTCACGAAAGTTTGAGTACATTTATCGTACCCCCCGTAGCGCCTTAAGAAATCACCATCCGCCTTAAGAAATTCTCCACCATAAATATAGAGCACGCCAAAGGCGTTAAATCGAAAACCCATTAATTGAAATCTCATCGCTCCAAACCTAGCAGCCCATCGTTCGGAACAGATGTACAAAGCTATGAATATCCCGGTTCGACTGCGATACGCTCGCGCGCATCTCCGAGCCTCCGGATAAATTTCAATAACGGAGCATCGCCGACGGGGAAGCGCATCAATTCATCACCGACGCAAGGCACGAAGGCAAACTCGAGGAAAAAGAGACGAAATTTTTTAATCAGAACCAACGGCGCTCCTACTAAAATCTACTTCGCTCTCGCGCGCCGCGCCTTTCCCGTATTGATCCTTAGGCTTTGCGTATTTCCTTCGGTTAATAAAAAATAAAAAAAAAGAGTTTAAATAAAAAAAAGGAAGAAGGAAAGAAAAAAGACCGAAGTGTATTCCTCTCTTCCTCCGCCCAGTGTACTTTCTCTCCTTACTGGGTTCTTGCTCGTCTCCCGCTCTCCACTCTCCCACCGTGAGGTCGGCTCGTTATCCACTATCTCCTCTTTTCTGCGTCTCCTCGCTCAGGCTCGTTTATGTTTCGCGTCTTTGCGCCCCTATTGAAAATCTGCACTCGACGCGTATATACGCGGGGCTCCGCGCTGGAATGGCATCATTTTACACTTTACGACGGTGTAACTTTGCGAATCCCAAGAATTTTCAAAACTTTCTTCCTGAATTCGCTTATACATATTTCAAGTGTTTGAATAATAATAATATTTCTTCTTTTTAATAAAATATACAAATATAATGTATGCATTTCATGCTTTTAAAATGGTACCACTTTTTTTACGAAAAATTGCAGCATTTTATATTTCTCTGGTAACTAGTTTATTACTACCAAGCTTTTTAGAGTTTAGCTTACAGGTATTAGTAAAATCGCCAGATTCTCTCAAGAAATCAATGTAGAAATCTTTCAAAATTATTGGACTATTTTTTAATTCGGTGAAAATCATTGACAAAAAATTTTTTGAACTCGTGCAATTATTTATCATGTACAGTAGAAGAGGATATATATGGCCAGACAAACGAAATTTTGCTTACGAAATGAAGTGATTGCATTTTGAATATTAATTTTGCATAGCTTTATTAGAGCCCAAAATAATTTGAGTGAATAATATTTCCGCTTATTTAAAGACGGCAAATTATGCGAGTGAGTAGTAATAGTCTATAATACGGTCAGACAAATGGACTGCGTAAATAACTGAAGTAAAAGAATAAATATAATTAATTAATTTCATGACAATAAAATGGCATCAGCGTACAAAAAAAAAGTTATGAATTTCTAGGGTGAGTTGAATTCGTGTAATTGTCTATTCTACACAGTAGAATAGGATAGACATGGTCAGACAAACGGAATTTTGTTTGAGAAACGAAGTATTGTATTTTACATATTGCACAGCTGCATTAGAGCCGAAAATAATTTGCGTAAATAATATAATTATTAAAAAAGAGTGAATTATGCGATTCAGTAGTAACATTCATTAATACGGTAAGACAAATGCAATGCTCAGAGATCTTAATAATTTAATTTGGTTTGAACAAATTAATTCTTTTTTAAATCGATATGTTGCATAACATTCTATGTAATGGAATATTTCCAAGTTTTCTTTGATTCTTTTATAAGCGGGTTCACTATTTTATTAATAACAACTTCAAAGAGGAAACTTTAAAAACATTCAATTAAATTTTCATCTCCGGAAAGTTGTAGCCCGAGGCATGAATAAAGTTTCAAATTCAAAAATTTCTAACTTTTTTTTTTTTTAAATTGCCATCCCCACACCGAGCGCTCGGAATAGGGGCGAAATCCGCTCGAAAATTTTGAACAAACTTAAAAAAAAAGATAGAGTTAATAAAAGCGCAGCGTCCGGCGCAAACGGGGAGCGTACCGTAGGCGCAGTAATAATACATATTTCCACGCGGGGGAGCCGTTATACTCGGCAGTCGAACAGATTTTCCGATGCCCCGGTCGGCGGGAGGGGGGGGGGGGGGCGAGCCGGCCAATATAACGGGCCGCGCGAGGATTGTAAGGATTCGATTCTCGAACGTACCGGGGACAATACCGTTGTTCTCCGCGTTGCGGCCGAGGCGCGATAAAGGAGAGTCTCCAGCCTCTCTCGTTCCTTCCCATTCCCGCCGTCTTTCTTCGGAGAACTGGGGGGGGGGGGAGAAAACGAGGCGCTGTGTACGCCACTAGCGAATCCGAGTTGAAAATTTTCTCGGTTTCTCGGGTCTCGCCGTTATTTACTCGTTATTGTGCGAGCTGAGGATGAGTTGCGGTGACATAGTCTTATTCTCGATTAATTCGACTAGTATATCTGAATAGAATACCAGAATTGCGGTATGGATCTTATGGTTATCTTTTTAGTAAAATTTCTTTTAGTGGGAAGAAGAAAGTACTAAAAATTAAAGTAATTTTTAATATATAGATTTTACTATTTCAATATAGCCACATAAAAATTCTTATTGTAGTTATTTTATAAATTATACTAAATTTAAAGTAAAATTTATTATAATAATTAACATTTTAATCTCCACCATACTCCAAAAGTTTTCTATTGTTTTACAGTTTCTAGAATATTTTTCGCAGTAAAGTTTTGAATTGATTGTCAATATCAGTAAAGGATTTATTAGTAAAATTAATAATTCATAATTAATTGATTTACTTATTCTTCATTTGAAAGGAAAATTATCTGGATATTACAAAAAAAAGTCTCAGTATTTAAACTTACGGAAATTAGCTATTGAACGCAGAGAGGAGTTCTGTACTTTCAATAAGGTTACTTACTGGCAGTACAGTTTTATTAAATGGACTGTAGAAAAAAATTTAATTAACGAACTAAAGTTTCTGTTGATTAAAGTTTTAGTTCAAAGCTTAGGTTCAAAAAGACTTTTTCTTTTTCTATTATTGATGATAAATGCGCAAATACTATTTTAATATTTATGAAATCTATAAGCTTCAAAGTAACTAGTAAATGCGTGTAATCGATCGTACTCTCTGAAAACGTAGAAATTTGAAAATGAAATATTATATATACTTATTTGCAAATTGAAATATTTTTTGCGTTAAAACTTTATTTCGAAATTTAGTAAAAAATATAAAAAATAATTTTTTAAAAATTAAACAATGGTATTTTTTCAATTTACCGGATGATGCATGCTCTAGTGAAGAATGCGTTGAAAAAGTGAAAACTTGGAAACTACCTATTCAAACTTTCTCTTCAAAAATATAGATTATACTCTTCTAAAAATTATTTTAAGAAAAAGTTTCCTTACAAAAATAAAAATTTATCTTGAATTGTATTTTCGCGAAGTGTGCCTCCGGTGACAGTAGAATAATTTCCTGAGTGAGTAGTCTCCCTCTCTCGCTCTCTCTCTCACTTCGCCGAAATAGAAGGTAAAGATGAAAGGGCTTTAGTCGGATAAAAGTCATTAGAAAGCGATTTTACATCGCGGAGATGAAAGAGTCGCAAGATCAATGGCCGGCGATTTGTAAGTGATACGTGCGCCTCGCGTCCGTGTCAAAAGAGGAAACTCATAATCTGCGATCCCTTTCACTCGAAAAACTCGGCGCGCAGTCGTCCCTCTGCTTACGACTCGCAATAGAATTTCCTTCAGATTAAATTCAATATAAAGAAGCCCGCGCGAGAGATGGACATAAATCTCTCCACTTTATGGGCGCAAACGCGTGCGCTTATCCTCGAAAGCGTCGCGTAACGAACGAATAAGCCGGGGCGTAATGGAAGCGGCGGAGGTTATATTTTCAAGGTGTGTGCATTAGCGGGGGTGGTTATATTTATTCGGGGCGAAGAGGCTCGTAAAGTAAACAGGCTGCATATGAATCGACTTACCCGGTCCTCACGAAGTTGGCGAAGTACTGGATTATGCTCTCCGACAGGGCCACCTCCGCCTTCGTGTAATTCCGCGGGAAATGGCCGAATCCGTCGACTAATGGCGCACCGAAGACGAAAGGTAGCTCCTCGCCGTGCACCGAGCCCATTCTCTGTAAAAGACGATACTAATTAAACACCTTCATCCTGCTTTACGATTATTAAGGCACTCGTATTTTTTTTTCTCCTCGAGAAATCGTTCCTCCGAATTAACGGATTAAAGGCTGGGAAAATTTTTTTTTCCGTTTAACCGCAATTTACGCGCGGTAGTTATTTACCCTGTTATGAAAGGCGCAGGGGTCTGTACTTTCTTTATTTTTTAAGCCATTAATTTGGTATTTTACATTTGGTGCCTTATGATGTAGCCAATTATGGTAATAATAAAAATACAAGTAAATATAGCGGAATTAATTTGTTTTATCAGTAAATTATTCAAATGAAACAAACACAATTTTGTTTGCCAGATGAGGTGATCGCATTTCCTATATAAATAATGTATAACTATATTATAATCAAATAATTTGAATAAATAAGGTTTCTAATTATTAAGGAAGGGCGAATTATGTGATTTAGTAGTAGTTAGTCTATAATATGGTCAGACTATAGTTAATCTATAATATCTTACTGCGTAATATGCAGCAGTAGAATAGTAAATATGATTAACTAATTTCATGTCAATAAGGTGGAATACAGGTACACAAAAATGTTTCGAATTTCTAGGGTGGAATTGAGAATTTGTGTAATTGTTTATCATGCACAGTAGAAAAAGACATTATGGTCAGGCATACACAAATTTGTTTACAAAATCAAGTAATTGCACTTTGCATAGCTATATTAGAGCCAAAAATAATTTGAATAAATAATATTTCTAATTACTAAACGAGCGTGAATTATGCGATCCAGTAGTAACAGTCTGTAATATAATAATTGCACTTGCATAGCTATATTAGAGCCAAAAATAATTTGAATAAATAATATTTCTAATAAACGAGCGTGAATTATGCGATCCAGTAGTAACAGTCTGTAATACGTTCAGGCACATGTAATGCTTATAAATGCTTGCAGTAGAAAAGGACAAATATGGTCAGACAAACACAAATTTGTTTGTGAAACGAAGTAATTGCATTTTGCATAGCTATATTAGAGCCAAAATTATTTGAATAAATAATATTTCTAATTATTAAATAAGCGTGAATGATGCGATCCAGTAATAACATTCTGTAATACGTTCAGGCACATATAAATGCTTACAGTTGAATTATGCGATCCAGTAGTAACAGTCTGTAATATAATAATTGCACTTGCATAGCTATATTAGAGCCAAAAATAATTTGAATAAATAATATTTCTAATAAACGAGCGTGAATTATGCGATCCAGTAGTAACAGTCTGTAATACGTTCAGGCACATGTAATGCTTATAAATGCTTGCAGTAGAAAAGGACAAATATGGTCAGACAAACACAAATTTGTTTACAAAATCAAGTAATTGCACTTTGCATAGCTATATTAGAGCCAAAAATAATTTGAATAAATAATATTTCTAATTACTAAACGAGCGTGAATTATGCGATCCAGTAGTAACAGTCTGTAATATAATAATTGCACTTGCATAGCTATATTAGAGCCAAAAATAATTTGAATAAATAATATTTCTAATAAACGAGCGTGAATTATGCGATCCAGTAGTAACAGTCTGTAATACGTTCAGGCACATGTAATGCTTATAAATGCTTACAGTAGAAATGGACAAATATGGTCAGACAAACACAAATTTGTTTGCAAAACGAAGTAATTGCATTTTTGCATAGCTATATTAGAGCCAAAAATAATTTGAATAAATAATATTTCTATTAAATGAGCGTGAACTATGCGATTCAGTAGTAACAGCCTCTAATAGGGTCAGGCACATGTAATGCTTATAAATGCTTGCAATGATTTCTCAACTTCCTATTAGTAGTAAAGTGGAATTAATTTGTTGCATCTGTACATTATTCAAGCGAAACAAAGAAACGTTTATTTATTTGTTATTGAATTATTCGAACAATAATGGGTTTCTTCTTTTATTCTTATTAAGGAGATTCTTATTACAAGAAATAAATATTTAATATGGAATTGTCCGTCGAAAGCCAATTCATGTTTTACTTTTTCATTTAATAAAAAATTTTTATTCCATACAGGAAAAGTCACTTTGCGGTATAAAATTCAGATAATTCAAAGATACAGTTTGTACCGCGTAATAAAAATGCTCGACGACTCGAAGTCGCGCGGGGGAATTCTGCCCAGTCGCGTCCTATTACCTTTTTATTACCATTCCGAATGCAATGGCAGCATCTCTCACGCGACGCAAAGAAATTCGCGCCCTTTTTTCTTCGCTAATAGTAGTAAAGAGAGAAAAACAGGAAAACTTTTCGTTTTAAAAGAAAGCCGGTGTTTCGGGGCTAAGCTGCACTTGGCTCTTAATAATGAGAAAAGCGCGCCGAAAAAAGCACTCGAGACGCGGGCGTTAAATTCCCGCTCTAAGCCCCAATAATTAAGCTCAAAGGGCGCGTCTTATGTATACCCGTGGAGGGGTCGGCTCAAAGAAGCATCCGGCCGTTTGCGATCCTCCAGTCTTTTCAAAAAAGAAAAAAAAAACTCAAAAAAAAAGGAAAGGAAGGAAGGAAAACGCGGAGTAGACGGGACAAAGAGTCGCCTGTGCGTAATAAAGCCAATGTCACGCCGTCGCCGGACCAAAATGTCGGCCCGTGGGAAAAAAAATCGCACGGTACGACGGCCTTTGTAGGGCCCGCGAGAGTCGGACAAATGAAGAGGAGCCGCACGCGCGACTCGGTGTTGTTTGCCGGGCGCTACGGCGTTTTAATGAAAATATCGCGTATAACGAGGGTCTGCGAAAACTCGAGTATCGCGTTTTTCCGCGATTTTTCGCATGTGCACGCACGCACTGCGTGCATCCGGTGGAGTAGCACATGACGCGGCGAATTTCCTTGTAGCTATATGGTCCTTTGATGGAAACGCCCTTTTGTCACGGCCGTCAGTGAAGTAGCTGCGAAACTCGTTTCGCGCCTGCTAAAATTGCCGGGCCTGCCTCCGCCTTTTCATTTTTTATTTTTATTTTGCTCAGGAACCTACTATATGGAACACCATTCCTGGTTTTCAAAAGAGGGAGGTATATGTCTGACTGCGCTTAAGGTAGTTCTTATAGGTCGATTTATTCAAGACTTGTATGAAACTTTCAACAAAACAAGTTTATTGAAAAATCTATCTGTGTAAGGTGAGACTAATTGACCTACTAGTTCTTTGGAAATAGTAATTTGAAATATGCGTTTTTAACTACATTATGGTGGTAATATTAAAAAGGGTTTCTTTAAAAAGTATCACATTTAAGCTGGCTTCAGCGTTTGTGACAAAAATCATAGAATGAGTTGAAATTTGAAAATGATCTGAATAAACTAAAGCAAATTCATTAGCAAAAAAAAAATATCATGGTTATCGATGTCATTTTTTATGGCACCAAATGCCGAAGACACCTTAAGGACGTTACCAAATCAGGAAGTAGTTCAATAAATCTGTCACGAATAAATGTTTAAGTCGAAATAATTACCCGGAAACAAAAAATATGATCGTACTGTAATTACATTCTAAAATAGTTTGCCGGATCTTAAAAGAATGGCTAAGGTGTTGAACATAATATAAAAAAAATCACGAAGTTGACACAAATTATGTTACAAATATTTGAATTAATTTTATTGATTAATCCATGCGTGATTGAAATCATTACAATAATTTAGATTCTATTGAAATTTATTTACAATTAGCTTTTGTAAGTATATAAACTTCTTTTATCTTCTTGACTTGCGTAGTCGACTATCTTCACTTTTTGCACTTGCCGACTTTATCAGTGCGACGGTGGAGAGAAAAAGAGAGAGAGAGAGAGAGAGAGAGAGAGAGAGAGAGAGAGAGAGAGAGAGAGAGAGAGAGAGAGAGAG
>JAXIUT010000037.1:18976782-18997101 GCA_035586675.1 Eurytoma californica | reverse complement strand
AAAAAACCTAGTACCTTTTCTAGTAATTTGTACCATAGTTTTTCAATACAGTTCTTAATTTCTTCTGCGTATTAAAATTTATAATCGCCAAATTCGTCGATTTCCTTGTTGAACAAAATGGATTTTCTTTCTCGTTTTATTGTTAAAAATAGATAACACAAAATAAATTAAAATTGATTAATATCAGTAATAAATTAATTTAAAGGACTTCATTATGAAGTAACAAATTAAGACCTAACGTTGGTGACAAAAATTGTTCAAACGTCGTCCTAAATATTAATAAATACAATGTCTCAAAAGGCAATTATCGTCGCATCATATTAAAATAAATCATTTTGAATGCAAAACTAGTTATAATAATTCTTTAGAATCTTGCAGAACTATACCTAAATTTTTGTTTTTATTAACTGCTTTAAAGTTAAAACAAAATACTGCGAAATTTCCCAGTGTAAAACAAATTTGTTCAAAGCAATTTAAATCCAAAAAAATTAGTATGTGAAATGAGAAAGCAAAATAGCATGTGTAATACACATGCAAACTTAATAAAACGACCAAAATGTTCATTAAAACTTTCCCACGCAACTGTACACCCATGCACAAAATACACAGTAATCGGACTGCAGTCAAGGATAAAAAAGACCGCACCCCGCGCCCTCCCACCTAATTATCAGTTTAGCCTCGATCTCTCGCAATAAAAGCCCTGGAGTCTTAAGCACCCCGCCGTCGAATAAAGAAAGAAAGCGATCCCGGGTAATCGCATTAAAATTTGATGGCATCCAATCGCGGCCGATCCTGCCCGGCAAAGCCGCTTCCACCTTATGTGTCGCGCGGGGGAGGGGACGGGGCGCTCCTCTCTCCTTCATAAAGACGAATCCGCGACGGGGCTGACCGGAAAAGCCCGAGATAAAGAACAACGGTTCCGGCGGTACGTGCCGTGAATTCCCTTTCACGGCGTCGCACAAAAGGCGAGCGCGAGCGAAATCGCCGTATATACGGCAGCCGCGCGCGGAAAAGCTCGCGCGAGACGTCGAGTTCGTGCGAGATTTACGCCCCGCGAGCTTTACGTCACCTTCGCCTGCCTTTTATTTTTTTTTACCACCACCCCCTCTGCGTCGCGGCTTCATTATATCACTCCCCTCCCGCGTAATTTTGAAATATTGCACCGCGTCTTTCGTCGCGCGGCTGAGGTACGGAATTGTTGGGGTTACGGACAGAGTTGGGTACCAGTTGTTCACCAGCGGAAGTCAATTTAGTACTACAAAAATAACGGGCGAATAATCGGTGTCGATTTTTATTTATCGACTGGTTAATTCGAGCGAACTTTTCGCGCCTTGAGGTTTGGGCACGAATTCAAACTTTCAGTATTTATTACTCATATGTCTTATAGAAAATTTTTTCGAGTTTGATCAAAAATGGAATCGTTGATTATTCTCCTTTCCTTTAGACTATCTTTTATTTATCTAACTAGGAGGATTGAGGTGCACTACGCGTGCCCTAGGTTTCCGCCCGTAACCTGATTAAAAAATGTAAACAAAGCTTCGAGATCGAGCTCGAGGCGGATCTTTGATATCGGAGAAACCGATAATTCGATAGGATCGTTGGGCGAAATTATAATATGAATCGCTGATTATTCATCTATAAACTTAGCGATCGAGATTCATCCAAATTTTTAGCAATTATGCGAAATCCACCTGAAAGTGGCGTTGATATGTGAGAAAAATAAAATTTCATTTGATTTTATTGGGTAAATCATAGATTAAATTTAGAAGAACCCCTACGGAAGAACCCCTATTTATTTTTATAGTAAGGAAACTGCTAGTTCGGATTTCGATCTCAAAAACCAATGTCACCTTAATAGGGTACGTTAAGCGAGTCACAATCCTCTAGTAATATAATAAAAAATAATTAAGTTTTATAATTGATCGAAACTTCACAAGAGGTAGTTTTTAGAATAAAGCCGGACTAGTAGTTTTCAACCTTTGTTGTGCATGACCGCAATAAAATTTTCTTGTCTCTCGTTTATTGCCCTTCTACTCGGCTACTCTTCCCCTTGGACCACGAAGATGAGACTTTCTCTCTGTCTCTCTAAGGTGTCTTACCTGAAACTTTTACTTCGGGTAAATTTGTTTGATTTTCGACGCGTCAGTCCGTTTCCAATTAAGTTCGAGGTAGGATCAGGCCTGAAAGAGATGTCAACGTCTTAAATCAGAACCGTGAAATAATTTTAATTAAGTCTACACGCCTTACTGATGAGTCTAGTAGCTTGACCTGGGGCGAAACGTGACTATAGTACGTAAAATGAAAAAAAAAAGTTATCCCGAACCTCTTGTGCGTTACAGTTGGGGAGATTAGTCGCGCGCGAGTAGTCCGCAAAAATGCGACACCCGGCGGCGGAATTGCGTGTGCGCGGGCTGCATGCCCAACTTGTTAAATTAAAGGAAATCTGCATGCAAATAGGACGGCGCTTAATGCAGTTGCCGCTGATCCTTTGACGGTCGGCGCGGACTATCGAGGCGCCGCTTTAAAACTGAATTCGCGGTTCTGTAACTTTATTTATCAGGCCGGCGAGTGCTACTCTTTTGTTGTTGCACGAAATTTATACGCCGGCTGACGCTCGGGCTAATGGCCCGGAGGGTGAAAGGGGCTCCGGTATTTTCAGCCCATTTGAATTTCGACCTTTGATGTGAGCGACGAGATGTTAAGTTGAACGTTTTGCGGCGTTTTAATTTTTTAAGAGGCCATTAATTGCTTCAGCTACTGTGAGGTGCACTATTTTGGTTGTTCTCGCTTTCGGTTGAGTGCGGATAAAATAATTAAGTTAGGATAATTAACCGGCAGCCAAAATGAAAAAAATTGATATACCATAGAGACTCCAGTATGAAATCTTCATGCTTTGAGGACAATGAACGTGAATCCAGTGCCCGTGGAATTCGATCAAGATTCAAGGGCGTTTCAAGGTCACATTTGTTGTTTTCGAATATTCTTTAGGGATGTTTAGGTTTTAGGAGGTATTTTGGTGCATTCTCAGGTAATTTCGAAACAGTATTCTTGTTCAGTGACCTTAGAACAAATACGGGTATACTGTTCTGGTCCGGGTAACATGTCCTTTCTGCACCACTATAATATCAACTGCTTTTGACCTTCATTTGACCTTTAGAAGACACGTTAAAAAAAATTAAAGCACTTATTCCAAATATAAATTTTACAGTGCTTTGAGAATCTGAGGTCAATAACTGATTGTAGGTGTAAATAACAAATTTAACCTTAAAATGACGTTGAACCTGATGAGGGTCCAATGGATACTGGATTCATGTTTAAGCGACTCTAAAACATGATGATATCATAGTAGAAACTCTGTGACAGACCAGCTTTATTATTTTGTGTGACTGCTTAATTTACGGTAAGTATAAATTACATATTTTTATTTTATAGCACAATCCTATGCTTTCCTACGTTCACGTATTAATGCTATTATATTCCACTTGTTTACGATTTTTAGCATCCCTCTTCGGATTATTGCAGACTATACTCGCTACATACTGTTGGGTAAGGAATTTCATTTAGGAAAATTGTGATCAATCCTCGCTGAACACACAGTTGAATAAGTGTCCCCGTTTTCCTCATTCGAATGGGGCCAGTGGATAAATCTGTCGATCTACTTATAAAAGTAGTTTTAAAAAATAATTATTTATAATGCTTTTTAATTGCAGGTCTTGCGTCTGAATGGCCGAAACGGCTTTCATTCATAATTAAGTAGGATAAATCTATATGAAACTTTTAAGTAGACGCTGCCGGGGCTGTAAATAAAGGTAGTAAACATCGGTAGCATTAAAAATTTATTTCTTAATACCGCGGCAAATTGAAACCATCCCGGCGGGGTCGAGAGGAAAGTTTGCGCGATTTAAAGAGCCGCCGGTGGAAGGGCGGGGGAGGGAGAGAAGAGAGCGCGATATCAGCGGCCAATTAAGGCGGGCAGATCCTAATGCACGGAGGGGGCGGAAAAAAGGGTTGCGAGCCGCACTCAAGGAGGAAAAAGCGCGGGCGGCGCGCGTAAATCCCGCAGCCGAAGGGGGGCGGACGCGCGGATAAGGTGTACACGTAAAAGCCCGATTGCCCGCTCGCTGTACACCCGGTGTACGCGATGACTGACTTTTTTTTATCCAGCCATCCTCCTCGCTCCGACCTCGTACCTTAAGTGTTTTAAGACTTTGCTCTCTACAGTTGCCTCGCCTTAATATCTGCGTTTGTTTATTTTTTTTAATTTCAACAAATTGATCTTGCAGTTTATAGTCTTTTTTGTTCCTTTTAATTTTGAAATTCAATGGCATGAATTGTAGAATTTATTTGAAAAATTTAACACTGGATTCTACTCCACTATTAGTAGTTTGAAAAGGGTGTGTAACTCTCAAAATCGAATTAGTAATATAGAGGCTATTGGCGAATTCAAAAATACTATTAGATATTTAAGTACTATTTATTGATAAGTATTCTATTGTTAAACTTCGGTTTTTGTGCTTAAATATTGTTATTATGTAAAAGGGTATTTGCTCCTATGACTTTAATATATTCTTACTAATAGATAGATAGTATCGGACTTCCGCAAGTCGTGCAGATTTTGTTGAAATTTTGAGTATTTTCTTATACCAAAATGCGAAGAAAATAGGTCCCTGAAGATATTCAACTAAAACTCTAAAGCGCATTTCATTGTTTAATGATAGTTAACATAAAACCTAGATATTGCATCAAAAGCTAACAACCCAATTTAAGGGGATTTATATGAATAAAAAATCTATAACTAGTTATTTTCTATCTACTTAAACATGACTATCTGGAAATTAATGAAGAATAACTTTTTAAAATTAGTTATATATAGTTTTTAATACTCTTTCACTTTACATGTATCTCGTAGTTGAATATAACATGTCACTGGATACACTTGTTTTTGTAATTAACCTAAATGAAACACGAACCAAATATTTACATCTTTTCTTTCTTTTGTACTATATTCCATTGTGGTTATGATTCGTTATATTAATTTTGTGAGTTGTTACAAGTTTAACGAAACTTATAACTACATTGAAACAGAGAGCTTAACGAGCTTTTGTCTCGCAATTCTATAGACCGAATCGAATTTTAAAATTTAATTCTAATTTTCAGTCGTAAAAATGTTTGTATGTATATTGTTGAGTTGAACAGAATCAAATTCTATTAAAATGCTTTCAAAAAATAATAATGCATTATTTATCGTTCAGAAATATAACGACTACAATATTCCACATCATCATTTGCACTTAAAACTCTAGATAAATCTTCATACTGTACCCTTGTAATTGCGTAAGAGTAAAAAAGATATTCGACACAGACAAGTGAACCACCATTACTGTCCCGCTTTCGACTGTTTTAAATTTAAAAAGATCATTTTTCATAATGACGAGTCGTCCCTCGTAAAGGTAAAAGGAGGTAATAGCGAGAAAGAATGGATTTGATAACGGCAGCAGCGAAGCGAGCGCGAAATAAAATTAGCCGAGCGACGCACTTGCTTTATAGGTCCACTAATGCATACACGGCAACTGGAGCAAGCCGGACAATAAAGAATTTCCCTGAAAATGAATTCCCCCGGTCGGACAACACTCAAACAGCCGTAAACCCCGTTACCCCCTCAAAAAAAAGAGGAGCACCGGCGCAATCAGAAATTCCATAAAACGGCGGGAGGGACGTCCCAATTAGACGGGTCGGCCGCGATGGGAATTATGAAAGCAGGCGCGACTTTTTTTTGTCTCTCCTTTTTCCATTTCCCCCACGGCTCGAATGAATCACGAGGCGCTCGGCGTTGTTTACCGGCGCCTTCGATCTGGGCTTCTGGTCGCGGCGTGTCTTATCGGTGCCAGTCGTTGGGTGGCCTCTTTTCATTATCTCCCGATGCCTTCTTCTTCTTCTTTTTTTCTCTACCCTCCGCCCGTTACCTCTTCATCATCGTCTTACGCTATCTGCAGGGTCTTGTCGGCGGCTCAAAGGGGCGTAATTAAATTTCGACCGGTTCAATGTACACCGCGCCTAAGTACAGCATGTAAGACGCTCATTATGAAGTTTCGTAATTCTCCAGCATCAAATGAAGCTTTAGCCTAGATTTTAGCTTTGAAAGGTAGATTCTTCGATGGTATGTGGGCTTTATTAAAAACATTGAATTTTTTAAACCTGAAAATTTGTTTAAACTAGGTTTAAATGCCTGATTAAAATTAATACTTTCATTATAATTCAAAATATCTACTTCTTCAAATCAAAATGAGAAATGGAGTAAAACACTTTCTGATTAATTATAAATCGCTTGCGAGTGAAATTTATCAAAATCTAAATACTTAAATTAGATGTTATTGTCTAAAGTAAAGTAAAAGAGATATCTAATGGTGCGCCGCATCTGCATTTGGTCAGTACTACTTAATGATCAGGATTTTATGAATTTGATTTTAATCATTTTATTATTAAATAATTCGATAATTCGAATAATTCCATAATTCGATGTACACTTCAGCATTATATTTTTAAGAAAACTTATTTTTGTCATTTTGTGTAAGTAAAGGTGTTTTAAATCAGAATGGCAAAGTAATAACGTAAATAATAAATAATATCTCTAAATTCTTAATTTTTTATGAACTTCGCATTTTATTGTAATTGTTGTACCTCCTTTTCGAACAAGAAGTTACATTCCGCACAGGTCGTTAAAGTACAAGAAAAGGTTCAAATAAAAGGCGAAAAGTAACTCCTTACATCTCCGGAAAAAGAACACTCGACAACAATAAGAACGTTATTACTTTATTTACTTTTCTTTTGAAAGTACATTTATCGATTGTCTGGCGGAAGGTTAAGTGGATTCGTGAAAAGATCCTCGAACTTTATTTAATGACTCTTCGGAAAAAAAGTCGTTGGAACAGTCCTTCAAAAGGGCAACGCCAAGAAAACATGTAGACCATTTTTCAAACAACAAAAGGGGAAATATTTTCCGCTGCTTGTTGAATTACCGTGCATCTTCAAACTTAAAACAGAAGGCAGTATTACGTTAAAGAAAAACAATTTTCAATTTTACTTTTTCACCCTTTATCATATCAGCTCCTATTAGTTCTTACTTTTTTAATAGCTTTTTTACTAGTGCTTCAACAAAATAAATAAAATGAAACTAAATATCTTTTTTGCAAATTCGTCGTTACTCTCAGCCTGTTATTTTCAAGGCGATTCCGACCTGAATTGCGTTTTAGCTTAATGCAACTTAAAGTTTTTGACTTAAGTAAATGTCAGGCTCTTGAAATTTCAAGGAAGTTGATAAAACGCAAAGGTGACTTAAGTATAAATTTTCTTTCCCTACAATTAAATTAAACAAGACGGCGGGGAGCGCGCTGAATTTAGGGTTCATTTTCAGGAAAAAAAAATTCATATTCCGTCGCGCGGGCAGCATATTTTTTCAAGAACTTACGCGCGCGCGCAGTTATGTACTTAAATTCCAGGTAGGTAGAAAACGTTTTGCGATAAAGTGACTATATTTAACGCGAACGCGAGTACCATTAAGGGCGTGCACGCTCCTGGACTTGCTTTAGCGTCCCTATTTTTTTTTTACCGAGAAACGGAATTGCGAAGTGAGTATCGCGCGAGGAAGGAAACGCGCATTTTCCGCAAGTACGGACGAATTTAATGAAATTCTTACGTGTTCCGCCGGAGACCGACTGTTCCTTTCCTTCTAGTTACTTTTATTTTTATCAAAAGTTCATTCGAAAATAGCTTATATATTCAGGCACCGAATGACGCTTTAGAGGAAGAACTATAGTTCGTCACTAGTTAAATAACCAGATCGACGATTTTACGACATTAATTTGTGTTTTATAGTTTAGTTTAGTGACTATTTAAAAGACTAGTTCGACTAGTTCGATGAATAGGTGGATTAGTTAAATGACTAGTAAGACTAGCTCAATGAATAGTTGGACTAGTTAAATGACTAGGTCCGTAAATAGTTCGACTAATCAAGTATCTAACTGGACTAGCTGAATGTCTAGTTTGATTAGTTCGGTTAGTTAAGTTAATAGTTCGACTAGTCAAATGAATAGTTGGAATAGTAAAATCTCCAGTTAGACAGTCAAATGACCAGTTGGACTAAATGACTGGTTTGTCTAGTACAATCACTGGTTTGACTATGTAAATAAATAGTTGCACCAGTTAAATAACTAGTTGGACTAGTTGAATAAATAGTTGCATTAGTTAAATAAATAGTTGGACTAGTTGAATAAATAGTTGGACTAGTTAAATGACGATTTTACGAATACCCGCTTCGCTAAAAGCTCGAATAACCGTTTAAATTTTATTCCTTCGGATAAAAGCGCAACTCGACGTGACAAATAAGCGCGCATCCGCTCTCGGCGTTTCCGCCGAAGCGTGCACAGGCGGAAAAAGGCAAAACGAGCAGCGACACTGGGAATATGGAACGAAACTTTCGAGAGGAATCAGGAGCTGCAAAACTTCGCGACGCTCCCCGATTCTTCGAGCAATCTCTTATATCCCCGAGACGCTAATTTTTCACGGCGGGAGGAGTGAAGTAAAAAATAAAGAGAGGGAGAGAGAGAGAGAGAGAAAGAAAACGTCTCGTGTATCGATTCGGCAAAATAATAACTCGCTCTGTCTCTTTGTATAAAAATTCGCGAAAGTTTTTGCCTCCGGCTCCCGGGGGCGACCGGCCTCCGGCGGAGTTATACGGACCGGGCGAAGTTCGCACAGTATGCGGGCGCGGCGGCAAGTTTCCTCGTTACCGTTATTCGTCATTTTGCTCCCGACCAGGCGGGTAGGGACGATTTAGAGCCCCAGCGGCACGCGAGCCGAAAAACTTTCGATAATAATCTAATTTTTCAAGGTGCGCCGGGCGCGCCGCGGATTTCAGCTACTTTTGCCCGCGAGCCACCGAAATTGAAGATGAGTTTCATACGCCCCGAAATGAACGGAGTTCCGCTAAATTGCCGAACGCTCAAAGTGTGTTTTGAGCTTAAATGAAGAATTTTCTCGGTGAGACTTATAAATTGTCTTCCGTAATTGGAATGGATTTGAAAGATTTAAGTAGTAATCGTCGGAGTTCGGTCAGGCGAGTATTTTTTTGTTTAGGAAACAGGGTCAATATTATTGTCTGAATATGAATTATAAAGATTTCATTATTCTTTGATCTTAAAATTTTTTAATTTCTAAAAGAAATCAATTCAAGTTTTACTTAATTTTTTTAGAGTTATTTACAATTTTATAGTAAGTTATATAGGCCTGCGATACGATATTTTCAGTTCAGTAGATCAGTACGTAGTTGGTCAGACACTGGAACTCTACCTGAGTAGAACGAATCATCTCCTAGAGTCGATATAACATTTTCTGACCATTCCGTGAGTTATTCTACTGATTTAAAAAGATCACATCCCACCTACGTCCAGTTCATCCCTGATCTGTGTACAAGCAAAACGACACGCTCATGTGCCCTGTCTGACCTGATTCGATTTGTTCTACTGGGCCAGAGTTCCAGAAGCGATGTAGTTGATCTCGCCTGATCTGACCAGTCCGCGATTTATACTACTGAGTTAGAAATGATCTACCTAGCATCGTCTGACTTAGTGCCACCTACTCTACTGAGGTAAATTAATAAATGATGTTTCAAACAAAAATTATTCGGTTCTGAGGGCAGTGACTTTAAATTTTTACTATAGTCGTATTTGAAGGTCAAATATTATTTAAATAAGATTATTGTAAGAATAAAAAATTTAACATTCATTTTTTAAAACAAAAGATGAACCACGTCCTCTTAATTTCATGGAAGTATAAAAAACAAACGTTTATAGAAAAAATCCAGAAATTTAAGAAACATTTTTTTAAACAAAATTTACTTCGGATAAAGATATTATTTATTTAATGTTCGTATTTTTTATTTTCTACATAATAATAAAAGTTCTGTACGTTCTTCCATTTAAAAACTGAAATTGGTACTAAACCCGAGAGTAATTTCCAGAAAAAGATTATATTTTATTGTAAATAATCATTTTATCAGCTCATTAATATTTTTATTAATATTGCTATCTTATAAAAGCACTAATTGCACCTTAATATGTCATGAAATTGGACAAAGCATGGAAGAACATCATTCAACATTGTACTAATTCCAGCGCAAATAGAACGCCGGAACATCGATCACTCTGTGAAATTTTGATAATCCTCCCGGACGAAGACAAATGAACAATCGCCTTCAATTACCGCGTTATGACATCGTGTTCGGCTTTAAGTGGGGTCCTTCAATTAATTAAACTCGGCGCCCGGCAAATTCAGCGCTAATTTAATGAGTGGCATTAAAAAAAAAGAAAAGAAAAGAAAAAAGGAGCAGCCGTTAACGGTTTTGCAGCTCCGAAATCCAGGAAGCATTTTACTCGCGAGCTAAAGCGGATGGATAAACATTTAATTAAGCATAAGGGACGCGGCCGACTCGGGAAACAAAAGAAGCCAGACGTAAAATTAGCCGGGCGCTTAGCCCGAGCGAAATTACGACGGGGCCCGTCTGACGTGTACCGGGCTCTACCTCCGCAGGGAAAACACGCGTCGATAAGACAGAATCTCGCCCGGCTAATTATGCGCGTTGGTACTTTGTACGGCGGTTTAAAAGGTACGTGGGGAATATGACTTCTTTGTCGGCGTAATTTCTCATTAGTTTTGTGTCCCTCCCGCCTACCCCCGCCATTAAATCCTTAACAGCTTCATTCACCCCTACTTTTCTCTCTCGAAAATTAAAAAGTTTATTATACGATCAGCTCGTGGATGCATTATCGCAATATGAAACGCACCTTTAAAAATGAAAAATTCGCATCTCGCATAAATGGAGGGAGTAAAGTTTTATTCACGTAATTTCAATTGTTGCACCGCGAATAAAAGTGAGCGAATATTTTTAATGACCTTGCGCTGAATTAGAATCCAGAAAATTAAAAAAAATTAAAAAAAATAGGTCGAACATCATAATTTCGTAGAAAAAACATTTCGCTCTAAAAAGCAAAAGCAACAACCCTCTACAATTTATTTCCGCGTAAAAATAGGAACTTCGCGTTTGTCGTAATGAATCTTCAAAGTTGAAAATGAAATTATGTACAATTTTCGTAATGAAAAGACAACATTCCGTGAAAAAAAAAAAAAAAAAAACACGTCGCCGTACATCCGGGTTATCTGTTTCGCGCGGTGTGTAATTTCAATTTCCCGCGGCCGTCGCGCGGAATTCCATTTCGCGAAGGCGGACACGAGTCCAATTTATGAAGTTCGCCGGGGCAACTTTTCACGTATCAGCCGGACACTTAAGACGTAGCGCCTCGCACCTGGTGGCTATCATGCGGACGCCGGCTGGATTGCTTTAATTAAATATTAGCCGCCTTATCTCGTCGCCCCCCGCCTTTTCGCGGATGCGGCACAAAGTTTTTGCCGCACCTCGACGGCGGCGAGGTAACGAACGAGCGAACGACGTAATTCTTCTTATTACACGGCGGGGCCGCCGACGGGGTAATTATCGGCGCAGAAAAGACGTCCGACGAGATATTACCCGGCGATCCGTTCTATCCGCCCACCGATATTTTTCTTCGCTCTAACAAGTTCGTGCGCAGGGGGCTTCCTTTTGTTTTGTCCCGACGGAGACGAGGTTAGGCTTAGCCCCCCGTAAAAAAGATACTGGAGATTTCGCGTCACTTGCCACCCTTTCTTATACTTACAGGTATATATTTTAGACGGTTTTTTTAGACTTCGAAAGTGATAGGTCACAAATGTAATGGACATTTTTTCGTAGTTTCGGGAAATTTTTATTTTTTTTGTTAAGAGGTAATGAAGTGGAAGAAACTATAATTAATGTTTCAACTTGATAACAGAATGAAATAATTAGCGAAGTTTTCACTTTTTAAAATATTTTTTTAATTTTAAAGTTTGAAATAGTTCTGGAGGTCGCTTGACTCGTTAAAAAAAGTTTCGTCACTTTAAGCTCGGGTCAGTACTTAGCACACATTTGAGAAGAGATTCTTAGGATTAATTATTTTTCGTTTAAAAATGTTGGCCTTATTTATTTTACTTAAGGTAATAAAAACACGATTGCAATGCAACAAATGCAAATCTGTAAACAAAAATCCTTAAAACAAAACTACACCTTTATTTCTCATTGTACTCCTATTTTCTAACTTTTTACTATTCGTTATATGACTATTCTTGTTGGTCTTTCAATATTTTTTAACGCATTTAAGTGTACCATTAATTTCTCTTTTAAATCGCATTAAATATCAAAGATACATAAATTTTAAATAGAGAAGTAACTGACCTGTGAGTAGTCGCCGTACTTGGTCTGGTAGTCGAAGACGTAGAAGTAGGTCTTGGGCAGTGGCTCCTTGTCGGCGTCGTGCACCGACACAGGGGGCATGTGCATGCCGTTCGGCCTCTTGGTGTGCCTGAGCGTGAAGAGGTCGCCGGTCTGAACTAGCGGCGCCACGAATTGCGCGTCGCTCAGCGCCTGGACGCAGGCGTCCCGCGTGTTCATCGGGTGCTGCACCGTCCGCTCCCAGTCCGTGTACTCGTTCACGATCTGTCGACAGGTCAGACTTTTTACTCCTCACTTTCGAATTGCAACTGCTCGATTGCTTTATTTTCATTTCGATCCTAGACCGCTGACTCTTTTGAATTCATTGGGATAGTGCTTCATCGTGGGGATATAGGCTTTTGCAAAACTATAGGTGAGATCTTTTGCCTAAACCTTAATTCACAAGGTATTGTCAGTTGTTTGTAGTTTTGTGAATGGCATTGTTGGTTAACCAGGTTGGTACTAGCTAAGTAGAATGAATTACGGGATGGTCAACCATGTGATAGGTTGGTTCTAACCCAGTAGAACGAGTGGAGATAAGTCATACATGACTGGGACACGATATTTTCAGTTCAGTAGTTCGAGTCGTAGTTGGTCAGACAATGATGTGACAGGAAGCTCTAATCGAATACAAGGAAACAGTGCCTACGGCCGTTGTATTATTTGTCCGGCCATTCCGGGACTTATTCCACTGCGTAAGAAATAACTTAAGGCTGACTTATCCCGACCTGCTCTACTGAGCGTAAAATACCTGCTTCCAACCCTTGCTTGACCCATTTAGACTTCAGCAACTGCGGGAGCAATGCGGCATTTGTCTGACCTCACCCAGACTCGCTCTACTGGGCCAAAGACGACTTACTTTATCTAGTCAGGTTCAGTTAGTCCGCGACTCTGCTGAATTAGAATTGCTATGCATATTTATGCCTGGCCTAGCACGGCCTGTTTTACTGAACATCAACTCTTCTATTTCCACGTCTGTCTCACCCATCTTGGTTAGTTCTACTGACTTATAACCGACTTAAGATTTACCGGACCTCACCAAGCTAATTCTACAGCCTAAATTACCTATTTTGTATATTTTATAGAAGTTTAGATTACAATGAAAAATAAAATTCAATATTTAACGAAAATTACTGAAAAAAAGTTCTTGAGAAAAGTGATACTTTGAAAAGTGTATTAGACCTAAGGCTAGAGTATGATCGAAAAGAAGAATGCATTAATTTCAAGATATATTTATAGAAATGTAAATATATTTAAGTAGTATAAAGATAAAGTAAAATATAAATTTTCAGCCTATTTCAATCAATTTCTATAGAGTGTGCTTTAAAAGCTAGTAAAAATAAAGGCTTAGCAAAAATGTTTCCTACGTTGCACTATTTGTTCGAAGACTTCAAACCTGAAAAATTTGAATATGTTTCATCGAACACTACAACTTTTCAGAGGATTTTTATTTTAAACTCCAAAAATGCCATTTTGAGGGTAGTTTAAGTTAAAAAAAAACTTTAAAAAATGTTGTACTTTTAATAATATAAAAAAGTGAAAAACCAGTCCCAAAAGCTTTTTCTATAATTCAACATGTAAATAAAGATATTTAAACAGAAAACAATTCAAAAAGAAATTTTGCAATATAGTTAACGTACCGTGCTAAAGAGAACTTATGAAAAATGAACTGTTAAATATCGATCATTAAAAAGTTACAGAGAATCCTGAGTACCGCGCAGCAGCAGCCGCCCTCTTACATTTAATTAAAAATGAACTTAAACCGAGGGACTGATCTCGCCACTTCAGCGTGGAAGCCGCACGCTTCCTAATGAGTCTCCTACCTAAGTTTCGGCAAGTCATTCGGGTGGCTCAATTAACTGCTCAGAATGTTATAGCCGATAAGCTGTTCCAACACATTTTAATTAATGCGCGACCCGACGATTTAACTTTGATACAAACCGCCGCGTTTATTAAGCGGTGCAGACGCTCGGTCGCGCCCCCCCTCGATCCAGTCGCAGTCGGTCTCGATAATCGCGCTTCCCTCGTAAACAGGGTGACGAGAGGGGGGAGGAGGGGACATATTTTGTCGCGAAGGTAATGCGCACTTAATTTTTTATTTGCGTCCGGGAAGAGTTTCGGTTTTTAAATCAGTGGCTGGTGCCTCGTAAAGGCTCGGATAATTGACGTTGTTTTCCTCGCGCTCGCGCGAAACAGATAGCCTGGCTACAATGGCCGCTTTATCGGGAAAAACAGTTGGCGCTTGGTGGATCCGGCGCCAACGACTGCGCCCGCGTTTCACCCCGGCAGTTCATTTGTGTATGGAAGGGCGCGCGAGCTCGGCTCGCCAATTATTTTGTATTCTTTTTTCTTTATTTGTTTTAAAATTTTCAATTTTAGTGAATTTAGCAGTTATTTTAATATTTTGATAAGCGACACTCATTTCCTACATTTTTGGTTCTTTTAGAAACGTTGGATTTATGTTAAATAAGCTTGTCTTTCTGTAATTTAATTTGTGAACGTTGTATTTTTGTGCTTTTATTCAAAGTTAATTGTTATTGTACTTTTACGTTGGAGTGTAATATTTTTTAAATAAACCATGTTAAAACTCCTACAAAAATCTGCATTACGGAGTGACGACGAAGCGCATCCCCGACCGAGTAAGATGTTCTGATTTTTTTCTACAACACCTGTAAGTTAAATTATTGTTCCTTTTATTCTTCTATCAACACTTTGAAATTTGCATGTTAGTTTACTTGTCTATTTACTCTTTTTGTAACAAAACAAGCTCTTTACTGTTTCAGTCAGGTGAATTAAGACACGCGGCTTGGTTTTCTACTACAAAAATACGTAACATCTAGTTGATGTACAAAGTTTTCACAGACAAATGATACTAAAACATTTCAGCATTCATAATTAAACCACTCCGTGTTAACAGAATTTTATAAAAATCCTTTCTCCTCACAAAAAGAAAAAAAAATACTTCCCAACCTTTAATATAGTGTATTCTATATTCCAATATATTACGCATCATTCAATTCTGTTATACATGTATTCTCTTTATTATATTTTATTCAATTTTGAGTGAATAGTTCTAATAATCTATGATATCAACTTGGAATTACTCATCAATATATTAATTTTAAATTGGAGGCTAAAAAAATAAAAAATTGCAATTGTTTATTATGAAAATTAACCCATCGTATGCATTTTTTTTAGGAACGTCAAGTGCACATTTGGAGGTAATCACCAGTGTTCATATTTGAACAGCTGCATTTTTGAAATTATCAATTCATAACAAAAAGTTTGATGTTCTAGCTTGAATACCTTAAAAATGTATTGCTATACTTTGTGAAAACAAATCAGATTTGAAAATTGTAACGATAGATATAGAATATTAATCCGTTAGTGGTTATCATCCAGTGAGTATTCATTTGTTGTATACATTTAATGACACTTACACCCGCAAAATTAAAAAATTCCAAAATATTTGAATTTACACAATATTTCCATGCTGCAAGTCATTAGACCGTTAAAGATTAGCCGCGTTACAGCACGGTAGGGTCGGGGGGCATTGGCGCTCGCGCCTGTTTGCTTATGCCTTTGCGTGGATCATCCTGGGTCGCGCCTGGGGAGCCGGCCCGGCGTTGGAGGTTTCGCCCGCTGCTAAATCGTGAAATGCGTTCGTTCGATTTCGGAGCCAGCCGCAGCGCATAGCTCGCGCTCGGCGATTACCATTAAGCCGCGCTAATTTTGGGAGACAGCCCGAGTGCAGCAACGTTTGCCGGCGCGGCTGCCACTTTAATGGACGAGATGGCGTTCCCATTAATTATACAGGACGCGCGCCTGCCGCTTCCCTTACCTCCCCCGCCTGTGCTTTTTACGCGCTCGCGCTAATCCGAATTAACGCGCTTGGCACGAGTGCCTACATGCTTCATACTTCGCCGGCGCTCGTTCGAGAATTGCCGAATTTTTTTGCACGCGCGCTACCGATTGCGTTGATTGCTGTGAGTTTTTGATTGAATATTTAAGTATTATTGTTTTATCGGAACTTTTATTATTATTGGGATCGGAAATGTGGATGACACGGCGCGCTCTGACGACTGCTCCGTAAACCGTGAGACTATGCCCCATTGTTCCAATTTTCCTTTATTTATATACATACAGAATAAGTATACATAATATTTGGTTAACGCATATATATAAAATAAAAAATAGATGACAAGCAAAGAACATAGTCCCTCAGCTTTCGCTGTTAATTACTGTTATTATGCCTATTTTTTTTTTACTTCCTGTGATTGTGCTTATTATTTGCGAATTCCGAAGTTCTATTTGAATAGAAGGAATCAGCTCAAGGTATTTGTCCGACCATTCCGTTGTGTATTCTACTGGAGATCAAACTTCCCATGTCTGACCCATTCCGGCCTGTTCTACTGGCTAGGAGAGCGTCAACCCATCAATTCACCGATTTGTATAAAACTTTGGCAATTGTTATCTAAATTCGAAAAATGAAACTAAACTTTTTTAAATTAATCTCATAGAGCTTTATTTGGCAAGTATAGCTTATTTTGTTAACATTGGTATTATACAGGTAATGCGATATTTTTAGCATGAGATCGAATCAGGAGTGGTTTATTTCATGTGCTCTACGAGAAAATAATTTCAAAAGTTTCGCGCATCTCGGAGACTCAGAGGGTTGACACTCTCGTAGAGAGATAAATTGACATTTGCAATGAAATTCCAAATAATATTTGACTGATGTTGACCGGTGATGTTTTTTGCAATTCAACTACCCTGGTAGTAATCGCCAATTTGTAGTTTATGTATAACCAGTTTTTAGCTCGTTATTGACCAAAAACTCGCCACAGTATCTTCCTACAGTAACTAACCAGTTTATGGCTAATTAGCAACTTCTATTATAGAATAACTGATCAGATTATGACTAAAACATTTCGTTTTATAGCTATTATTCTTTAATTTGCATGTTTTAATACAGGCGCAATGAATTATTTTCTAATTTTCCCAAGTTTGGTATTTATCTGACAGAAAATTCACCGCGTTTATTAAAAAGGAGCTCCTAGGCAATTTTGAAACGGGACAGACGTAATTGTTAGGACGGGCTTTGAAATTCGGCGTTGCAGGGGATTGCGGGATTGGCGAAGCATTTTTGACGGCGATGCATCGAGAATGCGCGGGCGCAATCATCGAATGTTTGAAGTGGACATAATGCTGTTATTGAATTAATTGAATTTCGGCTCTAACGGAGTTTGTTTCGCCGGGCCGGGATTGCCCGGCGCTACAGTCAATCGTTCCCGGGCGTTATTGCACGTGAAAAGAGATTTAATGATCTATTTCCCCAATGCGTTTTGAATGTTCATTTGTATTTTTGCGCCGAGCGACTGACGGCATAATTATCTTTTCGACACTCGGTCATTTATTTCGCCCGATAACTTGATGTTCACTTCGGTTAAAGTAATTCGAGGGACGTTTGCTAATTTAAAACAGCGCCGATCCGTAATTACTAGCTGATGAAAAATTTAATTTTGTCAAACCGCGTTCCGAGGCATCGGGAAACAAATTTCTCTTTTTCGCTCTCTTCTTCGATATCGAATTTGTTTCGGTTAGTTTTATAAAGCTGGTGAAAATAATGGTTAATGTTTGTTCGTAATTTATACTAAACTACTATGCTAAAATACTATGCTTCTTGACGGTATATTAAAGTTTATACATTTTGTTTATTTACCTTTATCGTTTACTTGTTAAATAAAAAAGAATTATAAAATTTGTAAGACTAGGTTTCCTTTGTATAAAAACTGTAATAAATAGGAAGCTAAAAAACTCTTTAAGAAAACAATAGAATCACTAATACCTGAAGGCGCAAAGTTGCTCGTCAAAAGGTCGCGTCAAGGTCCGTCCTCTTACCGTAAAATCTAAAAATCCCTTTCGAACCATCCAATTTCGCAGGGGCGTTTGAGCTCCCGGGCCAGCCGGTGAAAAACTATCAAGAAACAAATTTCCTGCCTCGAGAGAATAAAAACGATCCGCGTCGGGTGCGCCGTCGTTATAATATATATATATATATATACACACACATACCCGAAAAGGGGGGCGAATACTCCGAAACTAATTTCCATCGTCCCGATGAACTTTGCGGAAAATGCCCGTCAAAGCCCGCGTCCGCTCTTCCCGCGAAATTCGTGCGGCTGCGGCCGTCGAAACAAAGTGGGTACACCGGGGGAAAAGGAGCCTCACCACCTCGTACTCACCGTATAGAATATCTCGGTGAGATGATACATGTAGGCGTTCCTCACGTACGTCCTTATGATTCTGTCCCTGCGCTCGCCCTCGAAACCCTTCTGGACGTCCCGCTCGGCGAATCTCCACAGGGCCTCACTCGTTGTCACGCCGAATAACAAATCGTACTTATTGTTGCTCGTGATGGCCTCGCCGTGCTCCGTTTTCTTGGGCAGGATCCTGAAAAATCGTCCGGGGGTGCAGAGGGCCCCCCCGGCCTTTTTATTAATCGTCCGCATTGCGCCGCGCCCTAGCGTGCGGCTAAATATCGCAGCCTCCTTTCATAAATTCCACCCCCGAGCGGAATAAGAAGTAAAGAAGTGGTCGGTAAGGGTCTATTTTTTCAGCATTTTCTCTCTCGCGTCAATTATTTTAATTGATTTTGCCGCGCCACTTTATTACTGACTAATTTATAGCTCGGTCTAAATTATTTAACTTGTTTGGCTTAAACATGCATACAAACCATATTTTAACCTGTCGAAATTACCTTCATGAATTATTGCTTAATTTAATTCAACGATTTGCCGGTGCTGTAGTCAACAACTAAATACGGTTGTGATTATAGAGATAATAACTTTACATAAACCAACACTGTATGCTAATTATCATTTTATGAGGTTTATAAATTGCACTAATAGTTTTAAAACAATAAAAACTATTCGATAAATGAATAAATAGTTAATGAGAGTTTACACTCCATATCTGTTTCATCTATTTTATTGATTTTAATTTTTCTAATATCACCCCATGGTGTAATTGGTATCCTCACCTTTTCACCAAAAATAAAACTAGTGAAGATTGATGAAACTATATATGAAAGACCAAATCGAATGATAAATTCATGTGAAATCTTATTTTTCATTCTTAATTTTTGAAGAATTTGGTTAATTCCTAATCTCGCAATATTTTATTACGAAAGATTGTACGAGAAAGTCGTAAACTATTAGTAGACAAAATCCTAAAACTCGATATATTTTTAAGGCGAAAGTACGAAGGATGGTATACACCGATACAAACCCGAAGAGGGCGTTTTAGTGGCTGTTATAGTACCTTGACGCGCTCTTGACCAATCAGAGGCGAGGATTCGATTAACAATAACGCGCAACAGCAGCTGAGACGGAACAACGGCCGAAGTAGCAATCGCTTCTATCTAGCGCTCATAGCTCCATGCTCCGCAGCATCTGCGCTCGCAAACCAATCCAATATCAGAAATCTCCTAATACCATCTGAAACGCCGTCTAATCACCGTAAAATACTACGATCACTTTTCGTTCCCCATCCTTCAAAACAATGGTTCTAGCATTTTGGCTTGTTCAACAACAAAATTTATAACAGTTTAATCAAGTTATATATTTTGCAACAATATAATCAATATAGTTCATAGTAAGGCATGTAATGGAACATTTAACTTGTTCAACACTGTAATATCATAATAATAAAATCAGGTCATGGAAGAATCCTATTTTATTTTCTATTTTGGTATTTTTCCAACTTGTTAACAATCTCAATCACATTAGAGTTTACGTTATACCTTTGTGAAATTTTCACTCACTGATTCACTGACTGACTGACTGATTGAGACACTCACTCACTAATTCACTGACTGACTGACTGACTCACTCACTCACTCACTCACTCACTCACTCACTCACTCACTCACTCACTCACTCACT
>JAXIUT010000037.1:18964290-18976682 GCA_035586675.1 Eurytoma californica | reverse complement strand
TCGTGGCAAAGGTGCGAGATCTGCTAGTTTTCGTAGGAAGGAAATGAAATCTGCTAGTCTTCGTAGCAAGCGACGAAATATTCAATGTTAGTTTACCTATTTTTAGATTACTCCCTAATAAATGCAAGCAACCAAAAATAAATATTACAGCTTTTTATGCTCCGATAATTTAATTGAAGTAAATATAACTGCAAATAATGGAAATATTTATCTTTTATTCATTTATTTAAAAGTTTTAATGGAGTTACTAAAAAAAGATGCTAGATGTACCATATTTACTTTACTATCAGCTTTGCTTACAATTTATTGTAACTATTGCCAAAAAAGGCATGCTTATTTAATTTCTTCTTTTTCATTTCTAAATTTGAATCCAGAGGAGTTCGCCGAAAATCAGTGAATAGCCACTATTTCAATAGTTTTATGCACCCCCGCTGGAATTCAAATTCAGAGAGTGGCGACTATCGGTGACTCTGATTGCCAAGACAAATGAAACGTGCGTAACACACGAGCGGGAAGCCAAAAATTCCGATGTCCCCGTGAGCAGCTCACTCGTCACCGAGGCTAACTTAATTAGAAAGCCCCCGGGCCGTCTAATACCCCTATGCAAACAAAGAAGCCCGGGCACGCGGCCATAATTTCCGCGTTGCGCTGGGACAACCGTCGTCCCGTTATAACCGTCTCGGCAAGGGGGAGGAGAAGGAGGGTTTAAATGAAATTCGGCGTCGAGGCTCACCCGAATCCTTGGAATTCCGGGCCGAGGTAGGATAGCAGGTCCTTCTGGAAGTCGGGCTTGATGAAGACGCCGTCGACGCTGGGCCCGAAGGCGCTGAGGAAGGTGGGCGGCGTCACGTCCGCCCTCAGTAGCGCCTCGAGGCTGGTCTCGCGCAGGCAGTCCACCAGCAGCTCGTGGTTCTTCACCAGGTCCTCCGGCACCGAGCAGTTCACCGCGCGGGCCAACTTCAGCGCGTACGAGACCGGCTCCTCCACCACCGCCCACGATGACAGCGCCGAGCCGGACAGCATGATCGCCCGCTTGAACAGACCTGCGAGGGGAGAGAGGCAGACGATTATAAGCCGCGGGGTTGGTGCGAGACCCGACTCAGCCTCTTTCGCTCGATCCACGCGGCTAAAGCGTGCGAGCTTTACGAGCGCGGCTAGGGTTAATGCCCGTGGCGCACCCTCGATTATGACCGATTTAAATCATAACTTGTTAAGCGCATCGAGCCGATCGACCGTGAACCGTGGAAAATTTGAATTTGAATTGCTCGCCTATATCGAGGTGAATTTTGCTTCGACAAAAATTACTTCAGGCGGTGTATAACTTTCTTTTCAGATACTATGAAACTCTATTATCAAAAGATCTGTTATATTTTTAGTTAGTTAAGTTTAGTTAGTTTTATAAGATAATAACGTCTAAAACACGTACGTATTGTATAGGATATTATCTGAAAAATTAAATCTTTGTTTTTTCCACGGCATGTATTTCTTCTTTTTATAAAAATGAAACGTTATTGTTTGTGTTGTAGCTAGGCTGTCTTATTTTTAAAGTCACACCGAAATATTCATTCCGATTCCTAAATAATGAGAAATTTCACTGTACTTAACATTTATACCTAAGGTATATTATCTTAGTTATTACCTAAGATATATTTGGACACATCTCAATTGCTATTTCAGAATCAAAGTCATGAAGTAAAAAATAGAAGTATCTATTAAAAAGCTCAAAGTTTAACTTTAAATGACTTTGAACCTGTAAGTCAAGGCCTTCTCTAAGGTCTTCACTAACTATACCCTCCCACCCCCGAACTAAACTTTTTAAAATGAATAAGTAGTTAAATGTGACTTTCAAAATGAGACGCTCTGTACGGAGTGATATTAAAATATTGCACCATTCTAGCCAGCATTTTCTAGTTAGAATTAAAAAAACGTTGAAGCTTTCATATTAGAGAAATACTTTAAAAAAGACTAATAAATTCCTGTATTTAATATATGGAAGCACAAATAGACGAGTACAGGAAAATATTGGTCTTTAATCAAATTTTTTTTGTATTCTCTTCAGATAAATATTCAGATGGATATTAAATATTTCTCATGCGTGGATTCATCAATACAATTTTATAACTATACTCTCATATACATATAAATTAAATTGAATTTATTGATTAATATTTTTAGGAAATCTTATAAAATTACCAATAAAATGTAACACGCAGAGCGTACCATCGTGTAATGAGAGTGTAACATAGTTTGCTGTAGTTCAAATTCCCGAGCCGTGGAAGCTCAAAGCTCTGCGGATTTGTCGGCGGTAGTGTTAGAGGGGTAACCAAAAAGCAGAGCATCAATTCCGGTATAGGGAAGCAAGCGCACTGGAAAGTAGGAGTACAAGGTAGTCGCGAGAAAATCCAGCCGGAGACGGTTGGCCTCGTAAATTCGAAGGTGTACCCGCCGGGGCTGGCTCGCCCGGCCGGCCGTCCGGATCGATAGCCGACCCCCGCCAACATGGAAATAAGCAATTAAAGGCCGCCCGGAGAGCGATCGAGGGGGGGAGGGGGGACGCGCGCCGCCGGCTAATCCCCGGGTATTAATCCGCATCCTTACCGGGAATAACGGTGGGACTAATGGCGAGGAAGTTGACGCAGGCGGCGCCGGTGCCCTGGCCCATGAGGGTCACGTTGTTGGGGTCGCCGCCGAAGTACTCGATGTTCTGCTGGACCCAGTGGAGCGCGGCGATCTGGTCCATCAGGCCGTAGTTCGCCAGCCGGGCCTTCGTGTGCGGCGACGCGTTGGCGTTCAGGAAGCCCAGCACGCCCAGCCGGTAGTTCAGGGTGACCACCACCTGGTCCGTGTAGCTGGCCAGCACCGAGCCGTCGTACGCGTTGCCGCTGCCCCAGTCGAAGCTCTCGCCGTGGATGAACACCAGCACCGAGTGCTTGCGGCCGACCTCCGACATACCTGAAAACAAACCAGCGGAGACATCGTTATTGCACTAGTTCCATATTTTGTTGCACTGGACTTAAGTCTACTTACAATAATGGTATGTGTTAAAGTATGTTTCTATAATTTTTTTTATGTTGCACCTATTAGAATTAGATCTACCTAAAGATCTCAAGTGAAATCTTATCTGCCAAAATTAAGAGTAAGTTGATAGTTCCTAACGAGAATTGTCAACTAAGAGCTCAGGTGAGATCTTATCTTAAGAAAAGGTACAAATAAAATAAATCCAAAATTCAACATTTAATTTTATTTACAAATATAATAAAGCACATCTAAAATCTAATACTCAAATTCAAGATGAGATCTCACCTGAGATGTTCAAGATCTTATCCTTCAACTTGTAAATTATGAAAATACAGAAAAGAAAGAAAAGATAAAATTACACTTGAGATGTCAAGTAAAATTTTATCTGGAAGATCTTATACTAAATGGTACACGAAATTAGGTGGGACTTCATCTGACTTCTCAACTGCGATTTTTCAGTAGGAATAACCTGCACTAATTTATGCTTGGTGGATCGTTTTTGAACAAACAAACATCTACATAATTTCAATCCAGGGGAATATAATACAAATATAGATAGGCTACTGTGTGGATTTGAATAAGTGTAATTTCATTTAAATAAATGAATTGTCACTAACTTATTTTTGTCTTATTTAACGTGAAATATCTTATTGTATTAACTGTTACTATTAACTAATTTAAGTGAAATTTCACTTATTCAACTTTAGAGGATAGGTTCCTTGCTTATGTGAAATTCGATTCCGAAAGTTTGCTTTTCACCAGCCGCCTTTGATGTCAACACGTCATGTAAGATATGTAACGCTGTAAGATTTCATTGAAATTGATAGCGCAGAGTATTACGGGCACAAATAGTTTAAATAAAGAGTTGAATTACAATTATAAATCTGATTTGAAATTTGGGTCGACGCTGAGCTTCCTTAATTACATGGGGATTGGTTATTGGGAATGGCAGGGTAATGGGACCCCCGTTAAAACCGCTTGACGTATCAAACGCTGCAAATTGTTTACGATAGTCGTTATCGCAAAATGCGGATCAGCCGCATATTGCCATCGGCTATCTTATTACAATTGCTGCTTATAATCTTCTGCAATCGACATTCAAATGAGGTTAATCAACGTATCTTATTAACTTAATAATACGACGAGGAGCGTCAGGTCGATTCGACACTGTCTAATGGAACTTCCAGTGTTTGGGTATCGATCGTTTGTTGAATCTAGAATCACAGCGATATTGCGAATGGGATCGGGGCCAAAATTAAACAGCGGCCAGGTATAACACTACCAATGGCTCAACTTTAATAAAAGCAGGGCTTCGAAGGGGTTGGCCCCGTAATCCGATCATTCGTTTCGATGTTGTGGCCTGTATTCATATTTGAAGCTTCACCGCTTAAGACGATAAGAGTCATCTGATAGCTTATCTAAATAGATAAGCTTTTAAAGCTTTCTATTTCATCAATGAAGTCCTCTAATTTTTTATTTCCGAAATATTGCTAACTTTTTTTCATTTCAATAAGTTATTCACGTTAGCATACAATAAATTAAAGAAAGCATAAATTAACATTTAAGATGTACATTTTTAAAGAGATTCTTTTTCACCATGTGGTTAGTACATATAAGTAGAAACAGGCGAATGCGGCAAGACATTATTAATAGTATTATTGCGAAATTGTTTTACTTTCAATAAATTATTGGTGTTAATATACAATTAATTAAATAATAAATAAATTAAGATTTAAGATATTATTTTCTGAACAGAGTTCAACTGAATAATGGTGGTTAATACATCGAAGTAGAAACAGGCGAGTACAGCGAGGCAATGATATTAGTATAGGGAACTTGTTTCCATTTCAATAAATATTCGTATTAATATGCGATTAATTAAATCATAAATAAATTAACATTTACGATGTATTTTCCTGATAATAGTTCAACTGCACAGTTTGGGTGATTTATACAAGTAGAAACAGACGAGGACGGCAAGACACTATTAATAGTGTTATTGCGAATTTGTTTCCGTTTCAATAAATATTCGTATTAGTATGTGATTAATTAGTATATGATTTATTAGTATATGATTAATAAGTATATAATAAATAAATTAACGTTTAAGATATACTTTTCTGAAAAGAGTTCAACTGCACTAGGTGGTTAATATTTGTAAGTAGAAACAGACGAGGACTGTCAGACATCCGTAACAATTGCTTTCTCATAGAGAAAGCTTTGTGTCGGTATTTTTTACTACTTTTGTATTGAACCATCGATAGTTGTACTTTTTTATTATTCAGTAAATCCGCAACTACAACTTTTACTCTTAATTCAAAATTTCAATGTATACAATTAGAAATTTTAAATAAGTTTCTACAAATTTTCTACCCACAATTTAATTTATTTTTGAATTTTGTCTCATTAAAAATAAAGCAAATTTCTATAACACATTATGAATACGAAATCAGTCCGATTTTTAAAATATAAATTATCTCGGATATCCGAAGCAGATTTGAATACGAAATAATACATAAAATATTGATGGATCTCACTCAGCGATAATTGAGAGCAAATGAAAATTTCAGCGCGCCGTCTCGCCGTCGCGCATTTCCATGAAACTCGATCGCGAGCTTACTCCCGGTAGACCGAAAGGGGGTGGGTAGCTCTGCTAAGCAGGCAAAAGAACGGTAATCGGTTTAGCAGGTTGTCGAGCTTGTCGAGGTCTTGCAGTGGACGCGACGAACGCAGCCATAAACCACGCTACAATGGGGGCTGCCCCTCGAAAATTCTAGTCAGCCGGGCGGGCGATACTGGGACGAAGGGAAAATCGAGGCTCTTGCGGTTTTTCCCGGTGTTCCCCGTCGCTTTTCGTCTCCGGGGCTCTATGTAACGACGCCAGCTCGGTCGTGTCACGTTGGCCGGGACGAGAAAATGAGGCGCGAACGGGTACTGGTGGCCGATTAAAATTACAGGCCGTAAGCGAACACGGCTTCTCGATCTCATTGATGATTATCGGCGGGATGTCTGGTCCGTCGTGCTTCAAGGCTTTCACCGGCGATTACCGCCATTTTCGAGCTCGTCCGCGTTTAATTTTATATTGTGTCGGATCACCGCGGCGGGCGATACTCCTGCAAGTACTGGTTTATTGGAATTAAGAATTTCGACGGGATGTGAAACTCATCGTTAAGATGTATCTTAGCGGGATCAACATTTTCTTTAATATTTTAAAATACTAATAGAATTCAACGCTCTTCGCGATATCAATTTTTAATAAAATTCACAGAAAATAAAATGTAATTAAGTGGGCAAACCTGGGTTAAATTTATAAAAAACAAATTAAAGCACTAAAAGATTAAAAATTTCTTTTGTGTTCTGGCTTGAAAAATCATTTTATTTCATGAAACTATACATAAATGAAAACTAACCGTTAAAGCTAACAAATGTGTATGAGACACTGAATTTTAAATCTGAATTCATAGACGAAAATTCATGTACCGTAGGCTTTCTCTGGATCCACCGCATCTAATGAGCTCAAATTTTCAGGTGTTCTTCTTTTTATGTTTCTTCACAGAATGAACCAAACAGATTTTAGAAAACCGATAAATTCTAATATAAAAAATAAAAATAAGATAAAAAATATTATAAACAATTAAAATATTAACAAGTTGTGGACACGTATGACCTATTAATTAAAAATATTGAATATTGAACCATAAAAAGAAGGTCTATGTGTCGCATAACGTACTGTACGTAACCGTCTACGGTAAGAATTTTCATCCTGAGTCAGCAATAACTTAAAAGGTTAGTTTTTAATTATAGTTTCATGAAATAAAATTATTTTTTAAGCAAGTACATAACAAACAATTTTTGAGCTTATAATACTTTAATTTACTTTTGTTTCATTCGACCCATGCTTGTCCCCTTAAAAGAGATTCTGTCTTTTTTCACTGCAAGTGATTAGAAAATAAAATTTGTACGCGTGAGTCTTATACGATCGAGTACCGGGTCGTCTCATTCAAATCCGAGGAAAGAAGAAAAGCGTTTTATCCTCCGTAACTCTTGGAAAATACATCCAATCCCGGCGGAGAAATCCGAGCACTCGATCCGGCTAAAGATCCCACGTCCGCCCGAGCGGCGGCGGGCGTTGAATGCGCCGCGGCGGCGTCGATCGTCGACCCGTGGAATCCGTGGCGTCTTTCGTCTTCCCGACCCCCGGAAAACGCTTAGGCCAGCAGCGCGGCCTCGGGGAGAATCCGAAAGAGAGTCGGCTCTTGCGCGGTGCTCCGAGACAAAAGACCGCGTCGTGTTGACCGCGCGTCTGGCGGCCTATAGAGCCCACCCCGGCTGAATGGGCTTGCAGCCGCCGGGGGCCCGGGGATGCATCAACGCCTTCAATGCGCTCACCCCCCCTCCCCTCCCCATCCCAGCTTTATTCTTGCTTCCCGGCGAATTCCGCTTTGTCGCATCGCCCCGATTCCTTCGCTACCGTCCCCTCTCCTCTCCGGCCGTCTTGCCTCGTTAATAAGCAATGCGAATGCACGGCGGGTTAAGTGCCACGGCGATGCTTCGACGGCTCCGGGGAGTAATTATCGTTAGAGCACGAGAGGAGGGAAAAAGCCGGAGTGCCCCTTTCTTCTTCTACTGGCTTGTTTATTAGCTACGATGCTTTTGGTTTTCTTCTTTTTTTTTTAATTTAATCTTTATTTTACGCGCTGCCGCACGAATGCTGCGTTAAAGAACAGTTTATTGGGATTGGGTGAATTGGCGCTTGTGTGTGGTTTGTACGACATGATAATTACTCGTGATCTTTTAGTTACTTTTTAAACTTTCTAAAGATTAACTGGTAATTAGCGGAATATAAGATCATTACGTGAAAGTAGCTATAAATAATGGTAATAAAAGTTAGGATATTCTTGTGAGCGATATTTCTTAGATTGATTCGGCATATTCCTTTAATAGTAATGTTACTTTTATTAACAAGTTTTTTATATACCTTCATCGTTTTTAAATTGCTAACTTCCTCATCCTACCTTAAAGAAATGAAGAATTTAAAAGTGAAACAGCTAATCTATTCCTGATTCGTATGGATCTATCCTAATAACGTGATTAGTAGTCCCTCTCGGTCTATCATAAGGCCCCATTGTCATAATGCAATGTTATTGAAATATGTACAAAAATGTTCCTAAGAAAAACTAATTTTTTGATGTAATTGTTGAAAAATTTTACATGTGTTTCAGAACCGTTTACAAAACCTGCCATAAATGGCTTCAAAGGCCTTTCTGAAACGTTTGAAACGTTTCCAAAATGTCCTTTCTAAAACGTTTGAAACATTTCTAAAAAGTTATTTCTGAAACATTTGCAAAAATACTTCCGTGTAATGAACTTAGAGAGAACTAAACTTGTTATAGGAATTTTTAAACTTTTGAGGAACGTCTTCGAAAAGCTAATAACGTTTCTAAAAATGTTCCAAAAACGTTTTAGAAACGTTGAATCTCAAACTTTCGCAAACATTTCAACGATTCTGCAACGTTTCCGAAACATAATAAACACTCATCAAGAAATGTTTCTCAGTTTCTATGGCCACGTTGCAAAACGTTTGTAAAACGTTATTTTTAAATTCAGGTACTTCTTACGTTACAAAACTTAAATGAGCACCAACTTTAATTAAAAAAAACTCTTACATTATATCTCTAGTCTAATTTGTACGTAAGTCAAAGTAAGCGCAATACATCTTCACATAAACGTAACGCACACATATTTGTCGCTGTTTGCCATAGTTAGCGTAACATCCAATAAATCGAGGCGCTGAAGGCCGCATGATATACCGCGCCCAATCAGCACGAAGCCGCGGATGATTTTTACACAATGTAAACACAATAAATCAAAGGGCCGGTCGGAATTAGTTATACCAACGGCGGCGGGCATGCCTAATCGCGGGAAGGACAACGCGGCTTACACAACGGAATAATGATTTCCTCGGGCCTCCGGCGCTTCCGCGTGAAACGGAATCGCAAACAAGATGGGGGAGAGGTGGCTGGACGCTCCGAGGGGGCTCGAATAATTAGTTCGATGGGACTTCAATCGCGGCTTTGGATGCGCGTACGTAACGCTCCGGCACAAAGTGGAGGGAGGGAGGGGGAGGGGAACGAGGGAGAGAGGCTAATAAGCGCGTGCATATATTTGCGCGCGAGCGCGTGCACCGGCTCCGCGGGGAGATGAAGCCTCGAAGCCCGAAAGAAGCCCTGCATATTTCACGAGATGTCGAGTGGTCGGGAGTCCAAGCAGCCACAGCTCTTAAGCGCGGGTAAACGCGGATTCACTGAGGGGCACGTCCAAGCAGCTTACAAATTATCACGCGTTGTGGCAATTTTCGCTCCGTACGTCGTCTACCCCTTTATTTATTTATTTATTTTTTGTCGTTTTTGTTACTTTGTTATTTGGAGGTCTAGGAAGAGTTACGGTAACGCTTATATAGTATTCTGTGTGTATTCGTTATGTATCTACTTGGGTTATTATATACAGGGTGTCCCATTTTAATTAATCAACCCGACAATTTTTAACAATTTAATTTAACATTAAATTAAAAATTACAAAAACAAAAGCTGCAAGGTTTTCTGGGAGGCATCTCATAAAGAACTTAGTTTTGATATTTGTTATTAGGGATTAAAATGACCCGCATAGGTCAAAATCTCTACATAAAACGCTAAATTTAGCATAGGAAGCCAAAGTTGTTACATTAAATGTGGGACTTCCGTGTTAATCTTACAATTTTTATTAGAAAAATTAATAAAAATACATAAAATTTGCATTATTGTATAAATTGTAAGAAAACTTCAATTTAAGAAAAAAATAAAATAAAAATTGTTCCCGTAATTTGCAGGATAACTTTGGCAAAGTACAGTGAGTGTCTCACCGAACTCGTATTTTTCTACTTATGTTCTTAAGATAGTGATAATTAAAAAAATGTCTTCAGATGTATAAATGTATAATTGATTTTTTTTATTTTATTTTTTTTTTTCATGGATTATCCTTGGATGGATTGTTCCTTAGGTAACAGAAAGGATAGTAGAGAATTTAATATTAACATTAAATTAAATTTAAATTAAAATTAATTTGGAGCGCTATTAGTAATTAATTTTTAACTAAATTATTATCAATTCTTTTGATAGTAGAAATTGACAAATTTAATAAGGTATCCATTTTTATTTTATTTCAAATTTAATAAATTATATGAGAAAAAATATAGAATATATATCGTATTTCTAAATCTAGTATCAAAATATACAATTCAATTAGTGAAATTAACTGATTATTAGTGTAAATCCGAACTAAACATTACAAAATTAGTAAAAATTTATTAAAAAATATAGTGAATTTGACGTAGTACGCATTGGCCTTTCGTGAAATTTATCTACTTATAAAAGGAAGCAACCAAATTGTATTGTATAAAGACGCTCTTACTCTCGAACTATCGACAATTTTTCATTTTGCAAATACCAATGTTAAAATAAGAGACGCGTCCCTTATAGTGTCTAATATATTTCAAAAATCGGAATTTTAAACTATCAGTTATTGAATTATAAAATCGGAATTTTAAAATATCAGTTATTGAATTATAAAATCGGAATTTTAAAATATCAGTTACTGAATTATAAAATCGGAATTTTAAAATATCAGTTCATTGAATTACAGTGGTCTCTCTCCCAGAAGTACACAATACAGCCAATCAGCAACAACCAGTTTACTCTTTAAAAATGTTGAGTAACTACCAACAAGTCACTCGCAGAAAAGTATCCATGCAATATCCCAACCCTTGAGCTCCTTACCTCAGTCGCGGTGCACTCGGCCAGGTCCAAATATTTGTCCCGTCACACACAAAAATGTTTCAATTCCCATAACCCCCGACCCTCCGGTGACTCGCCGCTGCATCCGTGCAACCCCCCCCCCCTCCATTAAATATTTCCCGGGGATAACCCGGCGGTCACGTACTTATCGATAGCCGCCCGCTGCCCTCGAGTTTGTTGCGTATACGTGGAAAATTGCTCCCGAGATTGAGGATGCCCCTATCCCTCCCCCCCAACGAAAGTAGCTTGCTCATCGGATCGATTGTTATTAGTCGATACACCGGGGGATGCTCGGAGGGGCTTCTTTCTCGAGTGCACAGGTGGGAGGCACTCCGGCCGGCTTGAAAAGTTTCCTCCACTCCCTTCCGGGGCCGGCATTCAACGAGAGGCTCGTTTGTTTAATGCTACTTATCTGGACGCGGCGTTTTGTTTCCGTGACTATCGGCGCGCCTGGATTTTAATGGAATTCCTTATAAAAATTTCATGGGAGCGCGAATCAGCCGACGAGTGCGCTTTTAAAACGGACGAGTGCCATTTGCTCCGAGTAATATCGCAAAAAAACGGGAGTACGAGGTAAGAGGCGGAGGGAGAGGCTATTATAAATTGTAATACCCGACGGTAACGAAGACCTCCTCGTTCTATTTTCACAGTAAACTTGGTAAATCCAGCGAATCGCGTATGAACAAAGGATACTTAAGCAGCGGCACGCAAGGAATATTATTCGAGCCGCGGGAGAAATGTTTGTGTACTTTGTCGGGCGCGCTAATCTGGGAAATATTTCCGAACTCGATCGCGATATTCACCCTATGGTGCCTAACGATGCTGACTAACAAAAACTCCGTTCGTGCAGCAGAGACTTATCTTTTTTGCTACCTTTTCACCGACGTGAGGAGTGTTTATGCCGGCGCATCGAAATGTATCTCCCCTTCCTCCTTTGGTAGCTTGAAATAGATATTCGTATTCGGGGAGAAAACCGAGTCGACGGACCGCGGAAAATATTTCGGAAAATCTCGATCGATTTCATTTGCGTCCGTAGTTGTATATAGGAGAGCCGCGGGCAAACGTATAGCGGGAATAAAGGACGAGGCTGCTTGACATTGTATTCCCTTTGTCGAGACGGAAATCCGCTGAGCAAAGAGCATTTTTGAATATTCAAAAACGCGGCTGTGGAAATACATATATGTGCGATTTGCAGGAGATAAAGCAACTATTTCGGCATGAATTTTTCAGCTCTGCGAAGCCGCGTGCATGAAGAGAAGTTTTTCTCAGCCGCGCCACGGTGAGATTGCTTTTATTGTAGCAGAAATGGAAAGGTAAATTTTTAAACCTCGGTGTATTTTATTATTACATTTTTTGCATCTTTTTACGGTAATATGCGATCGATGACTTTTTTCATTTGCCCTTAGATTTATATTCAAATGAAACATGAAAAATAAATTGTCTGCAAAAAATTATCGTGTTTTATTTTTAGCCCGCAACAAAGTGCAAACTTATTATCAATCAGTTAAATAATTGTACTTCATTGTGAGTCAAAAATAAAATAAA
>JAXIUT010000037.1:18942995-18964190 GCA_035586675.1 Eurytoma californica | reverse complement strand
ATTTAGAAAAGTCACGAAGAATTTTAGGTGCGTTTCGTCCCAGGTCAGTCTACTGGACTCATCAGTAAGGCATAGACTTAGACGCGATTATCTGAATTTGAAACAAAATAAACATACTTAAATTTACCGCCTTGACGAAGACGAGAACCTCATTTGACCCTGGACCCTTCCTCGGACTCGAACAGTCGCGGACTGACGCATCAGCTCTACCAAGTCTCTCGCGACGTACTTATCGCGCCGATTGTTTTATGAAATTCTAACCCGATTCATATTACCTATAACCAAGTCCCGAAAATTACTTTCAATGCTTCATTCGACGATCATTTCTAGTGGAACTCAGAATGTTACACGTGTGGGAATACCGGTCTTTAATTTAGTTTTGTATATGTACCCACTAATTCTGAAAGTTAAAAAATCTGTAAGTACAGTAAAAATTGAATAGTGTACTCCACGAGTAGACGGTTGAACATCACATTTCACTAATTTTGCGTGCATTCAGCGGTTTTACACTAGTTCAACTTCGTAGAGCGCACACAATCGAATGCGCAAGCTCGCGGAAACAGGGGGAATTCCTTTTCAGTCAGGTTCCCGACGTTTTTCGAATTCCTCGCGGGAGGCGGAATGCCGCACATACGCCAGTGCATAGCGTCGCGACGCTCGCCTCCCTTGGACGCGCTCATAATGAGGCCGCGGACGTCTGACGACGGCGGTAAAGGATGGACCGGGGACGACGACGACGGCCTGCTCTCGTTAATGATTTAAACTCGCCGAACACGTGTTCCTCCGGTCTTAATGCCTTTCTGATTGTGTGGCGGTGCGAGTGAGGGAAGAGGGGGGGGGTGCAACAACGCCACTTCGCGGAATCCCCGTGTAGCAATTAAGAGTGGCGTCGTTCTTGCTGCGAGCGCGAAATTGCACGTGCGCATTATTCCCGAAGTACGTAATTAGTTGGTAGAGTTGGATTTATTAAGACTGTCTGTTTTGTTTGCTTTCGCCGTGTATTAATAATGCAGCTGTCTGGCTCGTATTGCCCGCGTCCTGGGATCCATTAAATTGCACCGTCGAGGCTGCGAGTTTTGATCGTCGGAAGGCTGAAAACTAAACAACAGGGTAAATGATGCCGCGATTGAATGCGCGTGTGGTATTATGGCTGCAAATAATACCGTTGGAAAATATAATCTGCTTAACGGAATGTAAAAATCTTGGCTAGGGAGCTGCCGAACAGGCAACTTCATTTTCTTTGTTATTTGAATTATTTAAAACCCAGAAAGAATTTTTTAAATAATCGCTTTGGATTAAAAAAGCATTTTACAATCGTAGAAAGTAAGTCTGATACCAACGTCGTTCCTAACGAAGAAAAGGACATTTCAAAAAAGGCCAATTTTAGTTTGCCATTTTTAAAGCTCTAGAGCTAAAAAGTAAAAGTAAAGCTAAAGCTTAAAAGTAAGCTTTTCCAGAAACTGGTAAATTTGAAGTATCATAGGACATCTCTACCATCGCTGCCAGCCGGGATTCTTGGCTCGGAAGTTGAATCGAGGGAGTTCACATAACCAGTGTACAAGACCCCCCCCCCCCCATGGTAAAACCTGGTGACCTTGAAGAAGAAGCACACTGTAAATAGTTTGCTGATACCATGCTCAAGCCTGCTCAAAGAAATTATTTCAAAACTTCGTATTTGCGTTTAAAAAGAATATATCGATGTTGCAAATAGATAGATTCTATAACCATGACTATTATTTAAAAAAAAAAAAAATTTTTCGAAAAAATCGCTCTTTAGTGTTCTACATACTGGTGTGAGGATGGCTGGTTTCAAATTCATATACTTCCACAAGTAATTCTAGAAAATAGTTATCTCGTAATATTTACTATTCTTTGCACCACGGAGGGCATCATAAGGCAATTTTTTCAAAATTTCTTTTTGTTATTTGAATATTGAAAAAAAAAAAAATAGTCAAAGTACTTGTGCCAGATTCCTAATGATGAGTTTTACACCCTGTCAGTGTATTACTCCAAGTTGTTAAGTGTTTAGCTAAAAATTAAATTCGACCGATATAATCGAGCTTAAACGTACGGTGCGCGTATATTTTTTTTTCACGGAGATTAAAAAGTGTTATTAAATTTTTCGTCGAAAAAATTTATAGACTGCTGCATGGGTGTACGCGCGCTAAATTGATCAACGGCAATTGAACAGGCATATTCTTTTTTAATGCATAAATCAATTTTCCGGCGCGCATTTTATCGCTTCATTAAAGGCCAGCGGCCTCGGCGTTGTCCCTGCTGATCGCCGCGGTTTCCGCGTGTTGATAATTTTCCATCGATATTTTTATGGCGTTATATAACTCACCTAACGCTTTAGCCGATATTTACATTTTTACCGCGAAATTTCCGACGTCCAAAGAATTTATATTTATCGAACAAAATTGTTTATGGATATTTGTCATCAGCAGTAACGTAATGATACCACTATTTCAATATATAAATAAAAATTTATTTCAAGTTTTTAAAGATAATACCCAGAATTATGAAATTCTTTAAAAGTAAACTTATAATTACAAAAAATATAAAAAAAATAAGCTGAACATTTAAAAGATTGTTTAAAATTCTCAAAGAAATAAAGGTACCAGGACACGTCTTCGTGCTCAGTATAATAGATATAGATAGCAATTATTTTTTGATGTTCCTAGAAGCATTGGGCTATCTGTTAATAAGTAGTATTTTTAAGTTGTATTTTAGTAATTATTATCCTAAAATTTTTAGATGCAAAAATCTGTTTTTATTTAATTATGTTTTACAATCGAATAAACTGTCATTCTTTTGGATTCCAAAGTAGAGAAAAATGTTAAATATAAAAAAGCTGTTTTGTTTGTACTTTATAAGTATTATATTTAAGGTTTCATTATAAATGCTTGTCCCAAATGTTTCGTGGCAAAAAACTGCGTTTTTATGCAATATGATGTTTTTCAATCGATAATCAACTGCCATTACTTTGGATTAAAATAAAGAACAAAATATTAAACAACATTAACTAACAAGTCATTTCAGTAAATGGTTTATTTTTATGTATAAAATAGTTAGAAATGATTTTTAAGCATCACTTTTTACTAGGAAAAGAGAATCTTATATAAAGAGATACATTTTCCTAAAAATTTAACTCAGTTTGAAGCATTCTATGCAAATGCAAAATATTTTTCGATGTAGCCAATAAAAGCGTGTGCTCTGTGAAATAAGAATCGAACGATGCAGCCTCGCGCCATTTGAGCGCCGGTGTATAAGCAAACCTTGTCAGGACATACAGCGAGTGCTTCTCCGCAAGATGTAAGACCGGAATTTCCCGGTAAAAAATTTAGACAGCACCACCGGGGGATTCCCTCGTAAAATGGTAAAACAGCAAATGGACAGGTCCGCGGTGGCGACGCCTGCTTTCCCTCGCCCAGACGCCAGCCGTCCTCGGGATTTACATTTTCAGATATTCAATAGGCCCTCTCTCTCTCTCCCTCTAGTTTCTCCTCTCCGCGGCCACCTTCCCGGGATCCCCATGTGTTTTCTCCCCGGATAAAAAGAAAAGAAAAGAAAAGTACATAAGAAGGCGGACCCTCTTCTCTCGCCTCGTTCAATTTCCGCCTCCCGATACCAGCGCGGCCGCGCGATCACCGCTGCCTGTGTGCAAGTCTTGTTTGTCCTGCTCTCGCCGTAAGCTTTCCGTTTCAGCGCAGCAGCGGCGCGCTTTTAGCGTTTCACCTACCCGCGCTGAGGGAAATTTTCCATTTTCGCCGCGCGGAAAATACAACTCCCGGGCCACTTTGCTCCGGGACACGCGGCCCGCTGCTTTTCTCAGTTTAAGGGCGACGTTAAGGGCCGGGCGCCTCTTTACTGCTCGGCAGGAGAACCGCCCCACGCTTGGCCAGCCCAACTGTCCGGCTGCTCGTTTTTTCGCTTTAAGGAAACGCGGTAAAAGTTATTTTTTACCGTAAATATTTTTAAACGGTTCTATTCGAGTAGAAAATCCGAACTTATAACGGGGTTACTGGACGCTTTGTGCTAAACTAATCGGAGTAAAACTTTATTATGATGTTCGCCGGGGCTTTTAAACTAAATAATTAATCGATGAACTCAGTTGATTACTCATTGTGGGTCACGGATTCTTGCAAAACTTCGAGCAATACTTTATTGCGTCGAAATATGAAGAATGTCGAAGTAGTAAGGTCTACTACTAAAAATTTGTTGTCTTAGGTCTCAAAAAATTTGATCATGTAGAATAGAATATTTGAAAATGAACACCCATATCGACTTAAACAATCAAATGCCAGTACTTTATATACCTGTTAATTGTCAACAAAAGAAATGTAAAATATTTATCTAATCCTCAAAATAGATCTTTAGAGCTGTGATTTTTAAAATGTTAATCCTTAGACCTTATTACATTAGTTTTCTTCAAATTTTGAAATCTCGAAACATTGGCCAAAGTTTTGTAGGAAACCGTGACCCACAGGTCACGTCCTATAGTCGGTTGATCATGAATTAATCACGTGCTTTATTATGCAAGACCTAATATGACGTTTAAGATCCAATATTATCCACCAATTTAATTAATAATCAAACACTGTTTACTCTTTGTTTTATAGGATTAAAATGGCCCTCCTTTGTTTTTAATTAACGTTACTTTTCTACACACCATATCAATAAAACGTGAGGTATACAAAAACAAAATAAATACCAATAAATACCAATTTACACAATACCACACAACAATATTAATCACTGTTATAAAATACATAATGTATCATTTTTCTCTCGTTATTTCGATATTGACGCGACGAAAATGTTTTTTATTTTATACAATGTTTATTTTCCTCGTAAAAACCTAATGGAATATTATTGGTTTGAAAACTAAAAAGAATATCCATGTTATATGATATTCAAAAATAAATTTAATTTTGTATATTCGTTATTGAATGAATATAACTCCATCACATAACTAGAGTTCCTGCAATCGATTTGATATATTGTTATTTAAATTCTCGTGATTTTCAATTGAAGACGTGTTTCCGGCCTTTCATTAAATCGAAAGCACGACGATTAAAGTTAAAAAGTTCATGCGAACGGACACGCAAACTTCGCGCACCGCTGCGGCGCCACGAAGACAGGGCAACTTCGTGAAACATTCATCGGACACATAAAAAATCCCATCAAAACTGAAAAATTGTTTATTGCATGCAATCGAGGCCTCCTTCGCGCCGGAGTGTTTCATCTGCAAATAAAATTTGCCCCTCCGACCGTCGCGTTGAGTGAAGACTGGAATCTTTGCATTTCCGGAGCGAAGTGGAAAAGGGAACGACTCGAAGTAGTTGACGACTCCGGTGCGCCGGGGAGGAAGATAAAACGGGTGAAAAAAAGAGAGAGAACGATGCGCGCATGCGCACTCAATTTTCGCAAATCCGATTAGCGAGCGGGAAGGCCGCCGACTCCAAGCCGTTGTAACCGAACGAAGCATACGCAAAGGAGGTAAAAAAATGTATAGTTTCGATGGAAAATATTTGCCTAACGCGGCTGTTTTACTTTCGCATTTTTTTTTTTTTAATCCACTCGAAATTCCTCCCGGCCAATATTTTGTCGCCCATCGCGAAAATGTCCGGCGCATTTGAAAAAAAGTCAAGGAGGTTAGCTGTTGCTTTGTCGATGGTGCTCGAAAATTTTTCGAGTGGTAAAATTTTGTGCGTCCGCCCCTATCGAGTTCTTTTTACAGCGAAATTTATTGAATTTATGTCGATAGCCGGTCGCGTGCGATTTTTTTCTTTTAAAATCTTGGGAAGCAGCGGAACCTTCCCTTTTTTTCTGCCTCCAATCGAGTGGCCCGGCGAGCGGAACTTTTTTAATCGTTCGAAAGGAAAGTTATTGTTTCCGCGAATGATATGAAGATCGCGCATTCGCGGAGTAGGGTTTCATATGTGCAGAAGTTTTGAATATTTCTTAAAAAGTTATTCCGGCGCGGAAACTATTTGCTTTTAGCATATAGAGTGTATTACACTCGAGCTTTCGAAGAAATCCATAAAAGTCCTTTTATTGAAAATAGCGTCGAGCACGGCGTTTTACATATTACTAAAAGTTTAAGGGAAAACTTTATTTGAAAATTGGCGCGCCCCTGAGTCTTATTTTAAATTAAAATCTGCAGATGCAAATTTTTGAAATAAAGAACAATTTTACTGACAGCAAAGAATTGTTCTTTAAACAAGGACCTAGCAACTACATATCATTACTTGGTAACAATTTTTTAGTTATTGAAATATCCGGAAAAGTATTACAGATTTAAAGCTTTGAAAACTTTGTTGAAATATATTCACTAAAGTTGAGAAATTCACGTTTTGAATTGGAAACGGAGACTTATATCAGAAACAATTTATGTTAAGTGTAAGAAAATCCGATCAATGTGAAGGATGTCTCTAGCCTTCACAGCACTTACTTATATTCCAATATATAATGCCATTATCTGTATCTATTATGATATATAATGCACTTGTCTATTCTGATTCTTGAATCTATCATCAATTTTTCTTTCTTGTATATTAATGAGTATAATATTCTTTCATATTCAGATGCAAAAGCGTCAAACACGGAAGCAAACGATATTGTGACATATGTTAAGGACCATATATAACAATTTTGACATATGAAATATTCTGCTTTAAAAAAGCAGTGAGTAAATGCTGGATAATCAAAAAGATTCATTTAAAGACAAATTTGTAGGACCACCTGCTTACACTTTCAGTTAAGGACAAGTAAGTCATTTGTTACGCTTTCACCTGTTAATTTTTTGATCTGTCGATTTTAACAAATAGGGCTTATTCATTCAAGAATCGGAATTCCTTTCAAAGACTTGTAGTTGAACTTCTCGTTTGAGTTCATGGAAATTATAAACTTCAGTTCTTTTAAATTTCCATTGAATGTTGTTTGTTTGGAGAGCGTTTAAAAAAGAACGTTCAAAGACAAAAGTTGTTCGGGTCAGAAGGGGGCAACTGGTGATGACCCTGACCTTCATTTTCAAGATTAGTTGAAGGTCAACTTATGCTTTTTAAAATAGGAATCCCTAATGTTGTCTTTAGATTCTGAATGATCAGAAAATTTTAAGTACAAATTATTATCTACATTAGCCTTACTAGGAGGATGACAACTCTCTGGGTCACCGATATGCATAAAACGTTGGAAATTGTTTTCTGGTAGTAAATCACTTCTGATTAGGTTCCAGTTAGACCTCTAGGGGTCAAAGTGCCCCGTATATGTAAAAATCTCTGGCAAAACAAAAAATAACACAGGTTCCTTCACTTTCAAGAAATTAGATTTAAATTTTACAAAACCAGATACAGTAGCATCTTGATATATTGCCATCTCCGGGATGAGAAGAGCGAAAAATTCTCAAAAATGGCAATATAACTCCTGCCTCCGCTCGGCTGTTTTTAAACGCTCTAAAACGTTGCACCGTTAGCTTCTGACACATCAGTGACGGGAACGCGTGTTCGTCTGCCTGTGAAGAGGGATTTGGCCTTGACGGCAATATAGCCCGCGGGAATATATCGAGCGACTGCTGTATCCTCTTCCCGATCATCATTCTCGGTGAATTTGCGCGATGCGCATTCTCCATTACCAATGCCGCAGCCCTCCGAATTCGAAAAATGTTCACAATAAAATTGCCTTGTCCAGGGGATTTCGGTACAGCGTTGCAGGCTCCACGTGCGTTAAGATGAAAAATGGCGTTCGCGCTGTTTTCCAGCTCAGTAAAGGGATCGGGTGAATTCCGGGTGGTATAGCGGTGGCTCTCAATCAATCGCGGCCGCGATGTATCTTTCGGCCGGGGGGCCGATAAAATCGCTAACAGCGGCGCGCGACAAACGGCCCGGCCGGCCGGCCATTCCGCGAAGCCCCGGCATTACTCCCCGGGAAGCCCTTAACTCCCGCAAGAATACGGCCGGAAGCGAAAGGAGGATCCCCGGGCTCTGCCGACGTACGATTGCGCCCCGGCATCTCGCTCACCGCCGTAATTCCTGGCAGGAAGCACGTGAGAGAGCCCCGGGAGCGCGCGACACAATTGGAAACGTGTTTCTGACGGGGCGACGCGCAATCGCGTTTCCTCCGAAATCCGACGGGGAGGGGGGCAAAGCGAGCGACGCGCGTGACTCTAAACGGGCGACGACGACGACGGCGGTTATTAAGAGACTCGCGGCGCGATCTAATGAAGTCGTCGGCCTTGCGTTAACGCACTTAACGCTGCTGTTCTTTGCCGGGCCTGCTAATCTCGACGCTTAGCTTTTCATTAACTTTTAACGCTTTTTAATTACCTGCCTTTTTAAATGCTCTACTTATTTCGTACTATGTTTTCTTTCTTATTCGTTGGAAAAGTGTGAACGAATTTCAGATTGCCTTTTAACGGAGTTTACTAGCAAGTGAATATTCGAATAATTCTACGTCTAATTCAATTAGTAGTTGATCTGACATTATCGAATTTGATGGAGGAATAAAGGATACATTTTTTCTCTTCTACATAAATCTAAAATTTATTTCAACAAGCAGTGATGCTGCCATATCACAGTTTTGCCTAGTCTTGCTGGGTGTGTAAATTTTCTTTTTTATTTTCTATTGAACTAATTAACAATAGAAGCCATGAATGATAGTTTTAAAGGTATGATTACAATCTGCTAAGAGTATTTTTTTATTCTCAAAAAAATTCTTAATTAAATCTTGTTGTTTCTTGTTCGTTAATTCACAAGTTACGAAATTAAACATTTATTTCTTTATCACATTTTGTATGTTAAATACAACAAAACTTGAAAATTATTCCGTCACTTATGCATTAATGTACGGATTTGAAATTTGCATGGAAGCATTCTTTTACAACTTATCTTTATGTAAAATCTCATCAAAATCTTTACATTAATTCTTTTATCCAGTAAACTACCTTGATGATGAATACATTTTCATCCCGACTTTCCTTTATGTACTATAAACATCAACTATGCAGGGAGATTAAGTCTATATTAACCGTGAACAGTATTGAATAAAATCTCGAAAAATGAATCAAAAGAGTTTTTTAATAGGATTAATTCCGGATTAATTCAGAAAAGTAGTTTTCGTAAATCAATACTGATAACGAAGATGCAGAGAGAATAAATAAAGATTTTGTAGTTTGACAAATTGATGTTTGTTTTGAAATGTGAAGTAAAATAAAACAGATTGAAGAATATCACCGATAACAATATATGAACAATTTTTGTTGAAATTCGACGGGCATCGGTGCACGTGACAGGTAATCATTGTTATATTGATCCTCTATCGAATATGTACATGTTTTCTTTTTATTCATTCGAAAATATTGAATTTACTTCAGAAATTATAAAATATTATTTTCATAGACCAAACTGTTATTAGATTATTTTTCCATTTTTTAAATTGAGTATATTCAGGCAAATATTTGCGGATTCAAAGTATGTAAAAGATAATTGAAATGCCTTCAATCGAGAGACTGAGCTTCCCAGTCGGAATTTTAGTATAATTTTGAAATTATAGAGTTAAAATAAAAAAATTTTGCTTTTAGATTTTAATTAGTAATTAGTTTAACACCAATGAACCCGTCAAAAGATTAAGACACAAATTGTGACCTTAACGTAAATACGAAAGATTATTGTTGCATTGTACACTAAAATAACAGCTTTTAAAAAGGTAAAATAGGGCCCTAAAAACTTTTGGCATTAAAATTTTATACGCTGCTTTTATATGCACAAAAGCTTATCGACCTATAAATTATAAGCTTTACGACAACACGAAGCGTTAGAATACGCACTGCCCACCATTTATATTATTTTACGCGCGTAAACAATTTAAATTATGGACGCCAAAGTGTTCTCCCCGCGTTTTATTACTTCAGCTCGCATTCATAATTCCATACATTTTTCAATTTATTATTTACAACAACAGCTCGAATCAAAGACTGACCAACTACTCATCACCAGTGCTCGCACTGAAATCTTTTGCAATTTTAATTACTTTCGTACAGTACTAAAATGCAAAAAAAAAATAAACTTAACAAACTGAATCTCTTTAAAACTAATCAATGTATATCGATCAAATTTTGTACAAGTATTAGCTATGACACCAACTATATTTACTGTAAATTTCAAGTCAATACAAAAAGCTATTCTAGAGAAATCAAAACTTGAAAAAAAATATTTAAAAAATATAAATTTAAATATTTTTAAAATTTATCTACATTTTCCAAAAATAGTGCATTTCGCTTCCAAACACCTTAAAAGCCATTTATTTTATTAATTTACGGGATTTCTCCCTTTTACAATAAAAATACAAAATTTTAGCAAAATGACGCATATACCTCAATAAAATTTTAACAATAAAATTTTAATAATTTTTGCCCTACATCAGTTTTAAACAATAGATGTGTATACATCGTAGGATCACAAATGTATAGAAGATTCCAATTTCTTCTTAATCTATGTACCACAGAATTAAACGTATAATTATTGCGACATGCAATTTCTAATAGGTACCTCCGATTTCTAACCAAATACGCACAGTCCTTAATTTCAAACATAGCATCTATTGCTTCTAACTGACTGCCAGATTCCAGAATGTTATAAATAAACAGCATATCCCTTACCTCATGAACAGATTTGATGCTGTGAATATTAAAATATCTTGAAACATCAGTATAATCATGATCAAATCTGTTCATGGGTACATAAAATCTATAGGCTAAGTGTCTTGAAAGCCTGCATTGAGTAGATATTTATAATATATTTTTAAAAAAACTTAAAAAATCACTATTATAAAGAGGAAGCAAAAACAATGAATTAATGAAAAAAAGGTACGAGAGTCACATTGCTGATTAAACGGTGCCCTCACGCGTCGCCAGTCGCATGATGAGGCTGCGACGAGAGCCCGGGCGATCGTTAATCGGTATTCATCGACTCGGCGGATGATGAATTTAACGCGAGTTTAACCGGACCGAGGAGAAGAGCGATCCCGGGGAATCGACGTTGGGGACGCGCGAGCTCGAGGAGCGCACCCCCTCCTGCCCTCCCCACCCCACCGGCTCCCGCGCGTGAACGAGATGGAGCGATAATGTATATCGACGCGACGAAATGGCTCTGGAGAGGCAGCGAGCGTGGGCTAATCGATAAATCGATGCATGCGGGCCGGATGGATGCGCGCCGCTCCCGATTTCAGAATATGCAAAATTCACGGGAACTTGAGTGGGTGGGAGGAGGCACAAGGCGGCTCCTGCGCCTGAAATTTCAACGTTTCTACGACGATGGAGATCGCGCTGTGTATCGGCGCGCGGGGCAGGCTCGCCGGTGAATTCGTTTAAATGACTTGATTAAACTCGTTCTGGCTAATAATGCAGTTGGTTGCTTATCGGGGGCGATTGGAAGTTGTTGTTGCTGAAACTTCACCGTAAAAATTACGGGAAAAAACGTAATCGTCGGACGGTTTGTCATCTTGAAAATTTTTATGGGAAAATCATTGCAAATTTTACGCTGAGCTTGCACGATACGAAAAGCTCCGCAAAAATTACGGTGATGTAAGTTTTTCTCGTAAAAATTACGAAGCTTTGCCTGTAAAAATTGCGAAGTTTTTCTCGTAAAAATTACGGAGCTTTTCGTATCGTGCAAGCTCCGCGTAAAATTGACAATGATTTTCCCGTAAAAATTCCAAGACGGCAAACCGTCCTACGATTACGTTTCTTCCCGTCATTTTTACGGTGAGCTTCACCGTAAATTTTACGGGAAAATTCTCTGTGTGGAGATGGTCGGCGAGGCGACTGTTTAAAATACGAAACGCACGGATTTTTCGACGCACTCGATAATTTATTTGCGCGAGTGCGTCTTGTCGGCTGTTCTCGACAGTGAAATGTATCGGTAAACACGAAATTTTTTTTGGAGGGCTACGCGAACGTCGACAGTGACGCTACGTTATGGATCGATATTTTGGAAAGTGCAGGTGAACTCTGATGCATTGGCCGGGCCAATTCAAGTTGCCTACCGAAGTTTATTCCTAAAATGTACTTGGCAGTCATCTGTATTGGACACGCGCACTTTTTCCAGTGGCAATTTCACCCTGAGCGCGAGGAATGAAAGACTTCAAAATTGAAATACTGTAAAATTTTCTTTTCAGTATTGCACGCGCTTTACATATTTCTTATATTGTGGATAAAATGTAAGTTTATACCATTGAAATGAGGAATAAGGGTCGGAAAATTCTGCAGGAATTGTTTTGGTATTTCTACTATGGTTTAATTTTTCGAAACAAAATACGAGTGCATCTCCTTCAGCACTCGTATTTCAGTCTGCCTATTCAAATTGAAAATATATTCTAAATTAATGAAAAAAAAAAAAAAAAAATTTTTAGCTGTACAGAATTGTTATCAAGCCAAATCCGGAATTAAACTTCAAAAAGTCAATTTGTCCTCTACTCAAATTTTCGAGTTTCATCAGCCGCGTTCGCAGCTCAATATTTTCCAAGCAGTCGGAAGACTCGAGACGCCGAGAGCAAATTGACGGAGATTTCGAAATCCAAAAGGGGGGAGAGGTGGAATCACGTACTATGCAAGTAAAAGACTCACCCATGGCGGGGGCGTAGATGTTGAGGTAGAGGCAGTCCTCGCTCTGATTGCGCAGATGCGGCAGTATCCTCTTCAGGTACTCGAGCCTGCCCTTGGGCATGCGCTCGAGCGCCTCTTGCTCCGCCGAGACGTCCGGCAGCTTCTGCGGGCAGACCGGACCCAGTTTCTCCGCCAATCTGAAATTCATGTAATCGTCCGCTTCACGTGTCGCTCAGATTTCCTCGCCGCGGCTTACATCCGGGGCCGCCGCTCGAATTATGCCCTCCGCCGCGCCAATTTCCCCCTGATTGGAGCGCGGAATTCGATTTCGCGTCGGGAGCGGCGGCCGACTGCGCATTTATAAAAAATTCAAGCAGCCGCGCTTGATTTTATTATTTTTTCCGACCGTCGAATTTACCGGCTCTTAAATTTTAAAGGCCGGCGCGTTCGGGAATTTTTGGAAAGCTCTCCATCCGCCGGAACATGCAGAGCCGCTCGGCGGCATCAATCACCGGGTGAAACTAGTCCCGGGCCATTACAAAAAAATACACGACGCGACGGGGGGTTTAATGAATTTTTAAACTCACAGCCGGATGAAATTCGTCCTCCTCGCGGCATTAAAAAATGAGTTATTCTGCCACATTCACTCTGCGTCCGCCGGAGCGAGCCGCGAAATCTTAACTGCCGGTTTTCTTTGAAAAATTTACTTTCGCCATCAATAACCCAACCCTCCGGACCTTTTTAAAGAAAAAAAAGTGGGACAAAAAGAGAGTGGAGAGGCTGGCGCGCGCGGGCGCGACCCCCCTGAGCACGTATCGGCCGGACCGGAGAAGCGGATCAGCTCCGGAGGAAAAAAAAGAAGGAGGAAGGGAGGTAAGAAGCGGGGAAGGAAGCTGGTGTATGATTAATGACTCACTTGTTTCCGTCCCAGGGGCTTAGCGCCCTTGTTGGCGAGAAGCGATTGCCACCGGTTGGCGGCATCGCGTACGGCACCCCGAGGTACAGGTCGATCGGCTTCAGGTACCTCGTGTTCTCGAACGACATCGTAAGGCCCTGGATCTTTCCGTACCTGCAGGCAACACAATAGAGTCCCTTATTCATTTTACAATTGACTATTATCTATATTTATGCTTAAAATATTATGCTCTAATCCTACTATAGGCGAGCCTTTAACGAGATGAGATTTGTCTCGAAGATTTTCGATGAGATGAAGTGAAATCTACTTTGGTGTCGACAATGTCTTGAAAAAATAAATGGAAACGAAATTTTTTTAAAAGAACGAGACTGTGTACTTGACATGTTTGAAAATAAAATCCTTTTTTTCGCTGCATTAGTGAGGGAGCTATTTATAAATTATTGTTTCAAAATAATACATAGAAAGAATGAATGAAACGGATATTTAAAAATATCTAATCTAAATTCGTATTATCATAAATCTAAAATATACAGTATTAAAATCACCAACCATCTTCAAAAGAATCCTATTAACCGACCGAGCGTTAGCGAGGGAGGAATTGCTGCTAGTTTTACATTATATGGCGTGCCTCATTTGAAGGTCACTCCTAATATTTATTCAGCGTAGCATTTTCAGAAAAATTATTTTAAACATACATTGTTTGTTTGGAATAAAGTAACCGCTGAATTTAAATTTTATGTTGACCTTCATTTTCAATGACATTCGTAGGTCAACTTGTGTTTACAATTGAAAACCCCTATTTTGAACTTCTGATGTCGAAAAAGAATATCATATTTTATAAAATAAGAATTACCATTGATTTTAACATCATTAGTAGAAGAAATTACAAGCCATTTGGATCCAATTGATTCCTAGCAAGGATACATGGATACTGAAGTCCAAGATAGAGGTTGCGTACTGTATACACATGTTGACCTACAAATGACCTTGAAAATGAAGGTCAGAGTCAAATACAAGTTCACTTCCCTATGGCCACCTCCAACCGTATGGCTTTTGTTATTCCTTTGGGCTATAAATAAGCGTATTTAAATTGGATCTTGACCTTCATTTTCAAGGTCATTTGAAAGTCAACCTATCTGTTTTTTAATATTTAAATGCAACTGTTAAAATAAGGTATCCTGTTCAACATTTCGAATTTGTTATTTTCTAATTAGCAGATTAGCATTCACGTAGGATTGAAGGATTATTGTTAGATCAGTTAATCTGATTATCAATCCATTCATTATGAAAATAAACAGCAAATGATAAATAAAATTCAGATATCTTATGTTTTTCAATTTCCTAGTAGTTTGCTAACTGGGTCCGATAAATAGTTATCTTTTACAAACATTGCAGTTCGTCCTGTTTGTCTGTATTCTACGAAATGATTTGTTTTCGGATAAAGTGTCCATGACTCATAATTCCTTGCAACGACAGCGCATGTAGCCAAATATTTCGACCTTAGTTGCCCGCGCTGTGGATCCCACGCAAACACTGGAGGGACCGAACAGCTTGGCATTAGAAAACAAGCCATTTCCCTTTGGTTACACCAACTGGGAAAAATTCGGTAGCGGGGATCGAATGGACTTCTCGTGTATACCATTTCGCATGAACGGCGTGCGTAAACAACCACTTTTCGATACGACGCAACGATGTTATTCAGCCGGTAAGCTTAGACGCATCTTGGGGTGCAGACAAAAAAGCGCCAGCCACGCGATCCTTCAAGATGAAAGGAAAACAGCCGGGCGCGATAGGTCGACGAGGGCCAATGATTTGCATCGGATAAAATATGGAGCGACGGCACTTCGAATGGCGAATAGCTTAATTTCGGTAGATACGCGCCAGGACGATTCAATATCGAGGGCGCCGACTACTCATCGGTTTGAGCGATGAACCCGCGGCGAAAGAAGCCATTTACCGGCGAGGGGTGCGCGAGCAAATTATAGTCTAACGCGACCACATGTCGCCGGGAGGGTGGGGCTGGCAGCGAGAAAGTCATTTTTACGTTATGACGACAAACTTTTTCACACGTGCTGTCCTTGATATTCAGCTAGTTACAGCCGTCCCTCCGCAGACCATCATTTGTTTTGCTCGTTTTTACATCGTTTGCCTGATACACTGGAACTATTTACTGGTGGGAACGCTGACCGTCCTCTTACCCTCTAAATCACATCTTTTTTATCGAAAAATGGTGAGGTTGACAAAAAAGCGAATTCAAATTTATAACGCAACGAGTTTGCTTCTGTATCCAGCGGAAACCCTCCGTGGTACTCGTCGACAAAGCATTATCGGTCTGCGATAAGAGTGGCTTTATAAAAAAAATTCGGGATAAGAGGATATTTGAGAAATGTTTTCGATCAACGGCGAAATGAATCTAATTCACAAGACAAAAAGACTATCCAATTCGCGTAGACCATCGGTCGAGAGGTTCTTGACATAGAAGAAAACGAGCGAGACTTACACGTGGATAAATCACGCGGTATCTCTACATCACTTTTCTCTTCTTGCACTAACGTCTGCACTTTATTTCAAAGTAAATAAACGCTTGGAAGAAACAATCTACAATTTCGACGAAGAACAAAATTTAAAAAAACTAAATTCCACCGCAGGTATCGTTAAAATTTGTCGATTCCAATTTAAATTTTATTTTAAAGAATGCAGAAAAATATAAATATTGTCAAGGCAGTTTTTCAATATTTAATTTATTATAAAATGATAAAGTTGATGCGACTTCATCACGTCTTTCTGAATGCATGTCACGTAATGTATGACGAGTTACCCTATCGTTCAGTGGTCTCTAGTGAAAGCTCCGAAATAATTTCAAATTGTACGTGGCCGACCGTTGTTGGTTTATACTACTGGAATATTATTGTTTACATTTTTGTAGCTATACCTATCTAACCTAAGCTTGTTGTTTTTACGCCTTGCATTTCTGTACTTGCAAGACAATGGCATTTTCATTCAGAAATGTTATCAACATCTCTAAATTAATGTTCATTTAAACACAGGAGCAATATGACATTACATCACATACAATACAAAGGCCATTTATACTGCACAGAAACTTTTTTATATCATATTAAATATAGTATGAAAAAGAAAGCTGTGTTAACGGTATTATTTTTTGTGTACACTTTTCATTAAAATAAAAATTAAAGTCAAAATCGATACCATGCTTCGCAACGAAGACTTAATACCTTTCATCCTTAGTGGACATCTAGAACCCAGTGCACTTTACGGTATTTTAAATGTTGTCTTATTTAATATCATTTACTTTTCCATTTAAAGCGTTTGCTATTACCATGTTGACATCCTCAAAAGATGAAACCACCAAGGATTATTGGGTTATTCGATTATTGGAGTAACTGATTATCAGTTAATAAGCTGGACTTTAGATCACATTTTCATCTTGAAATAAATTTCCAAACTAGCACTTCACACATATCGATAGACAATAAATATTTCCCCTCAATTTCTGTAGAAGATTAAATAGACAATTATTTTCCTCCGCGCAGCCCATACAATGTCGTTAAAATTAACGACACCCCGAAGACGATCATCGGAGCCCGTTAAAATCACCAATTACCGTAACTCGGGGTAGTGCGCAATGAAATCAGTGACCGTAAGATAGGAGCGCGTGCCTCACTCACCTCGTCTGGACGACCCGGGGATTGCGCTGAGTCTTGGCGGCGAGGGCGTGGGTGCGGCCGGGCAGCGCGAGCGTCAGCAGGAGGCAGAGCGCGATGGCGAGCAGCGAGGGGGCCGGTGGCCGGTCCATCCTGAGGGCGGCAGCCGCCGCGCCCCGACGTCCACCCCCTCCTCCACCTCGGACGAGGCCCGCGGCTCAGGCGCCACTCTCCCCACCCGGGGCTCGGGCGCGCACACACACACACGGGTGGGCGAGCGCCTGCGCGGGTCAATTAAATTTTTCCCCGGGGTCGAAAAAATCGAGGCGCGAATCGCCGTCCAAGAGTTGCGCTCGGCTGGGCACCTCCTCTACGTCCGGCCGTCGCGCACTCGAGAATGTCTTATCCGTTCGTTAATCCAATTAAGGCGGCGCTCTGGCATCGCAGGCTCGCGCTCGGCGAGGGGCCACCGGTAGGAAGGTGGCTGCCGTTTTCTCTCCCTCTCTCTTATCTACCTCCACCCGACGGCAATCTATCCTTAGATTTTTCGCCTCTCGAGGCGCCGCCAGTCGAGCGGCTCTTCCGCCAAGCTGCTCACTGCTTCCACGTCCTCCGCCTTCGCCTCCTGCCAATTCCTGCAACAGGAAAAAAAAAACGTCGTTGGTATTTCATTAGTGTGCTCGGGATCTTCCAGCCCGACTCCACGCGTTCTATTTCGCATTTGCTTCAATTAAGCAGCCGAGCTATCGTTTAGCTCCGGTCCTTATTTTCTTTCTTTTTTTCTTTTCTTTTTTTGTTAATTCTCGGCAAACTCTATGAAATAAGATTTCCACCAGTGTACAGGCAAGCGTATAAGAAACTTCTCTAGCGAAAACAAATAATTGCAAATCACAGTTCGTATCTGAAAATGCGAGAGGAAAAATAAAGCAAAGAAAAATAAAAATTAAAAAAATAAATAAAAAAGCAAAAAAAAATTGCAAAAGTTGAGATGCAGTTACGCTTCGCTGCTGTTAATATTTTTTAATTGCGAAATACAGTTTGGAAGTAAAGAATAGTGTAGAAAACAGAAAATATGAACTTTGACTTTTTTTTAAATTTATATAATTGCTTGAACCCTTGATAACTAGAGATAACTACGCTAAAGGCGTAAATTCTTTTGTCGTATCACATTTTTCAAATAAAATGTATCCATCCAATGAAATGTATAGTTAATTTTAAGCATTCAATGTGGCATCGAATAAATGTTGGAAACATTTTCAAAATTTATAGCTAATTTTATAATAGTATCATGAAAATGTTAACGAACTGGTCACTCGATTCTGAGATTATAATCTTCTAAGAAATTTCAAAAGAACCTCATGTATACATTAATGACATTGAATCATCAAATTTATGACTACATCACAAAACAACGTTTTTCTACATTATTATTAAAAATCTGCGAAGATACCCAAATTATTGAAGTGTCGACGAGTGCAAATAAATTGCAAGTCAAAATTGGAGATTACGTCGAAGTAATGAGCCTTTCTAATGAGGCTTGCATCAGTTCGATTATTTTCCCGCGTGGGTCGATCATCCGTTTTTTCTCTGCCAGGCGAGATTTCGCGCGATTTACCGCGGAAGCCCTGGAGACGGCTCGGCCAAATCTCATGTTTTATGCAGCTCAATGCAAATCGCATCGCCGCGTATAAAGTACAAGCAGCCGAGGAATGGAGCCGGAGCGACGTATACAAATTTTCGCGAAATTCCTGAAGCCCGCGGAGCGGGCGAAAGTTAAAGGTGGAAAAATCTTATTTAGATTATCGCCAAGCGGCTGCGCACGCGCAAAGCGGGGGCTGTGCGCGTTCTGCCGCCTCGCGCGACGATAAAACACGCGGGGAGTTCGGAAAAGTTAATATCTTGATGCACTTTCAAAAAGTATTCCCCCGGCTTTGAAATCGAATTTTTTTTCTACGTCACGCGCTATCGGATGTCGGGGAACTTCTCACCCGGCGAGCGCGCGCGCGCGCCAGAGGGGGTGGGAAGTGTCGCTCCGATGCCCGAGGAGAATTAAAACTGACTTTTTTTTCACCGTCATTTTAGCCGGATAAGCCGAGCCCGCGCGTCAATTATCGTATTCGCCCCGCCTCGCTAAAAACGAAATGATCAAAGTCGATTCTTTAATCAGGTTGCGCGATTCCAGCCGCTCGTAAATTTTCACGCTCATTAGGACAACATTAATTTACTAACTTTTGAAAAATATCGCATGATTTATCGTGCGACAAATCGGGTAATAAATCGTCCGACACTTTTTAATCCTATTTTTTTTATCGTTTGCATTATAAAACCCGAGTTTCCGTTTTTTTTACTCTGAGCATCTGCAAAACTTAGCTCGATAATTAAATGGTTAAATGAGCAATTATTTAAATGATTATTTGTTTTAATAATAGATAATTTTAATAATTTTAATAATTTTAATTTTTTTTATTTTAATACTAGATTGTAATTAATTATACATAGTATTTGTTTTTGGTTATATCAAAAGCAAAGGCAAAGGGAACTTGCAATGTTTATTTGTAAATAGGGACTTTGAAAATTGCGTATCTACAAAATGAGGAAAAAAAATGCAAGTAAACATTGCAAAAGCTCAAAATTTCAGGACAAATCTAAAAAGATTTTTTGGAATCTCGTAACATTTTTCCCTTAACCTCTTGAACGCGACCTTCTCGCAACATCCCCACGTGTCTCCGGCAGATTGCGTAACGAGGTAGCGCGTTTGTCATGCAAAAAGGGCACGAGTAACCTCAAAGGGGAGCCTCGCTGACGCGTGTACGCGCATTGGCACTCGCTCACGAACGGCTAGGTTCTCCACTCTTTTCCTCCCTTTCGCCCCCCCCCCTCTCTCTCTTTCTGTCGCCTGCACCGCGTGCGCTGAGCTGCTGGATTTTTTTTTCTTTTGCAACGCGACAGGGAGGCGGGTGCCTAGGCGGGCGATAATTAATACGGCGAATCGCGCATGCCGAGCTCTCGCGCACCTTTCATGTGCAAATCGCTGATTTGGCTTTTTCGCACGGGCTACACGCTTTGCGGTCGGCCCGCTGATTCTGAGCAAGCCGCAAGTTCGTTTGTCGGTTCGACATGCTCACTGGGCTCTGATAGTCTTACTATTCACTAGTAAAATGTAGATAATTAATTAATTATTATCCACGTACCTGTCACAAATCGCGTAAGAAATCCATGTACCTGTCGGTAGATAATGGATTTGTGACTAGAAATAACAGTATCATCATTAGTTTTTCGGAGTGTCTAGTCGCATAAAATTCACGCAAAATACGTGGATTTACGGGGATATAAGACACCAAATCTACAAAAATAAACGTAAATCTACGTATATCCACCTATATCCACGTAAATCTTACATCCATGTATATCCACGTAAATGCAAATACGGCTACAGGGGTACTTGCGTTATTGGGTTATTGGGTTATTAGGTTATTGGATTATTGGTTAAATCCATGTATTTTATGTGAATTTTGTGCGAATAGACCCACCGTAAATTTTTTCCCATATAAAAGATAATATCAATTTTACTATCATTAGATTAGAATAATTCCATGATTTTTATTCAAAGAAACGCATGATGTTTTTGTTATAACCAGTTACAATTGGGTAAATCGTGAAGCAGAAGCTTTCTTCACCGCTTAACCGTTTGGGTCTAAAAGTGGCCTATACAAAACTGATGCAGCAGATCGTTAGTGGAAAACACATCAAACTCAGATCCCACCTCGGTTAACAACATTCGGTCGTCCACCGTATTTGCCCCGGAGCTTCCACTTTTCCGCCGTGGCCTCGCGCACAAAAGGACTCGGTATCCTCTTCGGAACGACTAGCATGAGCCGGAGTCGGTCCGGTCCGATCGCGGGGCTGATCGTGAGGTGAGGAGAGATTGACTAGGCGTGATTTTGATGCTAGAACCGCACGCGTGCGGCATTTATTATATTGCCTTACTTTGTTACAATTGTTGCCCTTGGGGC
>JAXIUT010000037.1:18919872-18942895 GCA_035586675.1 Eurytoma californica | reverse complement strand
CTCGCTTCGCTCGGGACTGGAAACTTTTCCCTCGGGAATAATACTGCACTTTCCTCCCTTGTGACATAATGTACTATTATGATGATGATCTTCAATCCTTACTTACATATTTATATCGATTTAAGAAAACTATTGCCTGATTTATTCTTAATCGAACATTTTTTTAAATCATTATTTAACATTTCAAGTTTATAAGGGTAAATCGTATCCGTAACAAATATCGATGTCTGACCGTACTTGTCGGTTTCTACTTCCTTACATTAAATCTAGAAGAATATTAATATAACAATCAATGTTATAACGTCCATAAAATAAGTATATTATACTGTTTCTTAAATTTTTTAAGAGAAAAATATGAGAAAATGATTTTATAAATGCTATCTTAAGGTAAATTGAGGAGTTTTTCTGACTACTTTAACTTTCTGTTAAATAAATTTTTAAAATATCAAATAACAGTACATATACCGACTTATAACGGAACCACGGGCATTATTTCTCAGTATTAATTCCGTTCATTGCAATTGATAGACTTTTTCCGATTCGTTACCTTTCCCTTTGACTCCCATGAAAATTATTTTGGTAAATTCGAGCGCAGTAAACGCGTCAGAGTAAACGGACGTTTTGTTGAAAATAAAAAAAAAGCAGTTTCGAGCGTAGGCAAATAGAACAGATGGGGAATTCGGGGGCTCCCGTTACCGTAACTTTAGTTACAGTGTACCAACAAGTGGTGTGTTGTATCGCCAATAGAGTAAACTTTGGTAATATAAATGTCCGAATGGAAGAGAAATGGTTTTAGAGCTGCAGTGTTTGCGAGGGACCACTCGTGGCGCTTCTAACCTTGGGAGGGCGGAACTTTTAGAAAAAAAAAGAGGCGAGGCAAGCGGACTTGGGACGCTATTTTTTAATTTTCAGGCCGGGCAAAATCGGTCGCTTCGACGGCTGAATTATTTGATGCGTTTTCGAGGCAGCGATATGGAGATAACAGGTAACATTAACTTTATCTGCAATAACAAATGCAACGGGGGGACAAGCAAACAACGAACGCGTTTAAGGGCGGAATTACGTCACAAAGAAAACACTTTAATTAAAATTATTTCACGATTAAAATTAAAATAATTGCGCAATCGCTTTATAGCTCATCTCGTCTGTTGTTCAAATGAAACGGGTCACTTTGTTACTTGGTTTTAATGTATTTGAAATGATCATGGTATAAAGTTATTTCTTTTAATTTAAAATAAGCACACCGCAGTAATCCCCTTTAACCGCTGCGGAATGTTTCCATAAAATTGCCATTTTTAGCCGTGTATCGATTTTATTACCGCTCTTGCATGGAAAATAAATCCTGGTTTGAGCATTGCGGAGAAACCTTTTTTTAACAGTTTTACTGTTTCGCTTTATCCGGTGCATATTTTTACTCGGCCTTTAAATGGAAACCGATATTACTACAGAAATAATTATGATGTAAAACCTAGTTTTATTAAGAATAGATTTTTTTCTCTTTTTTTTTTACACAATGTCAAATGACATTTTAAAAATATTTAAACTCTGTATTACTGAAGGTAATATTTAAAAGTAAAGGATGACATTTGATTAGCGAGTTTATTAGAAAATATTAAATATAAAAAAATAATTTAGGGAAATGGCACGGGAGTCTTAAAAAAAAATAAACGTACACTTTGCTAAAATAAGTAGAAAAATCAATATTTGATGCAACATACAGTAGTAATAATTTCGAAAACTAACTTTTTCAATATGTCCTTTTTGATGCAGAGGAAATCAATTCGTATGCAGATACTCTATTTTGCATGAATTCTTTATTTATTTATTTATTATAATATTATACGGGCTAGAAGCCCATCACATAATTAACTTGTATAAAAAAATAAAAGAATATTATAAAAAATATAAAAGAAAAATATAATAAAATAATAAAATTAATAAGTTACCGTCAGGAAACACAGCGTATTTTTAAATATTCCAATTTGCTCAAGGCATATTAACCCCGCTGGAAGTGTATTCCATAAACGTTTCAAGCGACTAGTAGTAGCGTAAAAACCAAAATTGGATACTTTATCAGTTTTATAGGGTTCCTATTCATAATTAGCAAAGGCATCCTCCTTCAATTTAAATTCTATCATTTTTTTCGCTACAAATAAACTGAATCGATAAAAAAAAAAAATGAGTTCCGTGTTAAAACTGAAAAATCGAGGACACTTTTATTGACAAACTTGAAAATGATTATACGTACTAATTGATTATCCCGATTCATCATCGGTTACAATGAAGTTCCGAAACTTGGTCGGAGCCCGGTCGTCGCCGATAATTAATCGTCCCTTTAAGATTTAATTTATCGCCTTAATTTTTCACGCCGGACAAATTTACAGCCGGAGTCGTCCGAAATCTTCGGGGCGAGAGTGTCGCTAATAACTCGATAACGCCTCTCCCCCCATCACCCCCCACCCCCCGGGGCCCACGAGCCGGGCGTTCATTCGGAGTACAGTCGCGTCACGCGGTGAAAGGATCAATCGTGGGAGGTGGTGGGGGGATTCGGCTTCGTCATCGGAGCGCGGGAATTAGGCGGATGCGCGAAAACAATGGGGGCTGCGCCTGCCCCCCCTCTCCCCTGCCCCGGGGGCAGAAACTTTATTTTCGTCGCGAGGAGCTCCCGGTAATCCGAGATCCGAGTCTCGGGGACGCGCGCAGGATTTCTGAAAGCTTTCCGCGACGACGCCGGCGCGGGAAACTTTAATAATTAAGAAGTTTTACACGCCTCGCCCCACCCCCCCCCCCTCCCCCCGCTGCGCATCGGCATTACTATGTATATAAACGCCTAAGTGGATTACTAAATGTGCAAATCCTTTAAGGCCGAAATTTCGCCGGTCTACGACGCGACGACAGGCCGGCCGACAGATGATAGATTCCGCCGACGCTGATATTCTCGCGCCCGGATAATCTCGTTTATTGCACGGACCTTTTGTGTATATTGAAGGTGGAGAGAGGGAGAGAGGGGGGGGGGGGGGTTAATACGAAAACTTCGTAAAAATTTATGTGACCGCGACGATGATCGATAATTTCCTTTTTCGAAGCATAAGCAATTAGTACAAGTAGAAAGATACAGGTATCGTCAGATGCTAATCATTTTGTTTATTCTTCAAGGCAAGACGAGTAGAAACACGCAGGTGTAGTTAGAAGCGAAACATTTTGTGTATTCTTCAAGTCATTATTAGTAGAAACATGCAGATATGGTCAGACATGGAGTATATTGTTTATTCTTCAAGGCAGCATTAGTAGATACGTAGAGGTGTAGTCAGACGCGAATCATTTTATTTGACTGAGTAGAAACATAAAGGTATAGTCAGATGCGAATCAATTTGTTTATTCACCATGGTAGATAAGTAGAAAGATACTGTGTGGTCAGACGCGAATCATTTTGTTTATTCTCGGTGGCAGATAAGTAGAAACAAATAGGTATAGTCCGGCATAAATTAGTTTGTTTATTTTGCATGACTGGATAAGTAGAAGTACCGAGATACAGTCAGACGTAAATTGTTTCGTTTATTTTGCATCGCAAAGCGGGAATATTTTTTTTTTTGTTTGTTTTTGTTTTAATTAGTTAATTATGAAAGTATTATATCATAATCATATATATTATTTATTCCATAATATTTATAAACGCTCACTTATTTTGAGTTCCTGGATATTACTTTTTATTAATTTTTAAATACATCGTTAAATAAAATTTTTACCCTTTTCCTCACTCATTTTTCAACTCTAATCTTCTCTCTAATCATTTTTCTACTCCTGTTTTCATCGATGCATAATATTTTTCATTATTTTTAAAATTCAAATGTAAAAGAAAGATTCATCATTCACATTTATCCTTGACTATGAAGATACTTAATCACAGTCTGACCCAAAAAAAAGGCGAGATTTCGATGAAATTACAAAAATAAAATGATTAACAAGCGCAGCTCGTTAAAAAGTCGAAGTGGGTAGCGCGCGGCGCTGAATATTGAAAATCAGTAATTGGTTTGATGGATCCCGTTAAGTCTACCTCATCGACTCCGACCCCGGAATCACTTGGCGAGCTATCAGCCCTTGAGCGATATATCGGGTCAATATAGCGCAACGTGGCGTCGGCACTGACCCGGCCGGCGCGTAGCGGTCTCCCCCCCCCCCCCCCCTCTGAGCGGAGCCCCTCGGTTAATTAACAAAAGAAGCCCGCCGTCTCGTTAGCGCGGGCGACCCCGCGCAAACGACTTTCGGAAATTCATTAAAGTTCGTCCGGTGTAAATTTATCACACGCACCCGTCGCGCCCGGCCGAGAGACGTAAAAAGGCCGGGGTGGGTGGGAATTTATCGGGGCCCCGGATATGTAGGTCGGCGAATCGAAAAAAAGTTGCAGCGTAAGCGTTCCGCGATGCTCCAGCGCTGAGTGGGATGGGGTGGGGAAAATGGGGAGGTGGATAGTGCATGAATTATCGCGCGGCCTAGGACCGATTTGAGCCTTCATCCGACGACACGGAAACTCGGGCGACCTTACCTCGGCGCGCGCGCGCGGTGTATACCGAAGTTTGCGGCTTCGCCCCTTGCCTCGCCCGATCCTCCCCCACGCGCACTCCAAATGCCGATATATTGATTAAATTTGAATAAAGATTAATCGAATGGAGGAGTATGTGCCGGGGCGCTTACTTTCGCGAGCCTCTCCCGTTGTTTATCGTCGGCAATATATTTTTAATAAAAATTCAAATTTACCCAGGGAAAGGACTATCCGCGAACGAGCGGCCGCGACCCATTATCAATTCTAGTCCGCGCGCGCGCGCGTATGAGCCCCGGCGGCGAATTTAAATAATGAATGTTTTCGCCGCACCGCGGGACACGGACTGCGAAAATTAATCAACCCCGGCTCTTTTTCGATGCGCGGCTCAGCGGTGGCGGGGCATGAATTTGTAATTAAATTTAAAGCTTTGAATAAACAATTAAATTGAACACTGTGTTTTGAAATTTACAGAATGTTGTGAGCTTTTATTTTCGCCCGGTGGTATCGCACTCGATACTGGCTTCGATGAATATTAATAATCAGGTGTTATATTTACTGTTCGCTGGTTAATCAATAATCAATGATGTTTCCGTGCCTTTGACTGCGTTGCATAATTGATTAAATTTGGACACAATATGGAAGACTCTTAAGCGTATGTTCATCAAAATTAAGTACAGCATACAGATCTATATATTTTATACATCAGTTCCTGTAACGGCTTTAATTGTTTCATTATTTACATGTCTTTTTGTGTGTATGCTTTAATCATGATATTACTGCCCTTTCAATAAATTGCCGTGTATCAAAAATGTTTCTATACATGGAATTTTTAAATCAAGACACTTTTGCAAAAATAAACATTTTAAGATTTTCTTTTTTTTCTTGACTGTATGAAATGTTTTACCTTCAAAATGTACAGCAAGCGTAAACTAATAAACAAAATGGTACACTATAAATCTGAATTAGTGAAATTTAATATCTAGAGTGACACATTTCACAATATCCTGTCTAATATAATTAATTGAATACTTTTGATCTAGAGTCTGACACTATTGACATCGAATACGTGAAATTATAAAGATTTTTGCTAAACTGCGAAATAAATAATTTTTTGAAATGTTACAAAGATTTTTGATTTAATAGAAGATATATGTTTATGATTAATACGTACGAAACGTAATAACTAATACAAATATTTCTCCCGCATGCATCCCTAAAACGGAGCGTAAATTCAATATCAAGAGAAAAAGAAGTAAACACATTTTCATAAAAGCCCAAATGCGCTTTTAAGACTCGCAGCTAAATTGAGCTCGGCTCGGAGAGATCCCTTGGAGAATGAAAATATCAAGAGCGAATTAAGGCAGTCCGGGATTCGTCTCATTATTTCGGCGAGGCGGCGCAGTAATTCATAAATTAACTGTTTATCTGAAGATCCTGCCGGGATAGCCTTCAAGCCCAATAAAGGCGGAATAATATGAAGGGGCGAGGAGCCCCAGCTTGACGTCCGGTCGACGCAGCGCGAATCTTGATAAAATTTCGTTTAATTAATTCCCGAGACGTGTTTACGGCGAACGTACGTGCCCCGTTATAATGAGGCGCTCCTAATTGGAAAGCGCGCGGAAAAACGCGGTGAGAAGAAAGGGGAGAGGCGGTAAGATATGGGGGGAAGGGGGGGGGGGTTGTACCGCGACGCTGAAAAGTGGGACAAAAGTTCGCGTGCGTAAGCAACGGAAGAATCTGCTCGGATCGCTATCGGAGGATACGTCGGTTAATCGCGGATCCAGCAATTTTTCGCGAAACTTGAATATTCACTGTTGACTTTCGCTCGAGAGCTGACTGATCGGGCTGTCGTGTGGATATGTGAAATGCAGTAAATCCACCGATAATTATTTTATACTAAAAATACCGGATTATTAGAGTATAAAGGTTTCAAAATTTCGTTTTTGAATTATTGGCTTATGGTTAAAAAAAAATTGGAAGTATTGTTAATTGAAAGAACGGAAATTTATATTATTTTATCTTTTTCATTTTTTGTACCCAACCTTTTGTAAAAATGAAATAATCCATATGTTAAATAAAAAGGTATTGTTTCATACAAAGATTATTTTTGAAATAAATAAACAGAATTTATACGTATACGCTTTGGTTTATACCTTATTAAACATACAGAATTTTATTTACGTTTTAAATCCATATGTTTCATCAAAAAGAAAAAAATATAAGACTTTAATATTGAAACGCGTTTATAAACCGGTACTGACATGGGTTTGTAAATATTTTTTTTAATTTAAAACGCTTTTTCAGCTACCAATTCTGGAATATCAATGTTAAGCTTATTTTTTACATCTAATACCAATCTTTTCCACGAAATGAAAAAATAGCTATTTTAAATCACAAAGATATCACTTTAAATCGTTTTTTTCGAAACCAATGAATTGCTTTGTAAAAAATAATAAAAAACTGTGTACTGTTTACACTGTATATTTTTTTCTCTGTACTCGAGAAATCCTTTATATCAGTCACCAAAATTCGGTGAACTTTATTTCCAAATTCGATGCACCGAATTTAAATTCCAAGAATTTATTTCTACGAAAATTTCCACGAAATGCAAATACACACTGAAATTCGTTTTCAAATCGCACTGCGCATAGCGCACACGCGTAAAAACGCGAGGAGATGAATCTCCGTCAAAAGGCGAGCGTAGGTTGAATCGCGGTGCTGAGCCGATCCACGGCATGTAATATCGGGGGAGCCTCCTAAGACGACTTAAGGACTTTGGCGAGCCGCGTCTACCTATATCCCAATATATCCGTTCGGTTGGGTCCAAAGCAAATATTTAGTATTCGCCGGAGGATGGACCGAAATAAAAGTAATTATTCGCTGCCGGGGAGCACGAAGAAAAGCAAGGGCCGAGCCGCTCAACAAACAGCTTGGATACGGCTCGCCTCGTCCACCTTAACCGCGTATAATTAATGAAGGGACACACTATTTTTTTTTCCTTCGCCTCCCTAGCTCGTCTCCTTAAAAATGAAGAGTATTTTTCTTGCCGCGTTATGAGGCGCGTGCACGCCGATCCCCGGGTAATTTGTTCCAACGCTCGCAGGCATCTCCCTTTGCTTTTTATAATAACGAATTATGGGAGGGAATTTGTTGTTGCATTCGCTGTGAGAAAGGAACAACGTGGAAAATTGTTTGATATTAATGCTCGACCGAGCTCGATTTATGCCAGTGCATGAACTAATTTTGCAGTCATGAAAGCATAATATTCTGTAATGCGCATTGTGATTAAGTACAAATATTTATATTCTCTATATATTACCGTGAAATTCATAATAAATTAACTATTTCTTTTAACTAAGATTACGCCGATACTTTATTATATTTATTAATGCATTTTAAATTCATTAATATGTTTAAAACATTATATTTCTCTCAAAATTTCTGTTATTTCATACACCAACATTAATTAACTACGTGTAATCAAAGGATTACAACAACAGCGGTATTCGAATTTCATAATTATTAAATAATGAAGATTTCAATGATCATATGCATAACTTATGATCTTTTTCTTGTTAATTAAAATGAAAAAAAAAATTTTCTTTTTATTGTTAAATAAAGTTAAAAAAATAAAAAATTTCTCGTAAAAGGTGTCTAAACAGCGAGGGAAGTAATCGGTCCAGGGGGTAGGGACCGGAACGCGAGGTCGAAAATCGTTTGCGACGCGGAGGCGTAAATAATGACTCGCGAAATTGTCTCGCGCGACGTTCATCAGGCATCGCGCAGAGGGGCGGGAGCCTCTAATTTCAGCCGAAGACCTGCTTCGCGCTCTTTTCGATTCCTCGCTCTTTTTAATCGCCGCGCCCCAATGTCTCTAATCGCTGCTCCTCACCCACGTCTTTCATCCTCGCCGGTACTTATCCCGGGCGCTCGGGGCTTCCGCGACGCTCCACCGCTTCCTACACTCTTCCCGGGTGCGTTTTTCCATCACTTCGCCTCTGGCTATTATCATTCACACTCGTTCGCTAAGACTTTTTTTTGACTGCTGTAAGTGGGACAGCTTCAGTCGGCTTGGGTTAAAAAAAAATACTCAAAGTTAGTAGCACATGTTAGATTCTTTTCGAGAGTACACTTTTGAACAATTATTGTAATTTTGATTATTTTAGGAAATATTAATGCAAAGAAGATTTTGAGAGGTTTCAGTAGTAATAAGAAGATGCGATCAGACTGTGTAGTAAAGATTTATTCGTAATCTAAATGTTAATAAGACAAGTCAGCGATAATAAGTTCATTATCAAGTTAGGTGTTTGAATTTTCAGTAATATAAAAGCAATAAAAGCTAGTAGAATCAGGCTTGTTCACAAACAACTTAATTATGCGAACGTTCAATAATAAATAGTAAGTACGGTCAGTCTCCATCAATATTACGTCAGTTATTTGAAGGTTCAGTATTGAAAGCCCATATAACCAAACTAGCTCGTTATATAAACAAAATTTTGGGTGATAATAAGTAAGTACCGTCAGACCCGTTCAGTATCCTGTTATTTTTTTTAATATGGAGTAGTAAAACCTGAGTATGGTCAGACGTATCCATTATCAAGTTAATTGTGTCAATATTGAGTAGTAAACCCTGTGTATGGTCAGACGTATTCACTGTAAAGTCAGGTAAAATATTTTTCAGTGATAATAAGTGATTCCATCAGACTCGCTCACTATCACATTAATTTTAATATTGAGTAGTAAAAGGTGAAAATGATTAGACTTATTTGTTATAAAGTAATTTAAAGATGTTCCAATGATAATAAGTGAGTCTCGTCAGACTCGTTCACTAGCAAGTTAATTATTTCCATATTCAGTAGTTAAACTCGAGTATGGTCGGACGTATTGCCTATCAAATTAGGTGTTTGAATGTTAAATATAAAAATCAGATTTAAGTCTGATGATTTCAGTACATTTCATTTTCAATAGAATATCTATTATAAAAGGCAGCAACCAAACCGTATCAAATAGACCACATTAATCTTGGTAGACCAGTTAGAAGATAATTTCATCGTGCAAAAGTCAATGTGAGAACAACAGAGACTAATCCTGGCTCGCGTATCTTGCACCTAGCGGACTGGCAGAATAAAAAATGAAGAGCTTTCGCAATTACCAGTTTAACAACAACGCAACACACCGTACAATAATCGAAATTAGCAGCGGCAAGCTCGGCAAACGAGCTTAAGACACCGCTTCATAAATTTCCATTCTCCTCAGTCGTAAAGCAAGCCGCTTCCGCTCGCGCGCCGCCGCAGCGAAAGTTCAACAAACCAGCCGAAATAAATCGTAGCGCGGCGCCAATTAGAACAATAAAGGCGCCGGCGAGCATCGCGGCTGTTCGCAAACACATACATCGCGCCCGAGTTAGCGCGACCCGCCGGCGGGCGCGCATGAAATTGGGCGTGTGCCCGTCCCACCCCTCCTTATTTCACGCGCCGGGTAGCTCGCGGGCGCGCGCAGACGGCACTCGCCGCGATGACTAAATAATTCGGTTAGGTCGCGTTCAATTTCACTTAACTCGCGCTCGCTAGCTCGCGGCGGCCCGAAAAAGGGCTCAAGCCGCCGGCATTGATTTCCCTCATTGGGATTTATCCTCCGGCCAGACCGCGACGCCGTAGGAGGACGCGCCGGCGGGAGGAGACGCGCTATCGATTATTTATGTCACGACTTCACTGTTTGCCGACTGTTGGGTAAATATGCCCGGCAAATAGCGATGCAGTCCGCGATATTTTTTTTTCTTTTTCACCGTTGACGATGTATTTCGTTCTTTTTACGTTCGGACTGTTTAAAAAACAAATGCAAGTTTAAACGCAAATATGTGTTTGAGAAAAAATGTTGAATATTTCGGCCATTGTTTGACGCAATCGAGAGCACTGAATTGCGTCATGAAAATTGAAGAGGTTTGGAGTTTTTCTAATCACTTGTACAAAATTGCATTTATGAATTTTATTTGTTTTATTGAGAGTGGAAAGTGTATTCGATGTTGATTTTATAAATTTCATTAAAAAGCAATCGTAAATAAAACTAAATGATGTATTTATACAGTACTATAATTTTTTATGCAAATCATTGATCAATTTATTTATTTTACTTTTGTTGATTCAGTAGTAAAAAGTGAGTACGATCAGAAGTATTCATAATAAAGTTAGTTAATTAATTTTTGGGTGATAGTAAGTGACTACCTTCAGCCTCGTTCACTACCAAGTTAATTTGTTTAATTTCGAGTAATCAGGCGTATTGATTGTTGAGTAAATTTTTTTGAATATTAAGTAATAAAGCGAGAGTGCGTTCAGACGTATTCTCTGTCGAGTCAACTATTCTGAATGTTGAGTAGTAAATCGTGAGTATGGTCAGACGCATTCGTCTTCAATTCAGTTAATAGATTTGTCAGTGATAATAAGTCACTACCATCACTTGCATTACTCATTCACTTGCAAGTTAGTTATTTGAATATTGAGTAGTTAAATGCGAGTATGTTCAGACATGTTGACTATCATCAAATTAGGAGTTTCAACGTTCAGTAGATAATAGTGTGTATCAAACTGTTGTTTGAATAATGAGTAGTAAAAAGTGAGTTAAGTCAGACATGTTCATTAAATCAGTTCATAAAATTAATTTGTTATTCAAATTATTACTTCATTTATTTTATTTTTTGTTTCATATCGTTTTGTTTAATTCATAATTAATCCACGAGGAATTTCTAATTATATTTAAAATCTCAATATTGAATATAAAATCTCTTTCATAAAAAAGCACCCGAGTGTGAAAATTGCGCATGATCTGAGAGGTACAAGGATTCATCAAATAAACTTATTTTATTCCATCGAAAAAGTCACTGGAACTGAAAAAAAATGAATTTTATTCATCCGCGTACAAAGGTTAAAACGCGTAATTTACATTCGTTTGATGAAAGGTTCTCAGCGTTACTGAAATAGAACCCCGAGATCTTCATTTAACTTTTTCCAGGAAGAGCTCGCGAATTTTGGCGTACACTCGAAAGTTCATCTCTAGAGTTGCAACTACAGTATAAAATATACCGTTTTTTTAAAAGCAATTTTTACAAATCCACTTTACTCTGCTATTATGATTCCTAGTAACAACTAACTTTGCGCAATTTATAGAAGTCATTTTGTTTTAAATTCTAGTATCAACGATTCTCTGAAAAAGTGTACTTTTTAAGTGTTCAATTTTTTCAATATAGTTTAATTTATAATTACTTATATATTTCCTTTATAAAAATAAAACGCAATTTATTTTATAATGGAGAGCAGAATTGTATATTTTAACAGATCATTAATATCCAATAAAGAACGAGTATTAATTGTCAGGTAAAAATTGTTCGCTTTCATCGATTATTGCTCTCATATTTATATGTTGCAATATTAAACTGGAAGTAACAATCGTCGGTTGACTGGTTAATTTTAACGAAGTCTTTTCGAGTGGACTCGGAAAAGTATGCAGCTTGAACAGCTTGAAATTCAGAAACTATTTGAGTAATACGCCGCGAGTAATTCTCAAGAAAAACCGGAGATCGCAGACTCCGTAAAGTTAAACTTTTCGAAGCTTGTCCAGCTCTCGTACTTACGGAATTTCGAAATAAACGCGAACGAAGCGTAATTAAGACATTAATTAATATCGCAGTTGCTTTAATCCGCTAAAAGCACGATTAACTCGGAAGATAAAGGCGGCCGCCGAAGAAGATGTTATCGTTTCATTAACTAATAGCGCGGGATAAGAAAAATAATGGAAAGTTTCATCTCGGGGCCGCGGAAAGGGTGGCGAAAGGAAAAGAAAAACGAAGAAAGTGGAACCGCGGCACTGATAGGGCTGCTTTGAATTACAAAATCGCTCGGCGCGGGAAACAAAGTTGAACGAAAGCGAGAGGCGGCAAATCAGATTTTCGATATTCGCTTTTTCGGTATTGAATTTTCAAGGAGGCCAACAAACCGGTTACTACGCCGGGCCCGAATATAGATGCCGCATTAGCTCCGCGTAATCCCTTCGTAACTTTATAAAAAGTCATCGGTGGGGCGGGGGACGCTCGGAACTTCGATAGCGCGCGGAGAAACTTCGGGCAGCGAGGGAAAAAAAAACTTAAATAGATCATTCCATAAAACGTCTTTGAACCCTTCCACCCGCGCTGCGAACTTGCCGGAAGAACAAAAGATAGGAGAAAGACCGATGGCTCTTTTCACGAAGACTGGACCGACGATGGATTGAAATTGTTCGCGAATTTTTTTCCCACACCCCAGCGACATAGTCATCGTATTTCATTGTTTCATCTTGTGGTATTTCTTTTTTTTTCTTTTTCGTGATAATTAATGAACCGCTAGGAAGTTGATATTCCAACAAATGACGCATAACATTATTTTTCAAAGGGAAGGTAAATTGTATTAAATTACGTCTAGGCGGGTACGTGCGGTTTATAAAGGACATTATTTTTCATTACAAAGAGAAGATTTCACATAATAAGTCAGAACGCGGAGAAAAATACATTTTTCCCTCGCTCCGTTACACCGGGTACATCATTTTGAATTTGAATATCTTTATCTGAGAATCAAAATTGTTGACCTGGAAAATCTCCAAGAACGTCCCCGCACAAATCGTATGAAGCATATAACAATACGCTCCGTTTTCACTTGGAAAATCTTTTGACAAGTAGCACATCCTTATTTAAAGTAACGTCCTGCTCGTACAAATTTATTTATTGCTCCGAATTTCACGTTAATTCAATCTTCACTTCAATTTCATTAAAGTTACTTGCAAATTGCTCAATTCAATTAATTATTTTACAAACTAATTATGAGAGTACCAATTTTCTGGTTGACCGCAGGAATTTACAGAAACATAACAATGTCAAAATAAAATTATTTTTTATAAAGTTTACTTTATCATTTGAAGCTTGCAGTGAATTTTTTAAAACAAACCGCAATGAATATTTCGCGAGAATTTTTAATGAATTTATAACTGCAGAAGAAAGATTGATAGAACATTTTTTAAAAATTCGCGTCGACCCAGAGAGCGTCAAAAAACAAATGCCTTTTTTAAAACCACTTTAAAAAAATTCTGATAACAGAAAAATAAATCTCTATGTTGCACAAATCTCTGTGGTCTATTCAATTTTTCTTGTTTCGCTTAAAAACTATTCAATAATGGACAAAATAAAGGCACTCTCGTTGCGAACGAGCTAAAATACATTTCAATAGAGACAAAAAACACATGTAAGCCAAAAGGGGGTAGAAACGTTGATGGACGCGGAAACGAGTGTTAATCGCAGTGGAATCGAGCCGTTTTATCGACAAGCCCCCGGACCTTTTAGCGGCGCACCCCACCGGTTCTAATCCCGCCCCCGCGGGGCTTAATCCGTCCGATATCTGGTGCGGCGCAAATTTTGCCGCGAGCGAGCCGTCGCTGTCGCCTCGCCGCCGCGTAAAAGTCAGCTCCGGAGAAAAATTGCTTTAATCGCGGCGCCGGGGCTCGAGAGTCTAACCGCAGCCCGATTCGTTCTACTTAAAGCGGGGCCGGGGAGAGTGAGGGGGGATCTGCAAGAGCGCCGGCGGTGTCGATTCATTTCACTTAATAGAAAAAGCGAGGGTACGTGAGCGCCGCTTCCGCGCAAGTGCAATTTCACACCGACCCAGCCTCGCGTGCTACCAGCTACGGCCTCAAAGATCTTTCACGGCTTTGACGCCGGGCAAAATTATATCCCGCGTTTGATACTGTACCGAACAGGTAAGTATTTTTTTTCTTTTTTACTTGCTTTTTGCATGTTTCTCGATTATTGTAGACGTTTCTCGACATATCACGAGACTTTCAAAATTTTTTAACAGTTCAAAATGCCTTAAGAATTTCATCTAATGAACTGAGGGGTAAAGTAATCGGTTGATAATTGAGTTGAGTTGATCATTATTAACCCGATGATATTTCGTATCCCAGTAAACAACTTAAATTATATTCTAAGACAAATTCGTCGAAAAATTAGTGACTGCCGGAGATTATAATTCACAGAAGCTCATTTCTGTCATTTTGATTTATACAACAGCACAAGACCACGTAACACATTATTTTCTGATTTTTTAAAAACATTTCGGCACGTTTTCTTTTCAAAACATTTTGGAGTACATCCCACATCGACATTTGTTGATGAGTAGGTATTATTGTGGTAAGAACGAGGATAAGGATGAGATGTTATGGCGCTAGGTATGGCAATGTGGTGATGTAGAAGTAAGGTGACAGTAGTAACGAAATAAAAAAGTAGAGTTTTGAATGGATTTTGTAAATTTATTGAGAATACAGCCTGAAAAAAAAAATATAAAAAATTGTTAAGAGCGATTGTGGGGATTTTTGTCATAAACATGCATCTTTCTCATAAAAGAGTGAGTTCGCATGTTTGTCATAAAGCAGCTGTTCCGTCTACTAGCTCACGTACCTCACACTGTCGGAATCTCCCTTCCGTTCTTCAAAGTAAAATTTATTACGATAATATACTATTCTTTGATGCCGAAAGATTAATGTAACCCAATAACCAAAGCTATCCCTAGATCCCAATCACATCGATTCCCCATTTTCCTGCTATCACTTGCCCTCTATACGAACCCTCTACTAAGCTTTAAGAATGTCCTACTTATCATCCGCTTTAATTAAGCGTGCTTAGATGTTAGGTGGATAACTAACAGCTTACACGCTAAATTGTTACGTTTTCCTAGTCAAAAGTGTAAAAAAACATGGTACTTAATTTTTAATCTAATTCTGATAGCCGCCTCAGGTGTGTTGATTTGATTCGACACTTAACTATACATTATTACCGCAAACTGAAAATATAATCGAAACTGTCCATTACAACTGCCCTTAAATTTAACGTACCCTCAAATCCGTGTCACCGAATACGTCCCGTCGTTAAATCCGCACAACTGCTAACCGTAAATATAATCACCGCGCAACTTTTCGATGATGCCAGGACTAAAAACTTGTTCCAAGATCCGCGCCATTAACCAAATCGATTCGCAGACCTCTTTGTGCGCCGACGTTTATGACTCTATATGTGTAAGCGCGCGCTCAAAGTGTACCAAGCGCGTAATTTCATCGTTGCGCCAAGTTTCGTCGCGTCGCGCAGGGAAACTCGCGGCCACGAGAAGCAGACCCCAGCTACTGCGAACCGTAGGTGCCGCAGTAGGAGCAGCGGTAGACAGGAGGGGGGGGGGGAGGAGCACTCGACTACGACGACAAGCAACATAATTGTGCGGTGTACGCGCGTAAAGCTCGATTCTCGCTCTGCGTCGTCTCCCTGTGCGCGCAAGCAGCTGTAGGAGGTAGGGAGGGGGAGGGGATGGTAGGGGCCGAAAACTTTGTGCGGCGCCGCGTCTGCGGGGTAGTCTTTGGCCGGCGGAGCCTCGTGCGGGCTGCCCGCCTGCAAATTGCCAATCTCGGGCCGCAAGCGGCAGCCGTTAACGTGCGCGGCGCCTCGCACGTACTCCCACGCGAACGTCGGTGGGGGAGGGGAGGGGGGCGGTGCCCCCCTCCTACCGCCGGCAGCCCACAAAGCGCCGTGTGTGCGAGCGGCCCGTATGCGAGCCGCGCAGAATCCGATGCCGATCGGAAAACTGCGCCGGGCTACCGCCGATGCGTACGATTCCGAGGGGCGGGCGGCTGCGGGAAAATCAATGAAGTGTCGCTCGGCTTGAGTTTCTGCATTTTCCCTGGGCACCCTTGCCTTCGGGATCGGCAGCTGGAGGGGGGAATTTCAATGTTGCAATACCATTGATCCAACGTTGACTCCGCGCAAATATGTATACAGTTTTTGAATAGGATGACGGTATAAAATTTTATTCGGGGTATTCAAATTTTATTTGTTTACCGCGGCAGTAAACTGAATGAGCTTTGTAAAATTTTATCAATGCATTTTTTTTTAATGGATAAAAAGCTGTACGATACGGCGGTGCAGGGATATAGTGCGAAAGTTCTAAGAAAATAGAGTGAGTTGTGAGCTCCAGTTTTAGTACTTCAGTTCTGGCATGATTCATTTCCCTCGGTATGTTTTGGAGATGCATACAAGAAAGTGAATATATAGGGTATAGGTTCAATATTATCGGCTCGGTGTTGCTATGGCTTTCAAGGATGAATACCCATTTTTATGAACGATGTCTTGAAATAAATTTAAACTACGTGTAGATTTTTTATGAGATGCAATATAAAATGTATCTTAAGAAAACTATCATTCATCAGTCAAGAATACTTATTATTATTCATAAAATATTGTTTTCATAATTATCTAGCTGAAGTCTATCTACTAATGATTTCTTTAATGAAGAGTAAGAGTCGTCCTGTCAATGTAACACCTCAGCTGTCACCCTAATTAAATTCTCCGACGACTTTAAAAAGTAATTTTAAAACTCGTTTAAAAAATGTATCACCACCCCGAAAGAAAAGTCTTACAGTCGAAGAGAAAGGAAACCAATGTGTGGCTAGTCCTCAATTCGAACCTGTCACATCTTTTCTTTTTTTTTTAATGGCAAAAAGGGAAAAAATATAATAGCGTCGCGTTGTCGCTTGATTATCGTCCCGTCCTAACTATGCGTGCTCCGCGTGTACACGTAGAAGGTACATGCGTTGACTTGTTTGCACCGGCGACTGGGGCAGGCCCGAGGTATTTGTGCGCGCACAAGAGGCCGTTCAGTCCAGCAGACGAATGCAAATCCTGGTGCGCGCGTCTTTGTGTCCGACTGCGCATATCAAAGCTTTGAGACTTTCGTCGAAGTGCGGGCTTTCCTTGCTTTTTTTCTACTTCTATCCGTAGGAAGAAAATTCTGCAAAATTTTCTGCAGAACTGCTTCTATTGCAGAAATTGATGCAGAAAATATCGCAAAAGTTTCTAATTTCTGCAGAAGTCTGCAAACATTGCTGTAGAAAAACTTTACATACATTTCTGCAGAAAAAATCTGAACATTATTTTCAGAAATTAAAAATTTTTGCGATATCTTCTGCAGCAGTTTCTGCAATAGAAGCAGCTCTACAATAGTTTCTGCAACGAAGCAGTTCTGCAGCAGTTTCAGCAGAAAATTCCAAATATTTCTGCAGAAAAAATTTGCAGGAACATTTTGCAGAAAAGTTCAACAGCAACTTTTTGCAGAAATGTTCTACAGAAAATGTTCTGCATTCAATTCTGCAGTAATTTCTGTCAGCTAAAACGCTGTCGGAATTTCTGCAAATTTTTTCGTGCGGGCCTCGTCAGCGGGGTCCTATTGTTTCGCCGCGGTAGTTTTGCCGATCGACCGTGATAGTTTCGCGGAAGAATACAGCGGCGGAATTAAGGAAGTTTTGATTGATACGCTAAACTAGTTGGATCCGCGAATTCTCCAAGTTTAAAGTTAGGGGAATATATTTACCCCTCTGGAGCACGTCCCGGCAGCCAGCGCCCGACTTGATCAACATTTTTCCGACGTTCTAATTTAATTAAGCGCAAATCGTCCACAATTTGCCGGACGAGACGTTAATTGCTTAGAAGTCATTTATAAACCTGGCGTGTTTCGGTCTATGATAAATGGAATATTTCGCTAGAATCGATAATGACATTTAATTAAAATCGACAATGCCGTCCGTTTAATTATTTTGTTCTGAGGATTATACATTACGTTATTTAAATGTTAATCTGCCTCCGCTGGGCAAACAATACTACTTAAATTTTGATATTTCGCCAGCATTGCTCGAAATTGGGAATAATAGATATCTAACAAAGTGTACCATGAAATATTTATAGCTTTATTTAGATTATTGAAATTGCTGATCATAAAATAGGAAGTTTTCAAAAATTTAAATTGAGGCAGAATTCTGAAAAATTGATTTTCCCTAAAATTTTTTTAAATTTTTCGACAGAGTTTTATTTTGAGTACCTTTATATGCGGTTAAAATTTTAATACTTTCAGCAGCTTTTTAAATGAACGTTTTACAAACCCGTTTCAAGAGTTTTTTCTAAATGCTTTTTAAAACCTAATGCAAATTGCGTAGAACAATTTAAAAAAAAAAACGTATTCAATAAATTTGCTTTTTTAATGTTGCAAACTTATAACGTTGTGCAGCAATCCTATTAGTCTATCTATATTATAGTATGGATGTTCGTAAAATTTATACTGTACTTCACTTTTTTACGTCATTTTACATCAAATGCACTTTTTATCTATAATTTATCGTTTTATGTTACTTAATAACGTCGTTCCTAACGAAGAAAAACACATTTCAAAAAAGTCAAATTTTAATTTGCCATTTTCAAAGCATTAGAGAAACTCTTCCAGAACCTGGTAAATTTGAGGTGTCATTCACATGATACCCTAAATTTATGAGGTTTTAGAAGAGTTTATTTTTCTCTAGTGCTTAAAAAAAGGCAAATTAAAATAGGCCTTTTTTGAAATGTGCTTTTCTTCGTTAGGAACGACGATAAGTTCTATAAAATGTTCTTGAATATTGTTTTTTTTTGTTTTTAATAATGGATTAATGAATTTGGGCACCGCTAAGCGAAATAAACAATAAATTTATTTTTAAGATATAAAAAGTTGATTTTAGTGTGGAGTAGATAGAAAAATAAAAAAATAAAAAAATGTTCCTGCTTCAACTTCAAGGAAAATTATTTCAAATCCGTTAAATTTCTAAGAACAATAAATCTTTAGATTAACACTTTTTCCTGAAAATAATTTGTTGAAGAAATCGTCGCTCCTAACGAGATTCCAGTAATAAAAGTACATTTCGTGAGTTTCCCTCTTGAAGAACAGACGTTCAAAAACGTTAAACGTTTTAAAACCGTTCAATAAACGTCCTCTTGAAAATGTATGCGGTTAAACCTTCAAAAAAGGCACATTATGAGACATTTCCGCGAACAAAACTTGAAAATTCACAAATACGCTTTTCTTCGCGGCAAAATTCAAAAAGTGCTTTTCTTCGCGGCAAAATTCCGAAATACGCTTTTTTTCGTCGGGAAGAAATGAAATGTGCTTTTCTTCTTTAGGAGCGACGAACAATTCACGCTATTTATTTTAACCCCCCTTCCCTACAAAATTAATCCATTCAAAAAAAATATCTGCCTTTAAAAATTGCACCGAACTGCGCCTAACTTCCGTTCCAATCTTTCGCAACATTCAATTCCGGCAAAAATTTAGTTACAAAAAGAAGCAAACAATATTTCGATAATTCCGGCAGGACTTATTGATTCGCGCCCGGTGATAATCCGCTCGGCCGTGAAAAACTTTATTAATACAACAATAAAGCGCCGCTCCGGGCGAAACGCGGCTGGACGCATTGTCCGCGGGCCGTTCGCCGACGGGGGGGGTCGTAACCCCGCTGTTTCATATGCAGTCTCGCCTGGAAATGGCCAAAGCTCGTAACTCGAGCGACTATAGGCGCGGTAAAAAACGGACTGGTCCCGCGGCCCAATACCGTCCGAGTGGCTGGGCGTGTAAATGGTAAATAGGCGCCGGGTGTTGAGCCGGCGGAAAAGCGCGTACGAAGCCCTAGCTTCTCGCCGAGGAGTAGAGTGCCCCCCACCTCCTGTCGTTTTGAGCCGATTTCTCCCCACCTATACCGTCTTCCCCCCTCCCCCTCTTTTACGGATCGACATCGTCGCCGGAGAGATTTATGATTTTTAAAGTTATTTGACCGAGCTTTTAGGGCGCGCGCGCGCGTGCATTATCGCGATGAAGGATAAGTATACGAGTAAGTGTATCATCGCTTATTCATGGAGCCGTCGGGAGTTATTGACCTGTAGTGCGGCGCCTTTTCCCCGAGCCCAGCTTTTATTTGCACTCACCGCGTTTTATGCTGTTCGTTTTTACATAAATAAACAGACTGATCGATTGCGCTCTTGTGCACACGCGCAGTTTTTTCTTTTTTTTTTTTTTTCGTCGATCGCGAATGTGCACCGCCGCTTTAAGAAGGCGCAGTCGCTCCTGGGAAAGGCGAGGGGGGTGGGGTCGCGTAAAAGTCTAAGGGTTGCGTTAAATTGTTGGGGCGGGGAGCCGTGCGAAAAAGGAGCAACTTTCGCCGTTATGCTTTAAACAAATTAAAGTGTGCACCCGGCGAACCTATGAGGAGCTTCATCAAAACTTATCGGTGTAGAATTACGAATTTCCGTGCTTCTCCTCGCCTAAAATTCACTAAGCCGAGGGAAACTTGGAAGGTGTTTCAAAGCGAAAGTTCTTTATCGGATACCGCCTCGCGTTTTACTGATACTGAATAACAAATAGCTTCAATTTTATTTGAGCGCGCACTGTGAATTACTACCCAGAATTGAATGCTGCGAAAGGGGATGATTATTAACTTCTTTACTTCTTAGGATTTGGTATTAATATTAGCGATTCCACGAATGCACTTTAATTGAGTTTAAATGATTTAGTAACTCGAACTGCACTCAAAACTGATATTGGCAATGCCGATATCTATATGTCGTTTAATTAAATGGGTAAGTTTGAGTGCAGTATTTCATCTCGTTGCTAAACAGTTAAATAAAATGGAATGACATCAAAATTACACAGGTAGATAGTAAAAAATTCTTTAAAGTACTCGTGGCATTTAATGAAATAAAATGTTACATAGTACGACTTCATTGGCGAATCGTAGTCTCTAATAGAATCAATATCTCTAAAGCGTGAATGGAGATTCTAGTTTGCTTTCACACGATTTGAGGTTAAGTAAAAAGCCACAATTGATTTTTAGTTATCTTCTGCCACAGTGAATTTACAGTCAAATTTCTAAGACTTGAACTAATTTTTTTTATCCTTCATTAAAAATCCCAGAATTACTTTTTACTCTAAGCTAATGACTTTTAATAAAAAGGAAGTAGTATTTAGATCGTTACATCTATAAACGAGGATAAATTAAAAAATAGGGAAATTTAGGGAAATTATATAAAAAATCCTGTGGGAAAATTTTATATTTTTTGAAAAATCCTGCATAGAATTTTTTAAAAGGTTTTCTGCTGCCGCATGATGTTGTTCCCTGCATGGTTTCCTGCAGGATCACTTTCATCCAGGATGCTATTCCCTGCAGGTGGATGTCTGCAGGATGGTGATCCTTGTAGGATTTCCTGCAGGATGATGTTCCCTGCAAGGTTTCCTGCAGAAAACCCTGCAGGGTATTATAAATTTTTATTATCGATATTCAAAAAATACCGGAGCTACCTTAAAGCTTTGCACAAATACCAATTTTTTCAACTTCCGAGTAAAAGGTAGCGTCGATTTCATCCTCATAAGCTTTTGAAACGACGCCATATTTTGACAGCATTATCGTCATCTCTATGAAATACACCGAGGTATCAGTTGCTCGGACCCTTGTAACTCAGCCGCGGTGGCGCTCGCGTTAGGGAGCTTATTATCTTTGAGTGCGCGCGGCTATGAATTACCTGGAAACGTCATAAAGCTCCGCACAAGTGAGCTTGCACCCCTCTTCTTTCAGCGCCGCCACCTTTTAGCGAGCTACCCGATCGACTTTCCACGGCGTGCGATTTATTTCTGATCACAAAATTTGCGCGCCTCCTCGGGAGGAGGCACCGGCGCGTGCGCGCACCGCCGAGGGAGGAATTAAAAGCGCCTGAGCGATAAATAATTTGATGGGCACGAGCGGTGTCGGGCCTCGTCTCCTGGATGTTTCATTTCGCCGCCCGGCAAAAGCCCGGCCGGCGCGTTTCAGGAGTAATGGAATAACTTGTGTGATTGAGTTTTGGCCCCGACGCTCGCTGTATTAAGTTGAAAATACTTTGATGAAATTTTCGTCATTATTATGTCTCATTCGGCTGCTGCGAAGTCGCGCTGATCTAATTAACTTCGGGGCGTCATCAGGAGTTTTTACGAATCCCGCCGAGATAAACAAATAAATTGGATTAACTTGAAATTATCGCGCTCCGCTTCGACACCTTCGATTTAATTGGCTACCTCTGTTAAGCGTCAAATGTAAAAATTGAGCACGGACTAATGAACTTAATGAGATTATTTCAAAGCTCGGTCTACCTCTATTTATTGGAAAACTTTTTTTCGAGTTTCGTACAGAAGTTTTATCTTTGTGAGAAAAATGCATATTTTTCGTATAGAGTCTTTATTAGAAATTTAATATATAAATGTGAATATTAAATATATATGCGGGTTGCTTCCTCCTAGAGGGTGCCTAGAGAGGCTTATTATGATGATTACTGGAGTAAAAGTGAATTAATCGATCTATTTGATCATTTTTAATTTGGTAGCACTTTTATATATCTTTGATAAATTTTTAAACAATTCATAAGACTCATCAAGTTTGAAAATTTTTTTATTTTTTATATTTAGATAACGGTTTGCTTTTAATTTTGTAAGGTCTGCTATGGTTTATTATCTTCACTTTTTAACCAAGTTTTGACTATAAATATTAAAAAGTTTCTAGTCCACTATTTCTGTATTTTTATACCGATTTATATCAATTATTTTTTACGCTTTT
>JAXIUT010000037.1:18904038-18916996 GCA_035586675.1 Eurytoma californica | reverse complement strand
CAACATTGAAATCCAGAAAAGATACTCGTACGAGTTTCATGAGCTAATATTGATCATACCTTCCTTTTTGCTTTCTCATAGAGAAAGCTTTGTGACGGCAAATAAATTTTATTTATCGTTTAGAAACTCATATTTAGGTTCAGAGTTTAGACTCATATCAGTTCAGTTGGCAGCGTTTTTCAACAGTATTCCTTTGGATAATCATTACGTGAGAATTTTTTTATTGGTTAATTATATCGATTGTATAAAATTGGATATTTATAAAACTTGCAGGAATACGTCATCTAAACTACCTAAAATATTTACAACTTTATTAAAGTTACGAGATAAACTTATTAAAAAAGAACTTTTATAACTCTTTATTATTGTTTTACAACGACCCGAAACTTTTAAATGCAATTTTCAAACTAGAAACTGGTGAGCAACGAAATGATAAGCCGTGAAACTGAAGTAACTAAATCATTGCATTTAGAAGTGTGCGATTTGGCAAAACAAGCGAGTCAGCCTCATAAAGCCTTTATCGACAATAACAATGGTCAATCAAACGACTGCGGTCATGATGCCAAACTGGCTTGCATCTAATTTTCATTAGTACCAATGCGGCATTGGCCGTCTACTGTACCGGCTGCAACAACGCCGGATTCCCGCTCAATCAGCGGACACTCCGACGTTCCCCTTTTATTTCGGACCGGGGCTATCCTTCGGCTCTCCCTCCCCCCGCTCATTCTACACCGGCCGATTGAATCGTTACAATTCGCGAAAAAGTAAAAACAGAGTTTTCCAACTCGCCACACACACATACACACTCGCACACGCGGGCGCACACATGCACACACATCCATTACAAACCATATTTAAAAACATTAAAATGTGACTCAATATTGAAATGTAAGTGCACACGCACACAGACACACATACACACCTTTACGGAAATTTTTTAAAAACATTAAAATGTGACCCAGTGCACATATTTCTAAAATATTTATAGAACAACTTTTTATTTACTATTTACAAAGCTCCCTGTAGGAGAAGAAAGAATCAACTGTTCATTTATGCTTGCAATGTCTAAGTAGAAACAGACGAGTCTCGTAAGACAATTATTAAAATAAATTTATTGTTCAGATAAAGCGATTAATGTTTAAAAATTAAGATTTTTACTATTTTTCTAAAGCTATTTACAATGTATTTTATGTATTTTATGATTGTAATTTAAACCATTTGTAAATACGTTTTACAATAATAAACTATTTTATTCTATTCTATTTTTTTTTAATATGCAATAATATAATTTTAAAAGTTCTTTTGTTACCATATTTTGAACTATTAGAAAAAATTTACGCGTAGGTAATGAAAGCCCCTCTCTTTTATCCGAGCAAACTTTTTCTTGTTTTTAGTTTTATGTAAAGCCGAAGCGGACTAGTTTTGTTCAAAACAATTTATAGCGGGTGCGATGCGAAAAAAATTTCTAAAAATACCACTTTATTCGTTCTCATTTCTTTTGCCCGAAAGAGAGAGAGAGAGAGAGAGAGAAAAAAAGAAGCTGGTGCCGGTTGTATTCCGTTCGCGCGCGCTTCCAGGCCAATTCAAAGCAGCGCCGAAAAATAAAGCGGCCGGGGGAACAAAAGGTGCCGGGCGCAGGACTGGCTGCCTGGCGATATGTGCGACGCGCGCGCCAGCGCCTAATGGCTTCAAAGTGACGCTCGCCCCGACGAAACTTTTGCAATTACTTAGCCCGGAGGGCGGCGCGGCGGATAACATTAATTAGGTGTACTTTTCGAATGCGATGCAAGAAGCGCGCCCGGCTGAAGATGGAAAAAGCTAATTCGCCCATTAATAACTCAATGACGGCGGGGGGGGGGGGGGGAGTGTCGGGTATAACGTACGTACGCGTGCGAGACGAGCTCGCGTGGAGTCCGATATCTTTTTCTCGGGAGCTGCCCTTTCTTTTGCCCATCACCTCTTTCTCTCCTTGCACCGGCGTGGAACTTGATATTTCGCAGCGTTTGTTCGAGTAGCGGAAAGATAACGAGAAAAGTCCGTTTAATAGAACGGATCAGCTAGAGTTACAGCTTTTTTCAGTCGGATGTTCAAAAAAAGGCTGTAATTTTCGACGTTGGTTCAACGAGATTTTAATTCCTTAATTTTATTATAAAGATTATACTTATGCAGATGGATGAATTAAATATTCAGACGGATGAAGAAATAATTTAATTTATTTAAAAAGAAATTTTTTTTCGTGAGTTAAGTTAAGTTCATGTTATCCATTTTATCCATGTATTCCATTAAGTTCGTGTTGTACACTGTATAGTTGTCATTGATGTGTACATTTGTTTAAATATTAAAATATTCATCAAAGCTTATAAACCATTTAAGTAATTTCAATTTTGAAAAAAAATATAGTTTCTTTACAAATTTCAATCAAACGTTTTGTATTATTATGACGTCACATAGAAATTCGGAGTTAATTGTTGCTTGTAAAAAGATGAATGATTCTGACTAACTCTTTATTAATTATGAATTAAAGAATAAAATAATTTTGATTATGAAAAAAAAATTATAAATTAAAGAAAATACTGAATTTTTTATTAATACCACTTGTTACAGATTTTATACACGAAATGAAATTTTAAAATTGTTGCGAAAAATTCGAACTTTTAATATAAGCGATTAATGTGAATATTTATTATATCTTGCACATATCTATTATTATTCAAGAGCTATTCCAGTCACGCTCACTCTATAACTTGTAGGGAATTTCATATTTCGACCTGATATTAAAATTTTGAAAACTATTTACGAAAATTATTAAAGTTTATCGGCTTTTATTTTATGCGAAACACAATAGGCAAACAGTGTAATTAATAAAGGTAATTCTACGCTTTGCGTTTTTCATTTGGAGCACGCACCATTGCGAAATCTCTGAAAAGCTTTAATTAAAGTGAGTTTAAAATTCAATTAAAATTAAATCTCTTTCGACTGAGTAACGAGTAACGTGAACTTGCTAGAAAATACGTTGAACATTTAAAAAAAAACACTATCTCGCACTTTTACAGTATTAATTTAGCATGGAGAAAAAAAAGATTATTTTTAACGAGTGACTTTTAAAAAAATTTCCTCTTAAATCCACATTTAAACGTTCCGCCCCGGCGAACAATGCGCGAAGATGAAAGACGGACTTTAGCGAAGTAACAGCGCAACGAAACAAAAACAGACTGGTCAAAAATGATATTTTTCATCGCTCCGCCAGCGCTCATCAAAAGTAACTTTTCCCCGCGCGCATTCGTCCGTATTTCGCTCTGCCCACCGAACTAAAACTACCGCGAGCCTCATTGTGCTTTAAACGCCGAAAAAAAAAAATGTTTTCGCTCGAACGCCTATTCACGCGGCGGGTTCGATTTCCGTGGCGTTGTAAAAAAAAGACCGCGCCGTCATCAAAAAGGTGCGTCGCGCGCAAAAAAAGGCGAAGCCGGCGAATTAGAGAGCTTCCGGCGTATATCGGCGGGGGTAATGAAAGGAGGGGGACAAACAGCGCGGCCTGTAAAGGAATCGGGGAATAAAACTGGCGGGAGAGACGCTTTCCCTGTAAATCGGCGCGCGGCCGCAAGAGGGGGGGGGGGGGGGGGTGAACGGCCGGGCAGCGCGCGCTTCCGCCCGATCCCGCGCTATATCGTGAAAAATGTTTACGGCTACATCGGGGCAATATTGTTTTAACGTTGCAGGTGTCGTAATTAACGTTATTTCGCAAAGTACGTGTATGCGTGTAAATGCGAATTGATACTGCACACTGCGGGAGTTGGATCGATATCTGATTAAAGTTTCGACGGTTTACTTACTAACCTTTCGATGGTTTACTCACTAACTGCACTCAGCACGAGTTGGATTGAAAAGCCATGTATTTGGTACACAGGACGGTCAAATTTGCCTGACTGATGTGAATAATTTTTGTTATAAATTTTTATTTAGGGTATTCTCACCGGTTATCATGCCCTTTAAAGAATCTTCTTTGTTTTTCTAAAGATAGAAATTAATTAAGTTCATTAATTTTAACTTTTTTACATGAGGTTATAAGTTAAGACTTTGGTTGTCAGTTGAAATTATTGTTTAAAAAATATAAATTTGAAAATGCCAAATAATCGCTAAGTGATAGTATCAAAAACTGCTTATTATTCGTCGTTATTTTATTTTAAAATATAAGGGAAATGGAACTGATTTAATTTCAAAGTACAAATGTGCTAGCTTAAGGTGCCATAAAAACCGGTGATATTATCTTAACAATAAATAATTTCTTGTTTAAATTTAAAAAATTTTGCTTTACCGTATTGCATACATACGTATCGTAAGAAATAAAAACAATTTTAAAATATTAATTTTTAATGCAAAAACGTAAAAATAATATTCATGAATTAATATTTTAATTTCAAAAATATACAAAAAACAATAAAAAAAATCATCTTCTTTATTTAAAAGAGACAACTGCTCTAATCGTACTACGTTCATAATATGGAAGTAGAAACAGATGAGTACTGCAAGACGCATGCACAAAAATTCAATTGCTTGTTTAAAATTACTTTCTTACTGTTGCAAATTATCAAATTCTTTTGATTAACCTCTATTAATGTGTTATAAAAGTTCATTAGAACATTATCCAAGCTGAGCACTTGACATATATTTGATATATGAAAGTAGAAACAGATTAGTACCGCAAGACACACGCACAAAAATTCAATAGCTTATTTAAAATTGCTCTCTTACTCTTGCAACTATAAATTTACTTTTCTTAACACCTACTAACATGTTTTAAAAGCTCATTAGAACATTCTCCAAGCGAGGCACTTGACACGTATTTGATATATCACAATATGAACGCAGAAACATAAGAGTACCGCAAGACACGATGCAAAAATACAACTGTTTGTGCAAAATTTTGTTCTTACTGTTGCAATTATAAACTTACTTTTATTAACGTCTATTAACATGTTATAAAAGCTTATTAGAACACTATCCAACTTGAGCATTTGGCATATATTTGGTATATCACAATATGAAAGTAGAAACAGATGAGTACCGCAAGACACGGCGCAAAAATACAACTGCTTGTGTAAAATTTCTTTCTTACTGTTGCAATTATAAATTTATTTTTATTGACATCTAACATGTACATCTAACATGTATTAACGTGTTATAAATGCTCGTTAGAACATTATTTAAGCGACGCAGTTGACTTATATTTGATATATTAGAATGGCAAGCCCGGGCTAATGAAATTGTGCCTTATAAATGCACCGACTTGACGGCGATAGGGCAGAACTTCGGCAGTTCGCTCGGCGAAGTTTCCCGTGGATTATTGGTTTAACCAACAGGTTAACTCAAACCCTTTGACGCGAAAACAATATTCGGTTGCGAGTGTATCGGTCGAGAAAGTTCGCGCGCGCGCTATTTTAAGCCCTAAATCCCCGACTGCGAGATTATTAGCGGCAGCGGGCGCAATTTCGTCCGGCGCCACTCTTATCGCGCCCACCGTAGGTCGGGAGGTGGATTAGTCGATCTCACTTGATCGACTGCCAATGCTCCTGTCTCCTCCAATAAAAAGCTAATTCCGACACGCCATCCGTCAAGGATACGCGCGCGTGCGATCGACGAGCCTCCTAAAACGGGCCGCTCGACCGCGACGATGACGTCGCCGAGCCGGAGCCATGAATAATACATCGTGGCCCCGCCGAAGATTTCGTTAAATAAATTTCGACTACGCCACCGCGATTTACGCATAAAAATATCCCAATATCGCAGCGATTTAAATATTCATGCCGCGGGGGTACAAGTAACTTCACTCGGCGACTAAAAAAAAAATTAAAATAAATCGCGTAACGAGTTTTTGACGCACGAGATTTCGCAGGTGTGCAAACAAGGATAGTCTTTCTCTGTACACTGGTGGATAAAAAACTGGAAAGAATCTGTTCCCAATTTCTTTTTTTTCTCTTTTGTATGTATAACTCAACGATTTACGATGATGGAAAATCAACAACATTCTTGACCAAAAAACAGCTTTGCACTTTACTTTCTATATTTATATCGATTTAAGAAAACATTCGCCTGACTTATTTAATAAAAAATTAAAAATCAATTATTTGAAGTTTCTACTTTTTAAGGTACATCGTAAAGGAATCCCAGGGATTTCCTTTGAAAGTTCCCTCCTCACCTGGTCTGCGTATTTCGCCGGTCCGCAGCGGCCGCGGATCCGACGATCTCGTCGTCGTCGGGCCGCCGCAGCATCTTCCTCTTCTCGTCCCTCGCCGGCGGCTACCGTCGCACTGTGTACTCGGACGCAAATCAAGAACCGCACTATCCGCTCGCGCCTCGTCACCTCCGCGGCGCGCTCACATGTACGCGATCGCGCGGGCCGCAGCCGCGTGAATATTCACGTGCTCGCCGGTGCGCCGGTAATTGGCGTCGGACTCTTTCGAACCCGCCGGCCTCCCACCCCCTGGCCCAACAAAAAACGCAGCCCCGGCAAAGGCGACGAGCCCCCGAGGAGCTCGGGCGAGTTGATCTCCGGAGGTCCCCCCCCCCTGGCTGGAGGATCGATCGCTCAGCGTCGCGGGGTGAATAAAAAAAAACAACGGGGCAGAGGCAGCGCGGGCTCTACAGGTCGGAGGCTCCGGGGGGTGAGAGGGCGCCGGGTCCTCCGAGGCGCACTTCCTCCTCTCCCGTCACTTTCGGGGCACACTCGACTGGCAGCTTTCGTATACCGGCAGGGTACGAACAACACTGTGGCCGTAGACGGGGTTGTGCGCGACGCGACGGCGGGGGAGCGACTGCGCCGGGGCTCTCCACGTCGGCGCCAGCGAAGCGCGCGGGACGGACTACGGCACCGGAATGACGCTGGCGCGGGCTTGGTGCTCTCGCTCCCGCGGCCGCCGCCAGAGCCTCCACTCTCGCGCTCGCGCTCCCGAGACTAGCACCGTCCCGCTCGCGAGCCGCGCGGCGCTCCTATCTCGTGCGCGCGCTGCTCGAGCGAGGCCGGCTTACGCTGGAGCGGTTTTACTGAAGTACGCGGGGAAATTCGACGATTAAATGAATCGACGGAAATACATCGTATGATGACACTGGGGAATAAAAATACGCTTAATGAGTGGATTTTTTTAATTTTTTTTTTTTTTTTTTTATTGAGCAGACAAATCTTAGAAGGTTTATGACGCTTTACAAAGTGTTTTACGTAGTTTTTCATACAAATGGAACAATATTACAATAAAGATCTTTTAGATAGATAAGTTACATTCTAGTATAAATTTGTATACATATTTACATGCTTTGTCATTTGGATTAGGTTTTAACACGCTGCATTATTCTTTGAGTTTCGTGCAAATTGCACTGCCAAAGTAAGGTTTTAATTTTCGAGGTTACATTTACATTTTGCATCTTTTACCGTTCCTATTTTCGCTGGAGAATCTGCTAAATTATAATGGTTCGCTCGCATTCGATTTATAGTTATTATGAATTGTCTTGAGTGTGTTTTATTTTCGAGCTTAATGAATGGATTTTTTTAAGTTTGTTTATTGTAACAGAATCGTTCTTTTGTTTTTCTTTTATTATTTTTCTTTTAATCTACAAAATAATATGAACAATTCTTCACAACTTCTAACTTTTATAGTACTGCAACATAATTGCATTTTTAAATAATATTTAGTTGTCTAATTTTAATATATTTAAAGAATAAACTTTCAGTAACATGTGCCTTTACCTAATAGTTTCCTATGATGAAGGATTAGCAAATTGGATATCGAAAAAAACACAATTTCAATGATTTAGATCGCGTACTATTGAAATTATTTATCTTTGAAGTGTTCCTAATGCTACAAAATTTTTTTATTCTATTGCTTTCTTATAACTATTAAAAATATGTAGTAAAATTCAATGTGCTTACCTTTAAAACACAGAAGCACAGCACCATCTCCGTGGCGCTGCATTTTTTTTTTTTTTAAATAGAAGTAAAACTATTTTTGATGTACGAAAAAAAAACTTTGCTGTTTTTTTTTATATTTTCTGAGATGTAAATTGTTCGTTTTGGAAAGACGAAGAAAATGAGACACCTCGAAGAGAAATGTGCCTACTGAGAGTAGAATGGAAATGGTATCCTAAATAAGATGATATCTACGAGCCTCTCGCTTAAAAATTTACATTTTTGAATAGCACATATATTAATTATAAGTTGATCCAATTTTAGTATTGCTCTCTTTTCTTCTCTTTAAATGGCTTCAAAATGCTTTTGCTACACAAGAGAAAGGGTTAAAAAAATTCTGCTTTAAAATGGGGAGCACTATCTAATAATTGATGTTTGAGGTATACGCATAAAGAAATTGGTTTTTTTAATGTGCCTTAAAGTAAAATTTTGCATTTTATTGTAACGCTAAGAGCTAAAAGTATTGGAAAATTGTTCATATAAGCTTTGATGTGCTACTTTTTGAATTTGCGTTCAGTTATTAACTATAAATATATTTCATTTCTTTATTTTAACATATGCTTTCTTTGGTTTTTAAATTTGTTTTTTTTATTAATTAACAAAATATTTAGACTTTGATTATATATTATATTATTATTTTTCGTACATCCACTTTAATTGCTTCCCTTGTTGTTTTTCAATTAAACGATATCTATTCACAATTTTTTATACTAAATAATAACAAATCATAATATAATATACCTTCTTTTTTTATAAAAATATGTATCTTTTTTTTAATAAAATCATTGTTTCCTCTGCCTCGTATTTACGACAAATCTAGGTGTTCAAATGGATGAGGGACTCCATTTAACGGTTATTTCAAAGCTATTGTCGAGTGTAATTAAAGGGGTAATGTTTACTGAGTAGATTCGTCAAGTGCAAAAAACGCATTTCCACATTTAGTTGCCTCCATTTTATTAGGCTCTACAGCTTCATTAGCCTTGAGAGTTAATTGAAACAATAAAAGTTAAAGTGTTGAAGTGATGAAGGGAGTTCTAAAAAGTAATTTTGCTCTTTACATAAATAAAAAAAAAAAGGAAGGCATAGTTATCTCCTCGTACGGTATTCCTTTCACAAACTACCCTTAAAAACTTAGCAAACGACGAACATTCGACATCGCCACGACGCGCGTAAAGAAAAACTTCTTCATATTTATTAAAAAAGAAAACATACTTCGGAAGCTCGTTCACTCCGGAAAGAATTTCAGCCGGTACACCAGGGATGCCTGAGAAAAAGGAAGGCGAAGCGTGACTTAGTTCGCATCGGCAGTCCCCAACGGGCGGCAAAGTGTCTAAAGCCGATAATTCTTCGGCCTTTATTCTCGGCGTAACAAAATCATGCAACGGTAGGAAGAGGGTGTATAGGGGGAGGGGGTGGTAAGGGGGGGGGTAACGGCAGCACTGGCATCCTCGCAAACGAACTGTCGCCCGTCCCGTATCGGCGGAAGGCCCGGGAGGAATTGGAGATGTACCAGGAGCCTCGGGCCTGGCAGAAAACCAAAACAGCGCGGGCGCACAGTCAGACGGATTGGAGTGGCGCGCGGAGGCGTTTTCGCCTGGCGGCGGCCATCCGCGCATTATTCGAGCCGCGAACCTGAAACGTAGTACGCGTACGTGGAATTGTTGCTGAATTTTAAGCGGCTCTGTAAACACGCAGACACACACACACACATACACACACACACACATGCATACACATACTTACACACACACATTTTAAATACTCATACTCTCACTCATACACACACACACACACACACACACACACACACACACACACACACACACACACACACACACACTTATAGTCATAGGAGCACATACTTTGAGGCCGTACCTCGGAGTTGTAGGGAAGAGGAGACCGGCTCTTCCGGTAATGCGGGACAAATCAAATTAAGCCTTGTGGATGCCTCTGCTACTTTCATTCATTCGGCTAAGCGAGACCCGCGTCGTACTCGTAGATGCAGCAGTCACCGATTTTATAAGTCGACAGGAGATTTCAAAACTATTGGGTCGGATGTAATCTTGTATTTTGGAATAATGGACGTACGGTTGGGAATACTATTGTTCGTCTGTTTCATAAATATTTGGAATTAAAAGGTATGTAAAAGCTATTCATGTGAAAGCTACTGGATGGAAAAGACAATTGGTAAACTTAACTTATTCATTTTCTTTTGATAACATGGACCTATGAAAGAAAACTGTTATCCCGTCGTTCACGCATAAAATAAAGGCTTTAAAATTTGGACTTGAATCTTCAAATTGTTTTCATTTTTAAAGCAGAGAAAAATATTTATAATTTATATTTTATTTTTCTTATTTCGATGTAAAGCATTTTAATATTTACTTAAAATGGATTGTCTTGCAGTATTTGTCTGTTACTACTTATAAATATTCAAAGAGATCTTTCTCTTTTTAAATTAATAGCTTCACGCGCTGGATTAATTTCTATTCGTTTTTCATAAATTTAATTTCAAAAGGACAGTAATTCTTTTTAATTTATGTTCAAAACATATTAGATTAAATGACAGGTTAAGCTCCTTTTTGAGGTTAGAAACTAAATCAGGATTTATTAACGAAGTTATTTAATGTATAAATTTAGAGAACAATTATATAATTTAAAAACTTTATATTAGACTATTTTACTCTATAATACACTCTATTTAAATAAATCAAAATTAAATATAAAACTAAAATATAAAATTCGTATCAAAATATTTTGAATTTTAGCGCCACCGGATGTTTAAACATTAACCAATCAAATCTCTTATTACTAGACTTCTCAACATCCTACCATCGTTTTCTAAAGCGAGGAACAGTTGTTTAACTTTTACCAACTAAAAATAACATTTATTTATGTATTTTATTTTTTTTTTTTTTCATCTATAAACAAAAATTTTCAAATCATAATTCATCGTAAAACTAAAAAAAGAAATATCTAAAAGTTAAAAATAAACTTTTTTTTTTTATTTTTTCCCTCGATTCTCCATTTAACCATCCCACAGAGCATATTCAAAACACTCCATATTCAATAGTCTGCAAAGTGAAAGAATTCAAAAGGTCCGGAACCCTCACTAAATCTTCCTCTATTGGGAATCTATGTCGTGTGTATTTTTTTTTCTTTTTTAGATAAATTGACAACTCAGCACTGGAGCAATACATGGTCTAGCACAAAGTTCCGCTTGTTCAAGGTAACAAAATCCTTTGAATGCTAACCCTCTCCCCCCACCCCTTTTTCCACGAAGTTGCACAAACGACGGGAATTGCGAATGGAGTATCCGCGAGTTAAAAACACGCGCATTCCCGGCAAATTGAAAGACATGGCAACAATTTTTACAAAAGGCCACCAAAAAATGCTATTTTCGCCGGCTTTTATTTATGGACGGCGATGCGCGATTGGCCGGCGTTTACAATCACGGCCAGCCGAGTCGACCGTACAAACAACGACCTTGTAAGCTACAGTTATCTTCGCTTTTTTGCTATTTTTGTCACAAGGCCATTGTTTACGGCATTAAAATAAAAATGATAGTTTTATCGTCTAACCGTAAAAACTTTTGAACGTTGTTATATTTATTATCAAAAATTATTTATTGAATTGCTAACAGCAACCAGAGAAATATTTATTACAGAAACTAGAAAGTTATCTGAATTACAAATTTTTTAGTAAAGAACACGTGTAACAAAATAGCGCATATTTTTTTAACAGATAAGTGGAGTTATCAATCTTTTTTTCATGATTGCGTTCTAGATGCTAGCATATTTTTGTATTATTTTATGTACGTGTTCTATAAACATTAATTTTTTATTTTACACTTTTAATAGCGCAGGAAAAATGATATTTCCATATTATCAACAAAAAATTAATAAAAAATATAACTGCCAAAATTTTGATTGACTTTTTTTTCTAATTCTTAGAGAAATATGTGGACAATAATGGACACCCTCAAATGACTTAACCCACCTCGAAACATTGTTTTTATCGCAACTACAAGCTTTCTTCTGGGAAAAATAAAAATTTAAAAAATCGTCCACTCAAATCCTGAGTCGAACTCCTCGGAATCTGAAAAATCCAATGTATACGCACGGCTGCGGCCTGCATCAAGCGTATAAGGGCCTCGCGCGCCGGGTCTGCGCGAGCGGCGCGGCCGGCGCGCAGCCGAGGAGGACAGGCGAGTCGCTGCCCCCGCCGCCCTCGCTCTCGGGGTTATTGATTCAGTCCTGCCAACCGTCGCGCGCCGTCGAGGTGGGAGTGCGGGCCGGCAGCCGGCGGAAGGAGCTCCCTTAGTGACTTTCGACATTTCTCGATCCGCCTAGGGAATTGTCGGGCTGGAAGTGCCGGGGGCTTTGTTACAAGATAACGGACCACGAGGGAGCGCGAGCGCGCGCTTCGACGTGCAAGCGAGAGACTAATGGTCACGGGCGAGCGCGGGGGGCAGCGGGAAAAATTATGGGCGCGTGTACGACACGGACGAGTGTAGCGGACCTCGATGATGGCCGGTACGCAGATTCTCCTCTTCTTTTTTGGTGATTCGATGATGGGAAAGGGAGAGGGAAAGAGAAACAGATAAATTTATTGTATTCGTATGTGTATTCGAGACTCTGGTACGAGTCACCGTGTTACTACAGTATAGATATTAATTGAAGTAACACGTACTTGTGCTTGCAGTACAACGTACCGGATGCACTTCGGTAGAGCTAACCGGTGTCTTATCCAGTAGTTAGTATTTTTTATATATCAGTTTTCGCGTTTTATTCACCGTATTGTTGTATATAAAGGGTGAACTCATCAGGAATGCACTTTATGGAGAAATGTTAGGCACAAAACTGTACAAAAGGTCATGGTCAAGGTCACCATAGAAAATCCAGGGAAATTTCCTAACACTTTTGTACCCTCTAAATCTGAATATGTGAAAACTGTGAAATTCACATACAAAAATGTGACTATTGACATATTAAATGTGAA
>JAXIUT010000037.1:18892454-18903938 GCA_035586675.1 Eurytoma californica | reverse complement strand
TAGACACATTTAATCATATTCAATGGTTACCTTTACGGTTGAATCGTATCCTCATCTTGAATATTTTGCAAGTAGATGAAGAAAAAATGTTTGTATTGAAAATAAATTGTTAAAAAATTAATAAAGGAAAACAATTAATTTGTGTTAGCTATAAAGGAACCCTGGTGGAAAAGTAAAGCATATTACAGCTATAAATTAGCTAATTTTTTACGGTACGCTAAATTTATAGCTATAAATATAGCTATAATATCGTTAAAAACCACACAAATTCTGCCTATAATATAGCTATTTGTATGCTCAATAAAATATTAGAAATTAGACCGCTCGCAGAGTAGAACATTGAGCACGGGAGAGAAAGAAATAAATGTTTTGGCTCGTCTTGATCGTTAAACTTCCTTAGTCAAATTATATTACGAGCGTTTGATTCTTTTAAAGTAACAATACTATGGCACTGGATCTTGAAGTGTGCCGTTCGCTCGATTCTTCGACGGCTTGTCAGTCTTTCGATTTGACGAGCGACCGGAGTATCGGGTGCACAAACTTCCTTTTTCTTTTAACCTTCCTTTTTTTACCACTAGATGGAGGCTTTACTTCCACTAGTAAGTTTTCAGTTTCAATTACCTATTAGCGTCCCCATTTTCACCCTTCACGGGCTTTACCATCTAGCCCATATTACTGGCATTTCCATCTAAGCCTGCGTGTGTCTACGATTGGGATTGTTCGGTATCGTACTGACGATAACCAGCCGGCAACCCTTGGCCGAAATACACCGAATCTTTCTAATTCCAACTCAAAAAATACTCTCTGCGTGGTTATTAAGAGTCTGTAAAAAAAAACAGACCGCTCGCAGAGTAGAGCATTGAGCTCGGGAGAGAAAGAAATAAATGTTTTGGTTCGTCTTGATCGTTAAACTTCCTTAATCATATCATATTATAAATTAAAACAAATAATAAACAATTTTACAATAATTTGTTGACTATTTATTTAAGTTTATTACATTTAAACAATAATTGATCGAGATAAGTAATTGAAGTAGCTTACAATTAGAAAGCTTAACAGTGCACGTTTTTAGGTTATGTTTTCTGTTTACATAGCCTTCAGCAGCAGACGATATTTTTATTGAAGCATGACAGAAAAATACGAGCTAATTCACTTTGTTATTTAATGTTAAATATTGTGTTAATTAAATTTTTAAATTGTAGAAGACTTACAGAAGCTTATGAAATAAAAATTTAGCGAATTTTCTACCGGGAAACAGTACAAATTAAATCTTGAATACTTTTTATACCGTACTATACTGTAAATTTAATAACAACTATTCTGACGATTCTAGAAAGAGTGGTGGATGTGTAGACAAAGTTAATGTTACAATTATTCCAGGAAAATGTTTTCAATTGTTCATATCGTGGAAAAAAAGCCAGAAAAGTTTTACAGTCGCTCCGAACTTCACCTAATTATTCATTCTTCTTTGATTTATTAAACAGTAACATGCTGAAAGCCCTATACAGCGAAAAAAAATGTTAAATAAAATACAAGTGTTAAGGTAAAGCAAGGTGTTTTTAAATTCACTAATACATTTCGAATTAGTTACAGTAAGAGGGAGAGAATTATTTATTTCTAAAAGAAACACGCAAAGCCTCATATAAATTCGTGAAAAATTATTTTAGTCGTTGATCTTAAACTGTTTTTTCTTCTCAGTTAATTAAATAAAAACAGCGGTTCTAGCCCCTTCAAACAGTGGAAAAGGATAAGATTAAACATTATAATGTGATGCTCGAGTGATTGGGCAAACGATTACATAAGTTGGCACAGCAGCGGGAATCCCGTTTCAAAGCTACAATTAAATCATTGTTTGCTTTAATACATGCAATGACCATTGAAGGCACGTGCCATTTCCCCGGTAGCGTTAATTTATATTTGATTACATCAGGCTGCAAAGCCCTCTTCTTGCCTTTGGCCCTCGCTTTCCAGCGCTTGATACATTCAACAATTAAGCACGCAACCAGAAAAACATCTGATCGTTGAACCGAGCCGCGGCAAATCGATTAAATACAGCCCGGCCGACCCGCCTCTATGAAATTACGCCTGATTGCTGCATCTTCAGAGCTCGATCGGCGAAAGGTTGTCAATAGATAATTAGAGATCTGCGCCGGGGAGGGGACCCTGTCAACCGTCCCGTAATTACTCGCAACTTTTGCTTATTTAAAACGCACGTCCCCCTTTTTTTTATCAAACGAGAACGGCATCGACGGGGGTCGATGTACATCACGTTTTAAAGCGACCGGAGTAAAATTTATCTTTAACCAATGCCAACATTCGTTTGCAGTAAAAACGAGGAGATTAAATTTAATGCGGTACAGCGATAAAAAAATAAGCGAGCGTCGCGTTAAGTTAGCAGGGCGCCGTTGCGTGATAATAATTTTTCGCGCGAGATTATAAAAAAAAAGAGAGAGAGAGAGAAGGTGAGCGGAGGAATCGACGGCGCGATGTATTCAAGGAACCGCGTCGTAAACATCGAAGAGGCTGCGAGCGAGGGAAGCGATATCCGCGAAAATATGGCAGCCGATACCTGCATCTGGGCAATTCTCTCAAAGTTCTTTACTCTCGCTCCTACCCCCCCTTCTCTTTTTGAGGTAAAGGAAACGGAGGGTTAGAGAGACGTGGAAAAATGTATCGAGCAAATTTGCTCGGCGAAACATCTTTCATGCAAATTCTATTCGCGCAAAGTAGACATCTTTTGGAGGCGCGCGTATCTTTTATGCTCAATCGATGCTCGTCATAGGGGGGTAAAGTAAATTACCTGCTTAACTGGAATATTTGCTATCGACACGCCAGTAACGTGCATTAATTAATTAATACGATGAGATATTTAGGTGGAAGTTTTGTTTACAAATTATAGTACCTTCAAAAAGTTTGTTTAATTATCGAAAGTTTTCGCAGCGATTGAAATAATTAAACTTATTCCCGAGTGTTTTACTGCTAAATAAGGCAGAACTGGGTCAATTTAATTAAAAGACCCTTTCTGAATATTAGTGTCAATTGTATTTTTCAAGAGTATTATTAGGTTAACTTTAAGATCGCTGCAGTTGATTAAAAAAATTAAAAAAAAAAAAAAGATATTAGCCATTTTTTAATACTTGAAATAAAATAAAGAACTATGGAAATTTAGTTGTAATTACAAGATGAGCTTGTGTAACTGATAATGCCGTTTAGGATTAAAAAAAACATTTATTTTAAAAAAAGAATTTAATCTTTTTATGTGAAAGAAAATATTTTCAATAGGTTTCTGTAATAATACTGCACATCGTCAATATCTGCTGTAGCGTAATGTAAGTAGAAACAGATGACTATAGACAGACATATACTTTTTAAACTCTATCTTTAAAATGGAAGTTTAATTTTTTTCAATGTAATACTAAACTCGTGGGCGCCGTCTTTCAATATAAATATTAAATCCAAAATATTAAAAGCTCGAGTGAACTGTTGGACAAAAAACGGAGAATTATATACTGTAGCATAATGTAAATAGAAACAGGAGACTATACAGACATAGGCTTTTTAAGCTCTACCTTTAAAATGGAAGTTTAATTTTTTTTTTTCAATGTAATACTAAACTCGTGGGCGCCTTCCTTCAATATAAATATTAAATCCAAAATATTAAAAGCTCGAGTGAACTGTTGGACAAAAAACGGACATTTATCTGCTGTAGCGTAATGTACGTAGAAATAGGTGACTATAGACAGATATAGAGTTTTTAAGCTCTACCTTTAAAATGGAAGTTTAATTTTTTTTCAATGTAATTCTAAACTCGTGAGCGCCGTCCTTCAATATAAATGTTAAATCCAAAATATTAAAAGCTCGAGTAAACTGTTGGACAAAAAACGGAGATCTATTCGCGTAGTAGAATAACTTTTACCCTCGATCCGACTTACAAGCACTTAGCAATTCTTTGTGCTCTCCCAAAATTCTGGGAAAAATAAAAAAAGAATCTTGTTGCGAAATGTCTGATACATGGTAAAGTCCTCGGCGGAGGCCACGGGGGAGAGGGAATCCTGCATCGAAAGCCTCGACAAGCGTCGGAGTGGAGGAGCTTACTTTGCATTGTGTGTCGATGGCAACGGCCGACGCGCGCATTAAAGCGGAGCTGGTAGTCGGGATGCGCGCACACGTAGCCTCGCGTGAGTAGAGCTCGCGAGGCAGCATCTCTTTTTAAAGGAGCCTGTAATTGGACCGGCTTCACTCCACCTCTCTACTCGGCTACTCGACTACCAACTACTACAGTGGAGCCTCTGTATTGTTCCTCCGGGAGGAGGGGGCACCCAGTATTTCGGGTATTGTTCGCAAAAAACTTGTGCCCCACTCAAGTGCTCGAGCGTCTCTAGTATATCAAAAGCTTGGAAACTGTGGATCGCAGGAAATCAGTTCTGGACTTCACACGATCGTTACTTCTTAACGCTCGCCTGACTGATGCTCGATTTCGACTACTCGAAATAAAAATCAGGCGACGATGAAACTCGATGGTTGAGAGGAAATACGATAGCTGGTTTTAAACTAAAGTTCGGCTAATTTTAGCGGTTGTGGTCGGAGTCGACGGCCAATATTGATGCCGACAGAAATTCTGTATAATACAGTTACCGAGCAGCTTAACTTTTATCGGATGCACGCCCGAGTGAATAATATGTCGCGGCAGTGTGGATGTTTTGAATGCCGCTTGGCTTTGAAGTCGATGACCCAAGTTATAACTATGAACAATTTGAAGGGTCGAACAATTTCTCAGCTATCAATGGCCGCCTCTAGTGTGCGAGTTGCCGGTGCCGGCGCTGCCGCCACTGCGAAGACGGTAAAGTCGCGTCGGGGAGCTGGACAAGTGCCCTCGAATCGAGCCCTCGTCTACTCCAACTCCACCTTCTCCTCCACCTCTGGCTCGCTCTCGCTCGCTCGTCCAATTAGGCAAAGCCGGAAAAGACACATATATGCCTCTCTCTCTCTCTCTCTTTCCCTCTCTCTCTCTCTCACGCTCTTACTCTATCTGGACAGGAAACTCTGGTTACCCTATCTCTCTCTTTCTCTCTATCTCTCTCTCTCGCTCTAACTATCCCTTTCCCTTTTTCTCTCTCAATCTAACCCTCTTTCCCTCTTTCTCTGTCGTCTTCTCTTGAACAAGTCGTGAGAAACCTAGCTAATGGATTTTTTCGTCTTGGGCAGTCTCGAGATTTTTTCCTTTTCCACGGGCTTGACGTTTTTCCTCTTTCCCCTTTTTTTTCTCATGAAAAGCTTCTTTTTCATTTTGCTCCTCCTCGGCGGAACCAAGATTAAGACGCTGCACATTATTTTCATTAGACCTTATATGCAACTTTAATGATTTTCCATTAATTTAAGGAGATTGTGAAACTTGATAACGAGTAAGCATTAAGTAATTAATAAGTTTACGATGTTGCCGTAAGGGGAAACGATGAGATTGTAATTATGAAAAATAAATTGAGTTAGTCTGCTACATTTTGTTTACTGATTTGATTTAGTTTACTTCTTAAGTATCGGTTTTAGGGAGTACTAGAATATTGCAGCTCATAAAAAACTGCGAGAAATTCGTGGAAGCAAATCCTACTGTTTTAGGTAGTAAACGAGCAGGAATTCTCTTCGCAGACTTGGAGAAGAACCAAATTATACATGTAACTTTATTTCCTCCGTTTTCAATTTTACTTCAGTTTATTCTAAGGAGTTTCTCTATTATACACACCAATTGTCTCGCCTCGCAATGAATTTTCTACTCATTAATCATTTTTATTCAATAAATTTTGCACTACTTTATATCATTTGTAACAAACCTAACAAAATGAAAGTAAATTTTAAAAAATAAGTTATTATTTCCTACCTGTGAACGATCTCCTGCTGGATCCACTCCCTGACCTTGATTCTGGTATCGATGGTAGACGACGAGTTTTCCCTGGAGCGCCTACCGAAGTTGGAGTTATTATCGTAAGCCTTATCGTTCTTAATGAGCTCGCGAATGTCGGGCTTGCTGGCGCTGTTGCAGTAGCCGAGTTCCCTGCTCTCGGCCTTGCCCGCCTTGGACTTCTTAGCGAGGGTGGCAGCGACCGCGGCCTCCTGGAGCAGGCCGTTCGTGCTGCCGGCCTGGTTGTTGCTCGGTCGCGCTCTGCCCGACGTCTGAGCCAGGAGGTTGCCGGCGGTCGAGGCCTTCTTGCGCATCCGCTGCCGCTTGTGGTACAGGTAGACCAGCATCGTCGCGTTAATTAGCAGGAAGACGAGGCCGAAGCCGATTACCATCGAGACGACCGAGCTGCTCCTCATCGTGCCACCGCCGCCGCCCTCGTCGGATTTCTGCGGCAGCCGACGAAAAAACGTTATACTTTACGTGGCTACGGACCTAACCCGGGGTTAGTTAGGTTAGTTTCAAAAAACACTACAGACTGCGACACTTCAACAATCTACGATGGTTGTACGAGGACAGTAAAGGTAACATATAATTTTATAAAAAAATTTTTCTTCAAACTTACACAAGCTTTTCTGCATTTTTTTTACTATAAATTCCAGAACAATTACATAACTCTTTAAAAGAATAAAAATATTTTAATAAAAGATTCGGCATTCTGACAAGGATTTCATTGTTGACCTTCAATTTGATTCAATTTTAATGGTTAATATCACAATCATTAATGCAATTATTGATAGACATCCTAAATCGTTTGTTTGATAATCTATCTACCTGGATTTGAAAAATCGTCCTCTTGTGGACAGAGCCAGAAAGAGAAGACTAGAACAAGTCTGACAATTCATATCTTAGGACTTTTCTCGAGAGTGATTTCGGAAACTTCATAAGATTGTGTACAGGATGGTGATTTTAATCGAAGACCTCTGTTAACTTTTCAGATAAACGAATTGAAAAAAAGTGACGTGGTACGGGTCAGAAGGGATCAGGCAGGTGATCTTTACCTTGAAGGTCATTTTGAAGGGTATATGTTAACCTGGAATTTTAAATAGGAACCCCTATCTTTTACTTCTAATTTTGAACGAATGAGAACTTTTACGTTCATACATATGTGTGAAATCTCAGCCAAAAATGTGAAATTTAAAATGGAGCGTTTTAAATCAATGTAAAGTACGAAAAGTTGTTACGATAAATGTAGGGATTACTAGGATTGGATAGAATAATATTGCATTGATCTATCTTGATATTCAAGGTGAGATTATATGAATAGTAGAGATGCAAATTTACTGTTTTAGCATTATTAATTTTGCAGGTGTAAAGCACACAGACAGACTGCAAATTGAAAGGAAAATTTAAGCAAACTGAAAATGATGAGCTCACGTTGATGATGTTGGCCGGATCCGAGGAGGACTCATTGCTGGAAACCACCGTGCCGTTGGCCAGATCTTGACCGTACACGGTGCTGCGGAAATCCGTCGGCGACCACGTACTCGTCGGGCTCGTTCCCGGTGGCTGCTCGGCCTTGGGTCGTCTCAGCAGGTTCGGGATCACCTCGTTCCAGAACTCCATTTCCGCGGCGCGATAGCGCTGGCCGATCTGCGGCGGCGTCGCTGTGGGAAACGAAGCGCGATAGTTTTTTTTATTCCTGCACCGCCGCGCTCCTTATCGCGGCCTTTTTCTCGGCGCCGCGCGGATAATGCCGCGATAGCGCCGCTACGAGGAAAGAGCGAGGCCGTATTGGTTTTCTGTTTAGCCGAGGTCCATGTTTGGATTATCGAGATTCCGTACTTGGAAGTTTTTCCCGTGCCGATTTTGAAATTTGCGGGGAGCCGAATAACGCTGTTTCTGCGGAGCGCTTCATTCTATTTGCCGACCTTAATGATTTCTTTACGTTGTATAAGAAAAATCGAAGGGGAAATAATTTTACTGAAAAGATTGATTTTTTTGTACTTTATTCAAACCGTTTAATTTTCGTTCGAAATCCAATGTCATAAAAGCACTGCAAGCTATTTCTGATAGAGTCAAAAAGCCCTTTGATAGTAAATTGGCTCTTATCGAAATAAAATTCAATTAATTCAATTTCAGATCAAAGAACCAGTGTTATCCATTAGAAATTATTTCTAAAAGTGCCAAATTGGAAAATAATGCAATTATCCCCGAGGCAATTTGAATTTCGATTTTATCACGTAATTAACTTTCTACGGCGACTCGGATGAAGTGTACCGCTCACGCGACCCTCGCGATACACTTTAGATCAAAGTAAGAATTTCAATTATACTAATTGACTTCGATCCGCGCCATCCCGAGCGATCGGTCACTTGTCAATTGGCAATTGCAGTAATGCCGGGGCAGCGCCGGATGGCCACGTCCCTGGAAAACGTGACCCCCTCATAATGCAGCCCAAAGATGCATCTCGTGCTCCGCGGCACTCGCTCTCTCGGTCTCCCCCGGTGATCTCTTTTCCCTCCCCTCTTTTCCCAGCAAAACGACTTACTGAGATTAAAGTACATCTGGTTCTCGGGATCGTACTCCGGCCAGTCGATCTCGTACGGCAAACTCTGCTTGTAGTCGTTCCTCAGGTAGGACAGTCGACGGGGCGGCGGCCTCACGTTGTTCGGATTTCTGCGAATTAGGTGAAACGAAAATGTATTATCGTGGAAAAAGTTCCCGCTGGCGTGTGTACAGAAGAGCCGAGAGTCGCGGCGTCGTCCCCTTAATTCACTCGTCGCAATATTAATTTACGGCCACGTTGCTTCGCTGCTTCTACGCGGCGCGTATACCTTTTCATTCGCTTAATTTGGGACTCCGCGAGATTAATTTATGGATACGGCTGGTGGGAGCCGCGGCTTGGAGACGAATTGATTTTTGGTTTCACTTTAGGAATTACTCCGTCTCGTAGTTCAGGTGAAACGATTGATTCACGGGCCGTTTCTGATGCTGCACGCCTCGCCTTGCATTCAAGCTTTTCAATGCTTACTCTTAGATGAATGTGTGCGAGTCGGCACTAAGTTTTCTAGGATATGCAAAATTGTTCAAATGAATTTTAAACTAATTTCTAACTAGGCCAACAATAATTAAGCCGATACATTTATTTGCATAACATTACTGCTCAACAATGATGAAAGAAAAGATGAAGTAGAAAAAATTATACCTAAAATTATACCTAAAATTTTTAATGTTTCAAACAATTACTCTCCTGGAGATGGGAATGCCATAACTTGAAAGTGAAGCCATACATTCTTCACGTCATTATAAGAAGCTTTAGTACTTTACATTTTTTTTTTCAAAAATATGTTTTTATGTAATAACAAAGAAAATGTCGATGTCGGTAAAGCAGATTTCTAACCATAGGTTTTTAATCTTCATAATTATATACGATATCGTCTTCAGTTATATATAAATTACATTTGATTTAAAGCAAAACTGTACATTTCATACAATTCGATTTCATACATTTTGGTCTTCACTTTTGATCAAAATACCTTTTTGAGAAATTGAAGTGCGATTAGAAGCCTTTAGCACCGCGAGTGTGAACATTGACGAAATATGTAAGAGAAATTTTAGGTCGGACAGGCTCAGATCCTCTTACCCGGAGTAGGCGAAATTGCACCACCAGTCCATCATCGCCTTTGATAGGAAAGCCTCGCCCTTATCGTACGCGGCGCTGAGGTGATATCTTTCGCCGTCTAGAGGCACGCCCAGCACGTAAGACAGCTCCTCACCATGGACCGTGCGCCGGATCTGTTTCTGAAACGTCGACACATTTGCTCTATCTCGAATATTTTTCGCAACTCCCTCCCCCTCCTCCCTTTCCTCTCTCTCTCCTCGCTGTCCCGTTTTCTTTTCAGCCGAGATCGAGCTGTTATAGACACATGCACTGGCACACACAAGAGCTAGCAAGGAGAAATGCGAGAGACTTTTGCTAGTTTCTATTTTTCGGAAGCTCTATTGACGTGGAACTTTATGAAATTTCTGACTCGCAGCGCAAACCCTCCTCCTCCTCCTCCTCCTCCGACGTCGGCCGGATTTGATAAGAAAAGCGCTTTCGCGGGGATTGCAGGCGATTTCTCCCAGAAAAGCGCCAAATCGAGTGTCATTAGAATGTTAATTTACTCGCGACGTGAAGTTTCGATTTAGCTCCGGCTATTTCGAAATAAGCCGGCATTTTGTAATGTATTATTACCAATTTGTAATTCACTCTCGTAGTGCATCGTATTATGCGCAAGTAATATTACGCCAGACTTTGGCCCTCTCCCCAGCACAGCATTTCGAAGAAAGAAAATACGTATATCACAATTTTTCCGCGAAACGCTTTTGAAAGTGCATCAGAATGAAGTAATAAAGCTTCTTTCTAAAAGTACTTAAAACGCAAAAGCAAGCAAAAGTTTTTCATCCAGTAATACCGTCAGCACGCATAAACGCAAAGTAAAATTTTTTAACAGTATATATATACTTATATCATCTCTGATACCTTGTGCAAATGAATAGTTTTTAATTAAAAATGATTGTTCACCGCAGATGATTAAAAATATAATAAATAGTTGAACTCCAAACCGGAAATGAAATGAAAAAAAAAAATCGAGTAAAGTTTGACATATCCTCCGAGGCGCGCTGCCCGGAGCTCGAGTGGGGCTCGGGATGTATACTCACGTTGAAATCCTTGTCCCTAATGGACCTGAGATGGCTGAAGACGTACATGTAGCTCTTGGGGTTGGCGCGTGAGTGGAGGTTCGCGGTGGCGATCATGGGCGCGACGACCCCGCTGTCGGAGGCGACCTCGAGGACGAGGTCGCGATTCCGCTTGCGCTCGGCCACGGTGCTCCGCCTGCCCCTCCACGACCCCGCCCCTTTGTAGTGCTCCAGAACTTTTCGCAGGATCAGATCGGACTCGAGCTCGTGGGTCGCCTGTCGTGGTGCACACACGGGAAAATCGGTGATGGCAGTGGCTGAATGCGGGCCATCGAAACTTTTCGAGGAGACCGTAAAATGCTAGAGTCGTGGCGCGCCGCGCGCGCGCAAAGAAGCCTCCCGGCTTTAAGGTCGTCCCGGTGACGTTTCGCAACGAGTTATTTACTTTCGCGCTAATCGAGATTAGCTTCTTCCCGTTTTTAATATAAATGGTCTTAATAATTTTATCATCCGATTATTTGCGAGATGGTCTCTGCTACTTATGTTTGTAAAAATTGTAAAATAGACGTGAAAAAGTTACAATACTACGTTAATATACCAGGTAATAGAAGTGGAACAGCATAAAAATTGTAAATATAAAATTGAGAATGTTCAAACCCAGAAAAAAATTGTTCCGGGTCAAATTTTCATGATTTTATTCTGTAACCTTCAATTCAACCTCGTCAATGATCTTCAATGCTATTTAAAGATCAAATTTATCCCTAACCCACAATTTTGACTTTAAATTATAATTATTAAATTATTTAAATTATTATAATTATTTAAATTTAAATGAAAGAGAAAGAGAAAAATTTTACTTTGAAATGTATTTATAAAGGTGTAGAAGTCAAGATCAATGTTGACCTTGA
>JAXIUT010000037.1:18851775-18883007 GCA_035586675.1 Eurytoma californica | reverse complement strand
ATGAACTCATACATTTTTTTCCTTTAATTTTTAAACCCGCTAATGGGATTTTTTTTGTAGAATTCCTCATATATTCAGGGGTTGACTGCCTTCGTCTGCGGTCGCTAGAGCCACTTTGCAAGTTCAAACCTTTAAACAGGAATGAGTACGGTATCCACTAGGAGTTCATTCCTTTGCAGTGTTCCACTCCCACTGGGTCTGCTTCTTCAGATCCTGGAGTGAAGACACGATGGCGCGGTGTTCACCAGGTTCCAATCGCGGAGGTAGATCGGTGATGGATGCTCGTAAGGAAGAAAATGTGAGGATATTAAAGAGTTAACTCAAAAAGCATATTTTGATATCGCGTGTTCAACATTTTTTTTATCTGTTATATAGATAAAAAAAAGACCAAGAAAAAACAACAAAAAAAAAGACCAGGTGAACTCATACATTTTTTTCCTCCAGTTTTTGAACGCGTTAAAGGATGTTTTTTTTTTTTTTTTAGAATTCCTCATATATCAATTTGTTTACATTCTGCGTTGTGTACCACACTACGTGCTAGTAAATACGCAGGGATGGGTGTAACACATTGTTTTTGCTTGCTTTAAATTTCAATAAATTTGCTAAATGCTGAATTATTAATTATATTAAGTATTTTCGTTCAGTTATTTCCACGAAGTATTTGTTTATGCTGAAATAAAATAATATTCTTCGAGTAGATGACCTACCGAGATAATGTTGTTTTTGCATGGTGTTCATTCCAATAAATTAGCTAAGTTTGAAATATTTACGTTTATTTATTTACAACAAATATAGAATTTCGTTCACCGAAAGAGAATTCCAATGAACTTGAAATAAAATGTTTCGAGTAGATGACCCAATTACTTAAAAGAAAACACAATTGATAAAAATAAGAGTCTGACCTTGTTTTTCTGTATCTACTTATGTATACGAAGTTTTGAGAAAAATTAATTTCATAAATTAAACGCTTCTATTTTTAAGTTTTGTTAAGTTAAGCTTTTTATGAAAATACATGTATTGTCCATTTGCAAATCATAAATATGATAATGGTGTGTCATTCTTCTCTAACCTCTGACCTCCAATTACTTAAAGGAACAGAAAATAAAAAATAATTATCCAGATTTATTTGTACTTAGATATTCTAAAGATCGAAACAAAATTATCTTCTTTAGATGACAAAAGAAGTTTTAATCTTTTCCATTTGTATCAAATAAATTACTATTGAGTATGCGAAAGGGTCAAAAAATAAAAATGTCTTCTATGAAAAAAGGTCAAATATTTTTCTAATACTAAACTGCTTTTGTACACTTCATTCACCGGTATTAGTGTAATTTTGATTTGTCAACTTTTAAGTTTTTCTGTAAGTAAAATAAGTGACACTCCAATTGACTTATCTACAAAAATTGACGTTGACCAAAGTCATAATTTAAACAAAGTCTCAATTCGAATAAACAAGCATACGCAAGAAGCAAATGGGAAACGGGCCTGGCGCGAACATCGGTAGCGTCTTAGCGATGTTTATTATGCGGCCTCGCATCTGTCCCGGGGAAGGGGATGGCTGCGTCAAGTCGGCGCGTTTCCGTTTTCGGGGCAAGCAGCTGCCGGCGCTGGGGCCGCGCATGCGCGCAGCGGCTCCGGCCGGGGAATCCCGCGCGCCGCTGCCTCGTTAGCCCCGTAATCGCCTGTCTCTCACGGAGCAGCGCCCGCTGTACTTTCCTCCGCTCCGACGAGCGAAATGTTTTTACGTTTTCCGTCAAAAGAATAAACGATACCCGTCCCACTTGATTTCATCGCGGCGGCCCCGACGTTGATGGACGAGGAATTTTTAATTTTTAAAGTCTTCCTCGCTTACCGCTTCCGCGCGCGGCCTCTGTCTTTGTTCGCAGGGGCGGAAAATCAATTTGGACGCCCATCGGAGCCAATATTTTGCTACAAAAGCGTTTAAAACTTTCAAAGCGCACTCCTCTTTTTTATTATTATTCTATTCGTTTGTGCACTCCTCTTTTTATCTATTTCGAAATAATGGTTTTAATAGCCGTGTACTCGTGAAAACAATAATGGTTGTTTCGACTGTGATTTTAAAAGTAAAGTTTACTGGGGCGCGAGTGCTATCGGTCATCTAGTTTCTACGGCTCACTTGGAAGTTTTGCATTTTATTACGGGAAACTTTCGCGAAGTTTAATTGTTACATTTTCTGTTCTTCTTCGTAAATGGTTTCAGCAATTTACTTTCTTGTGAATTATTTGAATTTTAGTAAACTTCTTTAAATAAATTATTATAACAATATTGCAGTTCTTCTTTAAAAAAAGTTTTAAGTAACTTATAAAAAACATCTTTAAATAGCTTTCGAGTTCTATTAAGCTGAAAAAATAAGCTATAAAGAAATTATCAGTAAAATTTGATTGGATTTGACGAGTTAAGTAAACTAACAATTCGACTGCAACTGAATAAGAATACGTCAATTCAAAACATGCCAGAAAATATATCTATTTTACTCTTAAATTTACTGTCATTCATCTATTAACTACTCACTACTTTTATCCGTTCTATGCTTTACAGGGATGCATGATTTGAAAAAACTGGAAACGCGACGGTGATTTGACCTGAAAGGTCATTTTCAAGGTCAACTTTGTTTTCTTTAATAGAGCTCCATTTTTCATTGAAGACTTTGAAGCAGTAGGAAATTATACGTTCAGACATGTAACCGTGTTAGGGATCCAAGTGACCCGTATTGGGGTTTGACATCCCATAGATAGCACTACTTAGCGGGTTTACATAGGCTTTATATCTATACAGGCTGATCTACATAGGTATAACGCATATGTAAAAACCTGCTAAGTTGCGCCATTCTGGTTAGCTATATCTATGGGATGTCAAACCCCAATGGGTCACAATCTCAATAAAAAATGTGAAAATAAATACGGAGAATTCTCCTTACATCTTAAGTTTTATATTTTTTACCAAGTTTTTGACCATTTTGGTTTACTATGATCACTAACATGGATATGTAGTAAATAAAATAGGGCTTTATATTAAAGAAAACAAAGTTGACGTTCAATTAACCTTGAAAGTGACCTTCAAGATCAAATCTAAGGACCGTCATCTTTACTCTGCAAAAGTATACACAGTTTATCTCTACAGTTATTTTCAAATTATGCATCCCCGGATCTAGGTTTAGGTCTAGGTCTAGGTTATCTAGGTGGACCTTTTAAAATGGGCACCGTGTAATGTAAAGAGCCTGATTTTGGTTACGCGCACACCAACGATATACAAAACAAAGATTTTATCACGAACATACTTCTAGATCACGTAGGGAGTATAAAGTAATTTTTTTAAATTTTGTTCTATATTTGTGTTGATTAAACTGTTGAAGGAAAAGAGCCAGTAGAATCACTATGAGAAGCGCGGAAGTCTTGCCAAGTAAATTAAACTTTGGAAAACCGGCCGGGTATTACTGGCTTATGGAATCATAAAGTTAAAGATAAAATATTGAACTGTTCCTTAAAAATAACCTTGTTATTAAATGAATGACAAGAAAACTTCGTTAAAAATGAAATTAATTGTTGTTAAACACTCGTGAAACTAGTTAGCCAGGAAACAAGACACAAAAGCGGGAGAACTGTTAGGACCCTCGCGAGTAGCGTGACGTATTTTTAAAGCGAGCGCAAAATCCGAGCCAAGATCGGATAATTCGGAGCAGCGGTAATCCAATCAAAGTCGGCGGGGGGAAGTCCGCCGAAAGTTTGCGCCGCCGCCCGTCGCAAGATTGCGTATCGGGAAAAAGTGGGCGGAATGCGGGAGCCTCGAGCCGGACGCTCGCGGGCTTCCGCGCCGATAAAACTCGTCGAAAATTAGCGAGCGACGGACAAAATGGCGGAAGGAGTGGCCTCTCCAGAAGTTCGACTCCAGCGAAAAACGACGGGCCGATTATCTGGTCGACTCTTCCGACGGTTTTGTTTGCCGGGATAAAAGAGCGGGCGAAAGGACCGGGTCGGCGTGAATAAATTTTTTGGATCACCGGAGATGCAATTTCGTTTGGAGTTTAAACTATAGAAGATTACGCAAAATTTTTTTAGAAATTTCTAATGGCTGAGCTCCAGAATTATCCGATTTTCTTTAACTGCAACTGCAGTTTTAAAAAAGTTACATAGTAAACTTATGCGATTTTAATTCGTATTTACACGGCGAATAATCTTGCGTAGTTTTAAAAAAACTCTTTTAGTTGAAATTTTTAAATTCAAATGCAAGATTTATACCGTGAACTACGCAAGATGATTTGTAGAGCGCAAGCCAAAATAAAAATTTTCATTTCCTATAAATAACGGAGTATCCGATTCGTCGGGAATCATAAATTTAAAAAAGAAAAAGCGGCGCGCCGTGCACTTTGTGCATAATGAAAAATAACAAATCGAGGAAACCGGATCGGCTTTTAAAATCCGCCGCAACGTATCCGATGGAACACGATCCCGCGACAAAATAGAAAAGGCATCCACTAAGGGAATAAAAGGAGGGTTTATAGTTTCGTAAAACGTCGCCGGGGACATTTAAAGGGAGGAGGAAAACAGTGACCGTGGGTGGGGGGGTTCTAGATATCCCGGGCAAAAGCGAACTCGTAAAGAGTCGGCCTTTCTTCTCATAATCTCGAGGCGGAGCGCCGGCGACTTATCGGCTGGCGGATCTGGCCTGGGAGCGGGTGACTCTGTGTACGCAGTCGCCCGGTTGCTGTACAGGGTTGAACGTCCGCTCCGTTACCCATCGGTTTACGAGTGCGAGCGAATCGAGCAGTGCGCGCGTCGGGGGCGAGCCTCGGCTAAGTCGCTTCTGGGCGCCTTTGTGCAACGGCGAGACCGAGACACCGAGTGTGTCGCGCCCGCTCGATTCCGGCCTCCCACCCCCTCTCTCTCTCTCCCGACGTCGTCTTATTCGTCTTTTATGCCGTGTGTATTATCTCGCGCTCTCTTTGTTCAACGCTGCGAGCCCGGGAAATCGCTCTTTCCCCCCGCCCTCCTCCCTTTTCTCGGCATTTCGCCGTGAATCATTTTGCATATTTTAGAGCAATTTTTAGTTTTCCTTTGTTCATTCCTTTCCAGGAATAATAAGTTTTTCAAAAGCGATTTTAGTCTTTCCTGCATCCTGGCAAAATAAATGCTTTGATGTTGCTTTTTTGATTGTATGTTTGTTCTTGCAAAGAATTTTTTTCGTTTATTATCAACAAATTAAAATTCATCCCTGGGTTCTTACAAGATAAACATTTTAATGTTGTTTACTTTTTTTTTTAAATTTCGTACATTCAGTAATATTTCTTTTCACAATCTTTGCATATCTATATGATAGAAAACATCTGCATCGTATTGGCAGCAAGCAATTTCTGACCCAAAAGCAATATCTTTTATCTTATCCCTGATAAAAAAAAAAGTTGGAATTAAAGAAGACTCTAACGATCCCAATGAGCCAAACATTTCCCATAAAATGGAAATCTCTATATGAATGAAATGGATTCCTGTGTTTCGGTCATGACTGTTGACTGGTCCCATCAGTACGAATTTAAAATCTACTCTAATAAATGCACATCCTGGTTTAATTTCTAGGTTACAAGGAGCATGTAGTCAGTACCGCCACCGTGCCAGCTGTAATTAGCCATCTTTGGCGAACAAATGTAAAGTTGCCCATCATTGGTGAAATGTCCAGTGTAGTAGGTTCATTTTTTACTTCGCCATATCGAACGATTTTCAGAAATGTTTAGAGTTTAAATTTTCATTCTGGTATATAATTTTTCCTTATACTACTAAGAATGATGCATTAGTTTTTTGAAAGTTTACATTAAACGTTTTCCATTACGGATAAAAAAAACTGTTTGCAGTACCTTCCTCTACGAGGAACTGTGTAAAACGTAATTTGCATTTTGAATAGATAATATTGACAAAAATCCAGCGTTAGAGTTCTATAAACATCATATTGAAGTAATAAATCGTTCCAACCATCTGGTAGAGGTGCTTAATATAATTAGAATTAAAAATTGCTGACGTTTTTATTTTTTGTATAGAAGCAAATAATTAATAAAAGCAGTTAAGAACAACCGTCCGCACACATCAACATTAATTTTTCATAGTAATTGCAACTGCGATCGTTTCCATTTCAATAAATGAATGCAGCGAACGGGTCTGCAAATGAACTCTCGATCAGAGCCGCGCAGAAAAAAATTGACGAAAAAAGCACGCGCTACACGTGTGCGGAGTCGGCGGTGGGGAAAAAAAAGTATTCGTCATTCGTTAAAACATCGACCGACAAAAAGAAGCCCCGGCAAAAATTCAGGAGGAATTCCCGCGGGTTATATAAAGGACGAAATTAAATCCGAGCGTTTTTCAACTGCGCGCAATTTTTCGTCGGCGCCGCGAAATACGCCGGGTAGATCCGCCGGGTTCTTGATCAATGCGTGCGTGCACAGTTCGCCCTCCCCCCCTCCCCCCCCCCTCCGCCCCACCCATGCCCCGCACGGTTTGACCTTTTATTCGCCGGGTTTTTGCCGGCAGCCGACGCTCGGCTTTTTTGCGCCCCTCGAATGCGAGTCGATTGTTCGTACAATGGAAGACGCTCGAGTGGAGTCTGCCCCGAGTCTAATTCCGTGCTTCATCTTAACGAGGCCTTCACTCCTCCGACCTGCCTCTCCCCCCTCTCCCCCTTTCACCGGGTCTCTCTTTTTTTTTCTCTCGCGAAACCTTTCGTTACACGCTCGAAAGAGTTTTAATAAATGCGATCCCTCGGTCTATAGAGACGGGGCTTAAATTTAAAGACTTTCGGATAAATTAGCATGGGATCTGAATAAATCGATACCTTATTATTCGCCTCCGTATCCATCATCTCGAATTTCATTATCGATAACGCATTTCGTGCTTACTTGCTCTTTTTTGTGTTGTACAAGGCATTCTTTTTCGAACTGAGCTTTATTAATAAATGCAGGGGAGCTTTTAAAAAGTTCGATCTTCCTTCATCAAATATTATTGTCTTCTTTATTGTCTTGATGGTCTTTTCAATTATTCAATAAATAAAATGTAGCTGCGATTGTTGGATGATCCCGTACAATATAATTTCGTTTAGAAAACTAGCAAGACTCATTTTGATCATGGTGAAAACTTTCAGGAGATTTTCACGAGATTCTGGTCAATTTCAGAGGAACTGGACAGTTTTTAATGGAAAAGCTGGCGAAAATTCGTCACCTTGCAATGGTATCAGATACAAAATTATTAGAAACTTGATAAAAACTAATTTTTAAATTATGTAAATCATTTTACTTCGGTATTATATACCGTGGCACCATATGCATGATAATTGTAACGCGAATAATACTCTACTTCATGAGGTATCCGATGAAAAGGTAGCGACTGATCACGACACACACCAAGACCACATGGGAGGATGAGTGAGAGAGAGACGTCGAACTAAGTCGAGGAAGAATGCAATATTTTGTACACACTAAGAGAATTTTCCCGTAAAAATTACGGTGTAGCTCAGTAATTGTGGGACGGTTTGCCATCTTGGAAATTTTTACGGGAAAATCATTGTAAATTTTACGCAGAGCTTGCAAAATACGAAAAGCTCCGTAATTTATTTGTAAACCGTCACTCGAACACGTTTTTTCCCGTAATTTTTCCGATGAGCTTCACCGTAATTTTTACGGGAAAATTCTTTCAGTGCATAAGCATAGAGCCACGCTGTATACAGTATTCGTACGACGACGTACCTCTTTTCTTCAATTTCCGTAAATGTTTCTTATTACAATAACTTCTTCCATATTCTCTACGATAATATTGACCCCCATCAATTCTTCTATTGAATCACGAGCGATTTCCTAACAACCCTGGGCAAAATTGAATGTATCTGCAAATAATAAGTTCCGGCCTCATCAAAACACGAGCGAGGAACAATTTCCGGCCTCATCAAAACACGAGCGAGGAACAAAAACGAAGTGAGCATCAAATCAGAGAGGGTATAATCCGGAAGCGAATCAACTCCATTATATTCGCCGCGAAAATAAGGGGTGAAATCAATAAACAAAGTGGTAGCTTGCACAAAGAAACCGCGCGATCCATCGCTTTCTAATTCGGCAGCTGGCGACTGCCATCGGTCACGGGGGGTGAGATGGTGGGGTGGGCGGAGGAGGAAGAGAAAAGACGCGCTTCCGGCGATGCATCACGCGGCCAAGTAGGCAGGCGGAATCGCGGCCTCGCGTCGCGTATCGCGCGCCGCAGTTCAATTCGGCCCGGCCTTTCACACGGCATATTAAATTTATGGTATGCGCCCTGCACATAACTCAGGCCTCCCCTTTCCCGCGGGTCTATTGATGAATGCACGCCGGCGCACGTGCGTGTTTGTCTAGCAGCTTACGTGCCTTCCACTCTCTTTCTGCTTCTTTCGCATATTTTTTTTTTTTTTTTTGCCTCGCAACTCCATTTGTTTCTTATTAAATTTTTCAACTGCTCCTTGACGGGACAATCATGCGAAATACATAAGCTCGTTCTTTTTAACTCTTGGAAAATATCAGAGTTTTTTCATTATTTATATAGGGGAGAGCGGGGCATAGTGGGCCACGCATACGATTTTTTAGAGGCGAATTGTGGGCCACCTGTTCATCCAAATTTAATCTGCAACCCCTAAACTTGAGGTATCGTACCAATTATATATTAAGTTTCGGGGTTTCAAATCAAATTTGGACGAACAGGTGACCCGCAATACTGCTCTAAAAAATTGTGTGCGCGGCCCACTATGCCCCGCTCTCCCCTATGATAATTATTCATTATTTTCATTATTTATATATACATATTCAAAATTATTATGGGTTTCGTAGGTGGAAGTGTTCGGGACTTATTTCGGTTGCGCAACCAGACCTATCAGCTAAGGTTTCATCGACCACTAGTAGAGTTTACTTCGGTTACTAATATCCGTTTTTACTCTATTACTGATCGTTTGAAACGTTTTTGGAATACACTTCTACTTGATTTGTTAAACATTGAGTAAATTGGTATATTTAAAAATGCGCTACATTCCTCCACGGAATCGTATTGAATTTATGGTTATATTGTTATATTTTCTTTTTCTTTATATTTTACGTTTATTCTTTGTTTTTTCTACATATTTTAATGTAATGGGTTTCTAGCCCGTATAATGCAATAAATAAATAAATAAATATGAAGGAAAATACGGTACGTGTGATTCTGCTTCAAGTGTATTATGACCTTAATTTTCGAGCTTCGTTTCTGCCGGAATAAGTTAGCATTTCATTTAACTCTGATTAATAATTTAGTAGTTTCAGAAAATTGTATGTATTTTCGAGATCTCCACTCTCTGGTAATTTTAAAAATCCACCGTCGATGCGAAACTTTTTTCCGCTGAAAAACATTTTCTCAATTTCGTGAAATCTCAGCTCTGAAATTCGGGCTAAAACAATACGAGACCCGAGAAGCCGCGGGAAACTCTGGCCCTTCTCATTTCCGGCACTCCATGAAGCCATGCGCGATATTCCTTTTAATTAGGACGTCCCCGTGCCCCGGGATGATCTGGCTCACGCACGAATGAGCTCTGCGGTCGGGGCTTTTTGCGGACCACTTGCGCCAGGTGCTACTGGGTACGTGTCTACTCGCGGCTAGATCCATTAATGCGCATATATTTTTCAAGTAAAAAGGACGAATTTTCGGAGTGTCTCGACTGGCTCTCCATACGTCGACGGCAAATTTACGCGGCTGGAGGTTAATTATTTGAGCGCACGCGCGCCGCTTATAAATCGCCCGTGCATTTCGCGCCTGATTTTGATCGCATTATTCACTCGGTCAGCCAGGTCGATTTTCATGGGTGCGTATTTTATACTGCTGCTACGCACGAATCCATATAGAGCTCAAAACGATCTAGCGTTTATGAGAGCTTTATAGAGCTTGAAAATATTTTTCTTTATTAATTTATTACAAACAATTTTTTTAAATGTTTTTTCTCGCGCACACACACGTAAAAACGCCCCTGCAGTGGCACAGGGACGAGCAAACTTTTATGCATTGGTGCAAGCATGCGCAAACGCAAACGCAGGTACCTGACGACACCCATGCACTGGCACAGGTGCGAGCAAACTCCGATGCATTGACACAGATCTGCACAAACATGTATGCACTAGTATACTAGAATAGTATACTAGTGCATATTCACAATGTAAAATTCACAATGTAAAAAATTAATAATCCGAGCATTCGAGTCTTTCGTTAACTTCTCACTGTAAATAGAATAGAATAGAATTTATTATTGCAAATAAGAATTTACAAAGTGTAAAAATATATACAATTTTAAAATACATATTTAATTTTGCAATTTTGACTAGCCTTTTTTTCACAAGTAATACCTAAATATTGCACGCGCGTGATATCACAATCAAAAATATAATGTAAAAGCTAATATACTAAAAGTAAAAGTAAGTCTTGGAGCTTATGGCAATATCACAGATAAGTTTGGTATTACAGCTATTAAAAATGACTAGTTAACAACTTTGTATAAACAAACCAATTCAGTCAATGTATAAAATAAAATAAATAAAAAATATAACTATAAAATAAACGATACAACAAAGCATTTAATACACATTGACTCACTCGCTCATCCACGCTAATAATTTACATTCATTCATAATAATAGGTGAATATGGGACGATACAATAATAAATTAGCATTTACCATCGATCGCCCATTTCGCGAGTGAGTTAGATTAGTCGAGAACAAGGAGGTGCCTTGTTACAAATACAAACGCATTTGCACTTGTTCGTACAGGCTCACGCAAACACGCATATACTAACAAAAGCACGAGCAAACGTCTGTGCAATGGCACAGACACGAGCTAACGCTTGTGCACTGGCGCAAACATATATGCACTCGTGCATGCACACACAAATATAAACGTGCTTGTACATCACGAACTCATTTACATACACAAATAAACAAAAAAGTGTAAGGAATGCAAATAAAAAAATGCTCAACTAATTTTGCTTCCACAGCGTCGTCTTTATTCTGATCTTGATAGGTGCTCAGTAAAAGGAAAAACAAGGAGAAGGAAAGCACTCGGCTGGTGGAAAAAAAATTCCTTTTATCAGCAGTTCAATGTAAACGCGACGCGCTGCACATCCATACATCGTCAGAAGATTTTTGCATTTTAAGCGGAGAGCGCGTCGCCTGGGAGGCGAGTGGAAGTGAGACGAGTTTAAATAAAGGGGGCGCGCGTGGGCGCGAAGTAAGTAGCGAGCGAATGAATGGGTCCATTTATCATGTCTGGGCGAGCGGCAGCTTTCGAATGGACACGCGCGCAGTCCGCGCGACAATATAGAGAAAGGAAAAGATAAATAAGTCTCTCGCCGAGGCTCGAGAGTCGAGTGCACCGCGAGGAAAGTGTCAGGCGCCCCAGCCAGCCGTCTCGCGGGAGATATCAATTTATAAATGATGCCGTGTGTGGGGAAGAGATTTTTTTTCAAATTTCTTCAGTCTTACCACCAGGTGTTTTAATACACGTTAATCGATTTTGCAGTACACAGATCCTTTGGTACCTAATTTTAGTTTTCCTTTCTTTTATTCACTTACTATTTGGAATAAAATAGAAAATTATGACACGTATTTTTTATTAACAGGATTAAGGAATCGATGAATAATGAGTCAAATTTTATTAACTAATATGTCCTGTTCAGGTACGGTAATATTTATTATTATTTAGAGTATTAAAACGCGTCGTTTAAAAAATATGTATAGATGCTTGTCTGTTTCTACTACCGTGAATCAAGTAAAGCAAGGAAGTCAATTTTATTTTTTCTTTAATTAAAAGCTAAATTCCACTTTTATTTCTCCTTGTTAGTTCTCAGAGACAAGGACCCTCGTAAATGTGTAGAATTTGAGTAAAACTCTATCTCGAAAGGTATAAAGTAAGTCGGAATGCATGCCCCTAGTGCAGTTTGTGCGCGAGACACGGCGATTATTTTAGAGCGAGGATAATCCCGCTCGCTCTTGACTTTGAGAAAATTATGCCCCTCGCTTAATCCAGAATGGCCGGATCGGCGCTAAAAAAGGAGGAAGGCAATATGAATTTCAAGCGGTGGCGCGGAGGAAGGGAGGAGAAAAAGGAGAAGTCCGAGAAGACGAGTCACGTTGATTAAGGAGAGACCGAATTAGAAAAGGAACAAGGCCGCGGTAAGATGAACGAGTGAAACCGGGGGTGAGGGGGAGCGGGGTGTGGGGGGAGATCAAGAGAACGATTTTCATCTCTCAGACGAGCGACTAACAAGTCCGCACTAGTCAGCGGTTTTTATAATTGGCCGGAAGTAGTTCAATTACGGTGAACGCCGTAGCGTGCAAGCTCTCGTTCACCCACCCACGTACTGAGCGCACTTTTGCCTCGTTCGATTTTCTCCTCTCTTTGTTCCCGTTTTTTTTTCCATTTACTTCTTTTATTGTATCCACTTCTCTCTCTTTCTCTCTATCTCTCTCTTCGTAGGCCTTTTATACCTATCAGTCGTCTATTTCCACAGCGATTTTATTTATAAGTGCACAATTGTCATTTCAGCTTTCATTACTACGTTTTTTTTATTACTTAAATCTCTTATCATGAGAATGTCATCCCTGCTGATCCCGGATTTCTCTCAAAATTTGTAGAATGATTCTTTAATCAAAAATAATGAGTACGTGCCTCGGGATTTTCTCTCACAGAGCCTAGAATTTATAATAGGAGACATTATTAAAAAATCTAGGAGAGATATTCGAAAATGTGAACTACTCGGAAACCAAAAGACGCAATATAACGTTACAGATTAAAAAACCGCTGCCAATGCATTGGCACGAGGCTTCCTCAAACTGAATTTGTTATTACCGTTTGATAAATTTTATACTTTTTTATTTAAATGATTTATAACTTTTACTGTATGATCTACTGTAATAATTTTTTAATTTTGATTTGCATCTCATTTATTTTAATGCAATATTTTAATAATTGTATGTTTCATGACTAAAAAATTTTACGATCGATTTTCTCAGAACTGGCTCAAGGGAATCCTCTGAATTTCGAACTCATCCGAGACATTAGCAAGACGAATCTACAAAACAAATTTTGTAAGAAAAAATTTGTATCACTTCAAAAGTTATATTTAGTTTAAAGTAAGGTAAGAAAATCAACGGAATAATGATTTATACCAAATTTCTGAGAGACACCTGCACATACGAAATCGCCATCCAGAAAATGGGAAGTCAAAGCGAAACACTTGGACAAGTAATCAGGCGCGTTCGATCTTTGATCAGTCCTGGTTGGCTTCCCTCGAATAAACTTGCCCGAAGGCAAAAGGGGAGACGCGAACGGATCGTTCGCCGGTCGGTCAACCACACGCAAGAGCCCGGACCCCCGGCATTACGTGCGCCGCGCAATTTTCTCCCCTGCGTCTTTTCGGCGCGAGTCCGCACTGGCGTTTCACTTGGAGCTTCGGTTTCGTAATCAACGAGCCATTCTAACTTCTGCGGAAATCAGAGCCAGCCCTCGGATGCTCATTTTCAACTGCTCATTGAGTTCTCGAGAGTGGGCCGGACGCCCGCTCGAATTGCAGCCACGCACGCGACCGGGCCGTTTCAAGGATATATCCAGGTCGGATCCTGAATGAATTCGTCTGAAAGTGTGTGTGGAGTCTTTCTATCTTCTCTGCAGCATCAGTCAGCGCGTACCTTGCCGTATCTCCGGCTCCTTGCAATGACATAAAATGAAATTTCGAATAATCGTCGATTCCGGACGTCATCGTTTCCTACCCTATTTTTGAACGGACGAACCTCTTGACTACCAACTTCCTGAAAAGATTCGTTCAAGGTACCTCTAAATTTTATTATATTCACTTTCGTTGCAGGTTTTTGATCTTTAAATTCCTATCGGTCGATTTTGCAAGTGACAAATATCTTCGTGTCTTAAGTATTTGCTATATTCTTCTAGTTCAAAGAAATACATACAATGCATATTTTATTGATGTCTACAATCGAAAGTCTACATATCGAAGTCCTAAGTAATTTTTCCAGTAGTTACTAAACAGTAGTTTCTACAGTTCTTGGTTTTTCAGAAGTTTATGTAACACATCCAGGACTTCTGACTAAAATTAAAATGATGCGGGGTTAGAGGATCGAACACATCCCAGTTTCTGATCATAGCCAGGATTATAGCTAGAAGGCCGAGGTGTGATTAGTCGTTTAAATACATATCACACTAACATGGACAATTACGGACTTTCGGAAGGGATCACAATGACGGTTATAGTTAAGAATTACACTGATGACAAACGACGATGACCACGGCCGTCACTATTGTTAAATATCAACTAGGGATACTGAACGTATCTACTATTAGTTTTAGCAAGTCACAGTAGCAGTAAGGTTTTTTGATATGAAACAATGCCATATTTTCAAAATCAGTGCTCTACTATTAAAGCTCATATTTCTAACTTATTCAAAGAGCATTGACATGAATATGAAAATAGATTGACTTTAAAAACCATCATCAATTCGCTAAAAGAGGCATGGATATACTGACACTCTGACTATTTGCAGAACTAATTACTTCATTAGTACTGCAATAATCTATCAGGAAGTGTCAGTAATAGTATACAAAAAGGTGAAGAATTAAAATGTCAGTTTTCATTAAGGTAAACCAGTAAAAGTTCCGTAATCGAAGTTTCCTAATCATACATAAGTGCAGTCTTAGCAAGAGCCAGCTACTTGAGGGCCAGCGAACGTAATGATTCGGTACCGGGGCTCGTGTCAATACAGTATCAACTCACATGGCTAATCCTCCACTAATTCTTGGGTGGCCCCGTGGGAAAGGAAAATCCCGAGTAAGCGATATTATCCTTCGGCTGCTTGATCCCTGACACTTATCCCTGTACGAAGGGATTAACCGAGGCTGAATTTAATGAAGAGTATCCTTCTTGTCACGAAACAATCCAAATTCATATTTATTATTTATACGGCGACGCTCTAAGTTGAAAGATGAAAGAGAAAAAAAGCTTCTTTCCTTATGTAAAATGGATTTGAAGAATTAGTTTGCCCTGCGGTAAAAAGAATCCCCCCTGTTTACGCATGCTACGAGCAAATGTTTATTTGTTGACGCAGAAATATCAGAGCACCTATTTTAATTTTTAATTATAAAAAGAAACTAATCCCGCGAGTGACAGAATGCATTTTAAAATGTAATCCCTTGTTCAAACTTCGTACCCCGCTATCACCCTCTGTCGGCTTAAAAAAATGTATCCAAATCGCTCTAAGCAAACGTAATTTATTTCCAGAAAAAAAAAGAAGTTAGGAGAAAAATCATGAATATTCACGTTTAAATTTTCCGTTATCCAAGCTGAAACCCGGGGGGGCTCGAAAGAGTCCTTGAAACTCCGGCGGCCGGATGAGCCCCCAACCGTGGGGAAAGAGGCAGCACATCCCGCCCGTTTCTTCGCGTCGCGTCCTTGATACTCACGGCGCGTCTCAGTCGCGAGGGGATTATACCTCGCGGGTCTCAATCGGCGCGCAAGAGTAATCAATGTGGTGTAAATGAGATACCGTGGAGTTTCCCGGGCACGTCTCGCCGGATGCGCGCCGCCTCGTATTTACCTCGGATTCGATTAAATCGAGATTAAAGGCATCCGCCGACGCCGAGAGCCTCGGCGAATATTAAACCCGAGGGTCACCCGCGCACGCCCATTAATGCAAGCCCGCGTCTTTCATCCGGCGCTGCGACTCGGCGGGATTTTTTTTCACGCGCACTGACGCGCGTTCGAGCCGACGAGTTGAGCGCGACGCTTAGCTGGGGGCTGATTTACTCACCGAGGCGACGCGAGAATTTGCCGAGGGATTTCACGGCAATACCAAGCGGGGTTCAAAGTAAATTATAATTTGATTCAGTACTTTCGAATGCTGCTATAATGATAAATAAAGTATGTGTGGTAATCAGGGATTGTAATTGGAGTTGATTTGACTATATTGGGTTCATTAGCTTAAACTTGTTTATAGTAAGATCAAATTTTTTTTTAGAATAGTATAATGTGAATAAATTCTTTGCTTAGAATTGCATGACTAAACGGCAGTGCCTAAACAAAAATATTCAAATCGAATTAATAAAATAAATACAATAAATGGTCGATATAATAATAAAGAAATGCATCACACTAATAACATTCCTTCTAATAAACTAACAAGGAGTTCTAATAAACTGACCAGGGTTGCGGGTTTTAAATTGTAGCTTTTATGTTAAACTTTATTTACATTTTTCATGCGCGCTTGTACGACTTTTAGTTTCAGGGAAATCGACATTTTCGCAAACGCATATTTTCCCTAGATTTTTTAAAAATCTTATCCTATTTTGATTACTAGGCTCCATTCAAAAAAGTTCCGATACACGGGTCAATTATTTTTGACCGTAGAAACATTTTACAAAATTTGAACGAAATCCAGAACCCGCAACCCTGGTCATTTCCTTGTAAATGTATATGGGATGACACATCAATAAATAAATAAATAGTTACACAAATAAAAACTAAATTTGTTGCTTGTTGTTTTGAAGGCTTTTTAACCAAATAAAGAAAGGAGATGAACAATTTATCGACTGAGCAAATAAAAATGTATGTATTCACGTAAACGTGACATTGTTTTGATAGTCTCTTTACACAGTCTTAATCAGGGCTTCGCAAAATCTTTAGTACTCTTGGTAATTAGAAGTTCAGTAACTTCCGCGTCTAATTACTCTCAATATTTTGTGAAGCCCTGATGAAGTCAGTGTATAAAGGCTTCGAAAGCATTGGCAAGTTTGGCTAAAAATCTAATTTTCCTCAAATTGTTGAGTTTGTTCTTTCTTCGTAAACTTTTGATTACGAAAGGTCGAAACTCTTCCTACAAAAAAAAAACAATGGGAACAATGGGCAATACTACTTATGATGGATATTGTCTATCTCGTACACATTTTTATGTAAAGGAACCTAGCCAAACAGGAATATTCTACAATTCGTTATGAAATATTCAATGTTAATAATTGTTCCTAAACAAAGCAGGCGATGTAGTAGTAGTAAATGGTTTACATAAATCATTTTCTTAACACTTTCATCCATCCACACCTTCGTACCACTGAATTTTGTAATACTGAATTTTTAATAGATATTTCCCTTTCCAGAATTACCAGAATCCCTCATCATTAAATACTTAGCAAATTACATCATCCGCTTATACTAAATTGTTTACAATGGACTTATCCTTTCACAAAGTAGGCGATGTAAAGAATTAATTAAATTCATCATTTCATTTAATTAAATATCTTAATCAAAAGCTTTAACTTTATTCAATTTCATGTAGCCTCCAATTAGAGCTTATTTGTAATTTTAAACATAATGCACCGAAGAATTAAATTAATAAACATTGCAAGATCTCTGCTTCAAATTATAATACTTGCACGTTTTCAATAAATTCTTCGTATAAACATGAATCAAGCACCATATTTTGTTGCAATAGATTGAATGTCTATCATACCCTTTAAAAATATGGCCTATAGTATGCCTCAAAATAAATTAAATTATGACCTTTTCTCATTGATTCGAAAGCTTGCTGGAAAAGTTCGACGGAAAAAACTTTCGAATCCCAAACTGTTCTTCGTGCATCTTCTAATTAAAAAAGAAAAAAAAGTTGGCGTGCGAAAAAGTAACACGCGTCGAGTACCGTGGACTTTTAATTAAATCCTCCGCTCGAGGATATAAAGACAGGCACGCCCGATTCGATAATTGAAACGTTCTCACAGTTGCGCGCTTATAAACTTTTTTCTCTCCGGACAATGTTACAGGCTTCGTTGTACCAATGTCATAAATTACGTTTTTCCTCGGACCCACTTTTTTTTCCCCCGTACCGTCCGCCCGCGTCCCGCTCCTCCTCTCCTCCTGGAAGCGTAATTCCATTTTTCCCGGCCCCCCGAAGGTCTTCTTTTTCTGCACCGTCGAAAGGCACACCCCCTCCCGGCCTTTCACGGCCAATTAATTTATTACGCAAATGAGTTCAGAACTTTGGATCGCCGCATTCTTCGAAATCAAAACCGGGCCGGGAATGAGTGATTCGCGATTTAAAAGAAAAAAAGGTCCACTTTTTTCCCGACGCGGTGGGAAAAAAATAACGCGAAACGTCCGGGTCTTATAAATAATGCATGAGCGTCGGAAGCCCGCGTAACCGGGGCATTTTTCCGTCGCTTCCGAGAAAAAGGAAGGCAGAGGCCGAACAATAATTTAACGGGTATACAAAAATCCAGGCTTAGCTTCGCCGCGACTGCACATATAATTTCGTTTCCGCCCGCACACATCCGCGTCTCGTCCTTTTTTTTTGTTTTTTTTTTTTTTTGCCTCCCCTTTCGAGAGAGATAGGAGGGGAGTGGGGGGTGGCTCGTTATTTTTGCGGGCGTTAGAGTGGCGGCGGCGCGGCAGGTAAATGTATTACGGCTCTCGGCACATTGGGCGTGTTGCCTGATTCCATTATGCAAAAATATGATAATTTTTCGGAGGGCCAGGGGCGAAGTGGCCGCTCTGCGTGTGCGCGGGACCGACGGATGAGTCGGAGGGCTGCCCGGTCGATCAGCGAGACTGATGTCTTCGGCCCCGGCGACTCGCCGTCTCGCGCGAATAATTACAATAAATTAAAAGTCGTTAGTCGAACGCGCCTGCGCGACTTTTCAGCGCCAGATACTTCGCCCACTTTTTTTTTTTTTGCTCCACTCTTTTCCACTTCCCCTTTTGAAGGAGGAGGGTACGGTCGCTTTCCTCCTTTTGTCTGCCGCCGGCTTCGCTAGCTTTTCGCTAAGATGCATCGAACGAAGTTTCTCAGGGTTCCTATCTTCTCTTTTTTTTTTTGCTCTCGTGATGTATGTGCTTGATCTTCTCCAAGTTCAAACAGCGCTGCAAGTGTTGTTTGCAATATAAAGTTCGCGCGTGGTGTTACAATGAAAAAGGAAACTTATTAAGGGGGTCCTATACCAAAAAATTTTGAAAAAATCAATTGTTTTTTTATTTGATGTTTTGATCATACATATCATTCTGAACATGTAAAAAAAATTGGAAGCGAAAATTCAAAAACTAACATAGCTTAAAATAAAATGGGCTTACAGACTTCTGAGTTGACTTATTGTGTCATAAATTTAATATACTTTTATATTATGAAATGTAGAAATCACTAATTATTATAATTTTTTATTTTTAGCTAATAATAAGGAGCAAGAAATTTTGGTATACGACCCCCTTAAACATTTCTTCGGGTCTTGATTTTCTCCTTTGAACGCTGAAAAAGTAGCTTCGATTGATACACTTTTCTTTACTTATTCATAGAGCAAAGCAAGATCGATATTCAGAAAAAAAAACTAACTATTGAGAAGGATCTGTTAATAAACCATGTCTGAACCAGCAGCAGTAGGGCTTTTTTATCGACAGTTTAAATAAGGAAATTGAAACTCGGTTGCATTTATATTGGAGTAAAAAATTACATCTTTAGAAAGCATTTTAATCGCCGTCGCTGTTACAAAGTGCCGGTTGTTTTATTATTCATATAAACAGTTTAATTTAGCGTTTACATTCAGTTATTATAGTACGTGGATTATCGAACAAAATTGAAAACGTCAAACCCAGACAACTTTATACTGAACCCATTAACTTTTTGTAATCCAGCAGGGACAAAAGTTTTAAACACTTCAAAAACTTTAAACTTATTGTTCCATAGCGAAAGTTCACTTTTCAAAGCAACATATATATTGATGCAATTTGTTTTCTAGAAAATTAATGATTTTTATGCTGTCAAGTAGAAACTGGTTCTACTATGGTACTAAGTTTTGATAAGCGAAGCCAACATGGTCACGTAGGTCACCATGTCAAACATAACACGTACTTGTGCAGATGATACAGGAAGTATCCAGCTTATTGATTAATTAAAATCACAAACAATAAAGAAAATCTGATGGTAGCCTCATTGGCCACTGAACGTCTGAAGGCTGAATATCTGAAGAGTAAAAGAAACCTCTCAAGTTGACAACCAAGGTCAGCCTTGTAAAGCGCTGCTGTAAGGATCTATGCCAACATGGAGAAGTATATTCCTGTTCGGTGACCTTGAAACATCATATTCTTCGTCCAGGTGACGGTGATCCGTGCAGTGTAATCGGTGGAGCGAAGGTCAGAGACAGTGTGACCAGATTGTGGCAATTTTTCGCCACTTTAGCATGTATTTTAATTACTATATATATTGCCCGCCTGGTCACACTGCTCAGAGCAGGAGTCCAATCAGTAATCAACGGTGAGAAGTGTACCAGAAGCGTATGAAGATGTATCTCCCAAAGTCATGTGCACGTATCGCAAAGTTTCGAGGTTGACTGTTCCTGTGATGGCTGAGATCCCCATAGACCTGCTATGTCAGGAGACGAATTTCGACCACCAACAGAAACGAGCTAATTTTAGGGATCCATCCTTAAGGTTGCCAGAACGCGTACCACTCAAGTCTGGCAGCAAAAGGGAGAAAAACAGTTGTGAGTTCATTCAACAGACAGGTTTTTAGACCACTGAATAGCTGGCTCAATTCATGGAACAGGTCATGAGTTCCTAACTGGACACAGAGTGTTCTAAGCTTATCTGTATAAAATGGGAAGTCCACATTTTCTAACATCTTAAAACGGAATGAAAATAAGACTTGACTTCTTGGGAAATTCGTCGCATTGTACACCCACGATCCAGTCCATACTCGGATCTTATACCATGTTCCACTTTATTATATTTCCGTCAATTAGAACTGCTTACAAATTTGACATAATCTCCTTACAGTGCACAGATACATTCATATTTCATGGCCTCCTTCAAAAGAAGAGTAAAAATATTTAACAGAATACAAATTATTGAACACTAATAAAGTTTTAACACTAGTCTTTCTTCAAGCGAGCTTCGATATATTTAAATATTTCTCTCTTCAATTGTGCTTTCAAATTCGCAGCACTAAGAATATTACTTCAGGCTTTTTAATAAAGTCGCCTAATAAAAGAAAATAGTTAATTAGTTGAAAAAAGAAGAATGAAAAGGCTAAAAAGGGCCAAGATTCTTGGGTAGTCGCCGTCTTTTACGTCGCGTTATCCTCATTAGAGTCCAGGCTTTCGGCACGAACTCGCGGCCCAATCATAACAATGGCTCGTCGCCGACAAAAGCCCAGCGTCCCCTCCCTTCCCGCGCGTACACGTCGTTAAGGTGAATCGCGGAAGATCCCCGCGTCCTGGTTCACCCCTCCCTCTGCCAACGGCACCACCCCCCACCCCATCGTTCACCGCTTATAAAATAAGGCGCCGGAGGAAGAGAAAGTTAGTCAAAGATTTTGCCGGGCTCTCCGAAACAATTACACGAGTAGATCGGGTCGCGCGACTACTGCTACGGCATAATTGTTTCTCGGGGCGAAAAAGCGAGCGCCAGTAGTGCAAGACGCGCTGATTAAACTAGTTTTCCCGTGGAGCCGCGAACAATTTGTACGAAACGAGCCGCCAGACGGCCGTGAATGGGACGAGACGCGGCGGCCCTGGCGCTTCGCTGTGTGCGGCTGCGAGTGAAAGCAACGATTGTGTTTTTATTGCGCATTATGCTCCCATAAATTATATAATGTGCACTTTCTTACCGGCCTTTTATTCCTCAAACTTGACGCGAGACTCGGCCTCTTTGATGAGACGTTAAAAGCTGCCTTTTATTTCGTATGCTATTGACACGATTTTTTGAAAGCATGGAAAGTGTAATATTTAGTGGACTCGAATAGGAACAAACACAAGTGTTTTGTTTATGTCTTTTTTTTTACTATTTTTACTATAGAAGAAAATTAGTAGACAAATTTTAATTTCATAAAGAGGCTATGTTGATTACTATGAGACAAAAATGCTTCTAAAAACTTATGGACATTAATTCTCAGGAATAGTCTTCTAAAAACTTTGATATTGAATCATGATCATCATCAATATGTTCAATCTTCGAACGGGTTATTCCTCTCACTAGTAATATATAGAGGTCCGACCCACCTTCTGAAGATGGAAGTACTTCTTCAATAAAAATCCAGTCCTCTTTATCGGTGCATAATCCTTTGTCGTGAGTGAAGAGTTGAAATTTCTCATGGAATAAAACCTCAATATAAATAATCTTTTTGTAGAATAAATTTTCATCTTATTTCGAGCTGGTGTATTTTGTTGATTGTAGTTTTCTGTCTCCTTATCAATTAAAATAGAATTAAATACCAAATTCGCAATTTCATTAGTTGTAGATTGATCATTCTCATCCATCTATTGATTTTGTTGTTTAATATCAGTCGCAACAGTGTTGAATGTCGCAATCTGCCGTCTCGGTTTCATCGATGATGGAGGCTCCATTTATGGTTTTGATTTTTTTTAATTCTTGATCTTCGGACAATTGATCGAACATTGACGAATAATCAAATAATAATCGCTATTCTACTGAATATTATCAACTTTTATTAACGTAAAAGTATCCATGTTCAACATGGTGTCAGGTCAAGAACACAAAAACTTTTTGCGCAGAAAATCGCGAAATTTAGACATTTTGTCTTTTTGCATCATTATATTGAATTTTTACGTTTTCTCATTAATATTATAAATTTGCGTACTTAGCGTTGAGGAGAAACTAACAAGAGGAAAGCAACTCGGATTTTCAGGGACGGCGCGCCGGTAATTCACTTTCTGGTGGACGCACCGACCGACGGAAACGCTCGCTACGAGCGAGTTTTAATCGAATATAACGAAATCCGGGCCCGCGATACTCGAGCCATAAATCTGGATCTCACGGACACCCCCCCCCCCCCCCGCTCCGCCGATGTATGAGAAATAATTCGAAAGCTCTGAATATCCTTTTTATGAAATAAATCATCCCCATCAATGGCCATTTTCCCATGTATTTAATAAATTGTAAAAGGGCATCACATTTACCGAACCTGTTAAGTTAATGCGAGTAGAATTTGACATAAGTGTACATGTAAATATAGATATAAATCCAAGTATTAAAATTAAATTTATTTAATTCAACAAAAAACGTCTTCAGAAGATGGAGGAAAAACCGCAACAGTTTATACAAATTTTAAATACAAAGATGAAACAGATACAGATTAATTTCTAAATGCACGCTGCCTGTTTAGAATTAGCCACGTTCCAACAATTTATTTTCGATATTTTTCCTTTTAGAAAAAAAGCCGCAAGGCGAAAGAAAAGTCCCCACAGAATCAATTTCTGACTGAATCAATGCTGACAAAATGAAGTAATTATTATTTCTAATTAGTATTTTCTGTTGGAAATTGTGCGTCGCTATAATCTATCGGATATGCCTGAATATATTTCGAGATAGGTTTTAGTGGTGAAGCACGCTTCACTGGTGGTGAATAGTTGCATAGAAAATTATTAGGTTGCGTAAATGAGAATTAATCCTTCTATACAAGTGCGGAGCTTTCCCATATTTTGCAAATCTGAATAAGTAAAATTTCTGCGATTCCACTATCTGTATGTCTATAACATATTAATTATATTAATGGAATACTTTTGACTTGGAATAGGCCATGTTACTATTGATATTCAGATTAGCGCGATTACAGAAATTTCATTAATTACTGATTCACCAAGTAGAAACTTCACGAATTCAGATTTGACAAATATGCAATACACATATTATGTGCGAGGGAAGGTTTAAATTGTCTCATCCCAGTATTGAACAAAACAAGAAAACCGTGTAATTATGCATGGATATGAATAGAAATTCATTAGCGGATTAATTATATTATTATATCAATAAAATACTTGTTTCTGTTTCAGGTTAGTAAGAGTTCACAATTGACTTCATCGAGTTGTGCATTATAACAGTTCAGTAAGTTTCTTCATTAAATTATTATATTTCGATAAATCTCGACAAATAACTAGCTACTAATCGTGTACTCTCTAATGACCACGTTTCAAAGCACAAATGGCAATCTGTTTTTAAGTGCACTTTAAATATTTAAAAAAGTGAGTTTAATAAATAATCAAAATTTTTAAAAAAGCAGAAAGCAAACATTTATAAAAATTTATACTAAAAGCTTTAATAATATTTCAAGTATCTTTCGAAGTTTCAGTAAATAAAAAGGGCGAGCTTGCATATTTTCTCTTCTCTCCGGAAGGGATAAAAGCTCAAAAATGAAAATTTTCGCAAGATAGCACAGGTACTTTTCTCCCCTCCGGGCCACTTCTTGTTACACTTCTCACCTCTTTTCCTGCAACTTGTCTCTTACATTTTTCCTATAACTCACCTCGCACGAAAAGAATCTCTCTGCACTTTGTATTTTAGCCCGAGTATGTACATACAATTTGTCTCCTGCACATAGGGCAGCCTCCATCCCTCTTTTTTTCTTTAAATATACTGGATTTTTTCGAGGATGTACCATTTTACTAGATTTAAAAAAAAAAGTATAACAATTGTCTTCTGAACAAACATTAATTTGCAAGTGCAGAAAACAATTTGATGAAAGAGGAAATGAAAAAGACGCAGTAAATATGCAGTGTATTTTTAAACAAAATTTGAAAAAACATCTTTCAAATCACAGTGTGAGATTTTTATATTCACAATGTTTGCGAGAGCTGCAGCGCAATGGAGAAATATTTCGAGAAATAATAAAGCTCGGGCGCAGCGTCATTATTTTGAAATTTAAGCATAACATTCCACCTCCTTAACGCCCACGACCATCACAATAATTCTCTCGCAGTCGATGTATTCAAAAGAATCTCTCTCCTTGGCCGGGAGAGAATGGCGGAGAAAAAAAAGAGGAGGCGGATAATGCGAGAACGCTTGGCACTTGGCTCGGCGACTCCCGGGCTATTAGAATTCAAAGTAATTCGACGGCGGGGGAGGGGGCGAGAGATCCCCTCGTGATTTTTCGTAAAGCCTCTCCCGGCCTTTTTGACCAACTGAATAGAAGACTCTCGCCGCTGACCCTGTTTTATTTTTCGCGTCGATTCCAGCCACTTCGGAGGACGCGCTCTCGAGAGATTTACATCGTGCACGCTCAAGCACAAATACTGCCGAAAAGTTTTTTCTAGTCATTTCAATTTTTCTTTTTTTTTCATTTTGTTTCTTTACAAGTTTCTCTGTGTAATGTAAATCATTAAGAGTAGGTCAACCAAAAGTTCAGGTTAAATTAAAAACTTCTTGTGCTTGCGTTTATCAATATTGTTTCAATCTGTGGGAGCTACCAAAAGAGCGGACACGCGAAGTAATTTTGAACAATGCATTTTTAAACCAGCAGGAAAATATGAAGTAACAGCATATAAGACCGGAATATTTTAATTAAAATCCCGGCGAGCTTCAAAAAGGCAAGCTGGACTTGCAAAAAAAAAATTCATGAAACCTCAGTGCGTTTATTAAAAACTACGGTGCTAAAGGGACGTAGGAAATTTAAAATCACGTACAACTAGCGCGGCATTTGAGTCCCGCGCTATCGATAGTTTAAAAAGAAAGCTGCAGACAGTCGAGGAGGTCGCGACGCCTCGAGAGCGCAGCGATGCCAGAAATAAAAAACGCAATATGCGCCGGGCGTATATTTTCCGAGCAAACAGTCATAAAGCCCGTCGTGAATTTTTCATCCAAATCGGCGAATTCCATAAATCCCGCGGCGTCGATCTCCCCCCGCGAGCTAGCGCAAACACAAAGTTATCAGCGGCGAAATATGTGGGTGTACATAAAGCGCCTGGGCCGATCGGCGCGCCCGCGCGACAATGTTATCTGGTGCATTATAGGCGCTCGAGTGTCAGTTTTAGCCGAGCCGCGTCCCGTGTTATACGGGCCACCGAAATAAGATCTTCCGCAACTGCCGTCAATATTTCGCGAAATCGCCCGATGCGGTGTAGATACGCCGCGTCATCGCTGAAAAATGCCTAACTGCGAAAGGCGCCACCCCCTACCTCGTCGCCATTAATTTCGCGTGTATCGAATAGTCGATGCTGCAATTTTTTTTTTTTTTTTTTTTTGCGCGCGCGCGAGTCAATCCCTATAATTGAATGAGAATCCATTTTGAGCGACGGGTATTGAAAAAAGTCGGGGAAATCTTTTAAAAAGTTAATAGAGTTCTTAAAAGCAACGTCGAGGGATAAAACAGATCGCCTAACCTCAATACGTCATAATCCATTTGGAATCTATAATCCATAAGGCATTTCACGTACGGGAAAAAGGCTAGTCTTAAAATACGTAAAAATAGTGTGCAGTCGGAAAGTAAAAATAGAGGATAACGCATATAGAGCTCGCGCAAGTCTACATGTCTGTGCACGTTTGCGTGTGCATGTGCGCACACGACGGTGTTTATTCATGCACGTACACGCATGCGCGCGTTTGCTTATATACGTGCACGTATGCGCGTGTATGCTCGAGCACGTACACGCATGCGCAGGTGTGCGCGCGTATGCTCGAGCACGTACACGCATGCGCGTGTGTACTCATGTATGCTCGTGCATGTGCAGGTGAGCGCAGGCATGCACGTGTATGCTCATGCATGCAGGCAAGTGCTCGTGCACGTGCATATTTGGGCGTGTGCATGTGTATCGTTGGTGCATCGGCTCGCGAGCCATATAACGTATAGGGCATATACGCGATAGGTTCGTGTATGCGCGGCGCAAGAGCGAGCGATTTATCTTAGCTACGTTGGCTTAAGCTTGCGCCGCGCGCATACATATACACACGTATATCGAGCCGTCGGGCGAGCGGAGCGCCTGTGTGATTTTATCTTTATGTTCTCCGGGGCGAGGAGCGCCGGCGTATTGGAAGCCGAAGGCCCGGGGATGCTGCAGCGGCAGCAGCAGCGGCGGCGGCCGCTATTGAATTTTAATAAGGTGGCAAGGAAAGTCAATGAAGTGAGTTTAAAGCCGAAAGTTAAAGTGACTGTAGCAATTTCCGGCCGCTTGAACATACCTGCGGACGGCCAGGCTGCCTTAAGAAGGTGCTAACTATTTTTTTATTACTCTATTTTTCTTTTGCGTTTTTCTTTTGTGCGGCTTTCTTTTCGGCGGCTGCTTCGTCCTTTAAGCAGGCGAGATTTTCGCTGGGCTTGCGAGGGAAAATTTTCGGTAGTTAAGAAACTATTTATCGCATAATGCAGTCGGGGAGGAAGTTCCTAAGTTTATGTAAATGTTGGGGAGAAATTAAATTGGGGGAAATTAAAACGAAATCGTTCTGTTTCATCTAAAACGCCCCAAAGTTTTACATCATCGCCGAGTTTTATCTCGAGAGATCTGACACTTCAATCTTTTCCTTCATAACGAATGTTCGATTTAAAAGCTAGTTACCAACCAATAAATCGTGTCCTCCCCTCCTGCAAAGAAAAAAATCGAAATCTTTACAAAATCGGCTTTACATCATTCCAGTTTCTTATCCGCGCGAAACCAGTAACAAAGCTATCCATTACGCAGATAAAAGCGACGACACTGCATCTAAGGAAGTATTCCTCTCGACTTGACTCTAGAGTCATTTCGAAATTACACGAAATATTTTGAAAAGAAGGCATTCCAAATTGTCTTAAGAATCTTATATACTTAATATAACGTCTGGTAAAGTCGTGCTATAATTCAGATCATTACTGGATTATTATTATATAACCGGTAAGTCAGATTTCTAACCAAGGATTTTAAATCCCCTTAAATCAGAAAATCATAGTTATCTTTGAATCACCTGTAAATCACGATTGCTGATTAACACTGTTGATGACTGTCTTGATGACTGGCTTTAAATTGTAAGATAATGTTTCTATCTAAAATATAAATAAGGGTCTTTACTCCGTTTTGGTTTTTAAATGACAAGAAAATGTCAATGTCGATAAGATAGATTTCTAACTATGAGTTTAACATACCCTTAAGGGGCATTACCTCTAAAACTTGTATAGGGTTACCGACAATTACCATTTTTCGTTTTATTAATTCAATATCTTAAATATCATGACACATTCTTTAAAGCCTAGAGAATTGCCCTCTGGTCCAAATTAGTTGTCCATTTCAAAATGTATTTAATGAACCGAAAAACTGCCATTGGATAACGTTCTTTAATAAATGGTAAATGCTATTAACTTTCGATTTAAGGACCAACATAAATTCATAAATACATATTATTTCTCCTTATTAAAATCTCCTTATTGAGTTCTTTTTTGAAATTACAATATAATATTGACATGGATGTCGGCATTTCGTTCCGAACCAATGGATTGGACTCATCAGTAAGATTCCCATTAATCCTATCTTAGTTAGGCATTAAAAATCACGTTATTTAAAAAAAATAAATTAACAAACCGTAAACTGCAATCCCAAAGGAATGCATCCCCTGAACATCAGTACTCTCGCTTTTCCAAACATGTCGAAATACCTCCTAAGTATTCCCGGTGGATTTATCCCCGAACTAAAACAGTCCCTTCAAAGCAAAATCGCGGCACTCGGGTAAACCTGAACGGGTTAATCCGCGCTCCACTCCTGGACTAATGCAATCTACTGATAAAACACTCACTGCGTGCGATGACGAACCCCCCCGCAAAACGCCAGGCAAGAATTTCATCCCGCGGGGGGTTTGCGTCGAGCGGGCGCAGTCGATCGACGAAGCGCTCGGGCACGCGCGCTAAAACGCCCGAGTACAACTTCTAATCAACCGAGGCGGAAACAGCACTAAAGCCTCATAACCCCCGGCCAGACCCCAGGTGCGGGGGCGAATCACCTCTCAAAGCCCAAAGTCCAAATGAAATTTCTCCGAATGGCGTCAATTACCGCAGAGACATTCGCTGCCATTCTCCGCGCATCCCGCTCCCGCGCCGCTGTACAGACAATGAAAAGCCAAGAGGGAGGGGGGGGGCGTGAGGGGGGGGGGGCGCCGACGCGGGAAGGGCGGATCACCGGCGGCGGATAGCCCCGACTGCGGAGCTTTAGGAATGTAATATTTGGCTCGCCTCGCGCGCACACCCGCGTACACCGACTGTACCGGCAGGCCCGAACACGCGCGCGCGCGTCTCCCTGGAAAAGAGACGCCGACGATTCCCGGGATTCTGATGTACAATCCCTCGGTCGGGATGGAAAAAAAAAAATTTCCCCCTTTAATTTCGCAGGCGTGTCCCCGGGACTTTATGACGCGATCGTCGCGCGCTCGATTGCGCTAATTCGCCGACTCCCGGGGCACCGGCGTCAAGTGGCAACGGCCGGGTAAGGTCGGACGCGCGTAAACTCGATTACGTCGATGGCTCGGAGCGACTGCGCGCCTCGCCGACGGCGTGCGAGGAAGATTTTGCGAAAATTGCGAAACGCGGGATTCCGAGTGCAGACGAGTCGGAGGCGAAAGCAATACGCGTAAAAAGGGGAGGGGGGTTTGGAAGGGTGGAAGAAGCGGAGATGGAAAAATAGAGACGGCTACGAAATGACCGGATCGTACGGAATGAAAAGTTGCTGGATGCGAGGTAATAGTCGAGCCCAGTCTAACCGGAACACATGGAGTCTAATAAAAAAAAGGCTCTAAAAGAACTGCAAAGAAAAAGCAACGCGTGTATATATTTGCACGGTAGGATCGACAACACGAATGAGGAGGGATGAGCTTTTTTGAAACGTTTTTCCATTGACGAATTTATTTTTCAATTGGGACTTATTGATTTGTGCAATATTTTTAACTGGCACATGTATATCCTGAATAGCTAATAAATAATATAGGAATAATTTTCTTTTTTTTTTATTTCAATTTTTCAGACTTATTCAAAGCTATTGTCAGTTTTAATGTATAACATTCTACTAAATAATCAGTATAAATTATTAATTTTTCTCAAATTTGCGATCTTGTATAAAAGTCTGTAGAACTGACCCCTTACAGATCGCAAAATAATGAGAGTGATGAAATTTGCTCGTTGGGGTCATTCTAGTCATTAATATCAGGTCAAGTCAAATTAACAGGTGAAGATCAAATACAAAATAGTTACAGAAGAATTAATAATGCTGTTAAACTAAAATGAAAAAAAAATACGTTGAAAATGCTAATAGAACTATAACGAATTAACGACAAAATAACTCAAAACAAAATTGTTCCTTAAAATCATATATTCCTGCCAATTATTTTTAATAGGAATAGGAAGTTAGTAAATAACCATAATTTGTAAAACAAGGAGCATTACATAAGTAGGCCAAATGCAGTCGTTTCTCAACTTATTTTTTCATGCTCAAAATAATTACTACAATGGATAGAAACTAAAATAATGTGACGTTTGAAAAGTTTTTCACAAGAGTAAAATCATCTTCTCACTCATGCATTAAACCAAAGCAAGATTTTACGCAGCTGATTTTAAAGAACTGCGTAAAATCGATCATTACGCACGGAGTGTCGAAAAATATAAAAATATACTATTTAAGCTCTTAAAGGACACCAGCTTTTACAAATTATTAAATATATTTAAAAAAGGAATATTAAATATGTTTTAAAAAAACAATGTCGTCGGCAATTTCACAACAGCATATAAATTCCACACCTAAGCATTTCAGCAAAGAATCCAATCAATTTTTCACATTCTAAGACGGCCAAGAAAAATCCTCCGGTATTCTAAACATCCGAGTGCATTGACCAGCGGCTCGTAATGAAAAGCGAGGAGAAATGAAAAACGGAGAAAGGCGTCGGGGAGGAGTAAGAAAGACGAGAAAGAAATCGTCGCGGCTGAGGCTGCCGAAGCGTTAAGAGCTTGGCGAAACGGCGGCGTATAAAGCGCCCGGATTCCTCCGGAGTACACATCCCCGGGACTTATATACACCCCACCTGTGCCGGTGGTACGTTAAATCCGCCGTGGGAAAAATCGCAACGAGGACACCACCCGCGTTACGTGTACATTACGTACCCGTTGACGGGCGCGTCGGGTTTGCGAATTTCACGCGCGCACTTTGTCTCCCGCTGTGCGGCTCGATTTTTCTTCAGATGCCACCCGATGAATCTTCCCGCGGGCTCCTTTCTCCTCTGACAAATGCGAAATTAAACAAGTTTCCTTGAAAAATGTTGCAGTGCACGATTTTTCCTAAGACTTTTACTCACCAGGAGAGTGTCACACCTCCGGAACACCAATCTCTTCAAAACTTTGTATGGTGTTTTCTTGTGCTTAAATATGAAGCCGGATACCTTTAGTTTGATCCCATAGGCCTTTCTAACTTATACGGAGACTTATACATGTTTCTCA
>JAXIUT010000037.1:18822126-18834438 GCA_035586675.1 Eurytoma californica | reverse complement strand
AATTAAGATTTCTATGTAAATGTAATGTAAAATGTTTTCTTTTTTTCACGCTTTAAAAACATACTTCTCATTTACAATCTACAAAAAAAGAAAAAACGTTTCACCCCCAAAAGTCAGCTTACCAAAAAACTATAGTCTACCATTCAAAGACGTGAATAGAAAAAGAAAGATAAAATTCTCTACGAAGCGAAAGGGGCAACTCAGGCCCAAAGCTAATCGAGGCGTAAAAACGGCAAACGTCACCGCGGGCCGAAGCCATCGGCGAGCTGCCCCGCTATGCCGGCTATGCGTTCGCTTCGTTAGGGCAATATTGTATCGTAATTAGCGGGGCGCGGGCGCATTGCGATTGCGTAATGTGCCGGCGGCAGTCGCCCGGTGCATTATTCATTCTGCAATAAAGACCGCAAAGAATGCGCTCGTGCGAGCGGCCGCGGCGCGGATGATCGAGGCTCCGCGAGCCGATAATTGCCCCTCCCCCTCGCATTATAACGCAATAACGACGAGCGGGCAATCGAAGAAATGACCGTAATGCACGGCCGCGTGCATTTTAACGCGAAGCTCGCGGGCAGCCGTCGACGCTCGAGGTCGATTTAACTATGGATTTCGTTTGGAAACTTTTTTTTTTATGAGTATTTGATTGCACTTCTAGTTTTTAATCTTTACTCAATTTTGTGATAATATTGTTTTTTAAGATTAGCGGGAATTTTTTTAAGAAAATTTTAGTAAATACTACCCTGGTAGAAATTTCGTAATTTTTAGTGGACATTAAATTACGTTACGACCTGTAATAATGTCCATTAAAAGTAGACACGAAGTGGTTCTTTTGAAGGAAGTAAAATATTTGAATGTTTTAGAATAGCTAGAAAATGGCCACACAATGGACTCGCGGATAGAAATTCTTATTAAAAATTACCGTTGTTTTCACGGTAACCATGTATTTTTTTTTATTCAAGAGGTTATTACAAATTTTGAGTAAATTTTAATGGAAACAAAAGATATTTTAACCTTTTTCTTACAAATTTTCTTATAAACAAATATAATGTTATCATAATATCAATAAATTTTACCGTGGAGTCGCGTATTTTTTCTTTTGTTTATATTAAAGTTTATTCGAAATTTGTAATAACCTCCTGAGTATCAAAAAAGTCCATGGTTATCGTCAAAACGATGGTAATTTTTAATACTAATTTTTGTCTGTGCATTATTAATCTTTATTTCCTACCCACCAAATCGCAATTCAGTTATACTTTGAATGTATCAACATTTTGTCGGTTAAAGAGACTAATTTTCTTATAGACATTAAAAGTCGTTACATAGGATCGAAATGCTGACAGTAAAACTAGGCGATATATAGCTAGTGACTATTAATTTGAAATTTCCACCATAGTAATGGCAAATCTGATAATAAATCTATAGGAATTGTAGAGGAATTGGCATCAAAACAGTTATAGTTTGACTATAAATTTTTCGTCTCACTGTAATCATGATAACAATGTTGATCCTTATTGTCATGATTGTAGGAAATTTTACTCTAGTTCGTACTATAGTTATGATTATAGTAAGGGCGAAAAGTGTAGTCAAACTAAGTGTGATTATAACGTAAAATATAAGTAGCATCATCTAGAAGCGAGGCATTTCAGTAAAAACAACTTCAGAACTACGTGAGAAGCGTTGCATTAAAATAACCAAGCTACAGATGAAAATATTAGCATCGATAATAATCGCCTATTTATACAATATTTAATTGGAATACCAAAAAAATCTACGAAATTAGTATTTTTCATGTGCGACATGAAAAGAAAATTATCGTAAAACCTTTGATATCGCACTGTAGCTCCAAAATGTCGTATCGCTAATGAATTCTATTCTAATGTATAAATATGAAAATTTATGTAAACAAGCCCATGCAAGTGTACAACTTTGAATTGAATCTAATTTCAACGATGAAATTAAATTTTTAAAATATTGTAACGTATAACCGTTATTATATTGGCGCTCGAAATTGAATATAATATTTTATTTATTAAACATTATCACGGGCTGCAATACCTTCAAAATAATACTTTAATAATATTTAATAAAATTATAAATTTAATGTTATTTCTTAAATTTACGAAATTTCAGCCAAATAATAAAGATATTAAATTTATCCCGAATATCGTATAACAAAAATATGTAAAGTCAATTAATTCGAAAATATTGCATAACAGAAAACTTCACATTATTTGCATTAAAATAATGACACTCATCCATCCATGAACAGTAATTTACAAAATTGTGACAATTGAAACTCTGAGAACATTTCGTAATTTCGAATATGCACGATTAATGCGACTGTGCGGAGAGGACCAACGAAAGGTCCCCGCCCGGAGTACTGCAGTATTCAGTTCGTCGAAAGTTTTTAAATGTTCCGAAAACCCTATTGAAGTTTGAATTAATCGCGGAATCATCCAATCAAATCTTTGTTAGCCCATGAAAACTCAAACTTCGATTGGCTAGCTTTGCGATTTATCGGAAGTTCAATAGAGAACCCGGGGAACACCAATTATCTGATTAAACTCTGACGGCGGTGCTCAATTTACTTGCAACGCGTCGCCCGACCCACTTGAAATGCACACCTATTTTGCAAAAGAAAAATTTGACGTCATATAGCATTTGTTTATAAATTAGAATTAAAACAGACGAATATAATCTAAAAAGTATAATAGTTATTTTGATCAGAATTAAGTTCATCAGATATTGATTTGAAAATGACACAAGGTTTCTGGTTAAAATTTTTACCATTAGTTTATCAATCGCCAAAAAATTAATCATGTTCTGTTCAACTTATGGTTAATTTTCTACCAGGGGATAAATGCGATGATATAAGTAATGCGTAATTTTTTGTAACCGATTTGAAAATTAACAGAATAAAGGGTTGTTTAGTATGCTGCGCCTGGCGGAAACAAAATTGAATCCTGGAAAGCGTTGATTCAAATTGAAAATTTAATTTGCATGCCCATTAGCATTTAGATGATTTAAATGATGTCTATTAATATGAAAATTACAAATTGCAGTAATTATCCGAAATATAAGTGATTACGTATAGTAATCAACCTATTTTTTGCAAAAGCAATAATTGAATTAAATGCATTTACGGAGTTTAATCATCCCATTATTAATCATTTTAATTATCATTTAAATAATTTACGAATATTCGAGCAATGATTTAAATTGAAATTCAGAATATTAAATTAATTAAAGTTCGTACACGAGCGACTTTTATAATCAATTCTTCAATACAGCTGAAGATCGAAGCTTATCAAACTATATCTACATTGTGCGTTTGATTAAAACATGCAGCTACCAATTTACTATCACTATAAATCTATGAATACCAAGCGTTTAAATACCTATGCTGGTCTACATGCTCGTTACGTGGATCTCGCCGTGATTAGCGCAATCAGCTGTAAATCCAATGTTGATCGTACGAAAATCATAAACCAACCCCCGCGGCATAAGCCCAAACGCCATCCAGTGCACTTTTTTTTGCAGCGGAAAATTTGGCGATCCCGCGAAAGGCACGATTTTCTACGTAATTACGCCAACTTTTTCTGATGCTCGGCGTCGAAACTTAGCGGGGGTAAAAGCGGATTCCAGGGGGCGGAGCGCGAGCCGCGACTCTAACGACGTCCGGGGCAACTTTGCCACCCCCGCGAGCGAGGCATTCCATGGCTTTGCCGGGGGATGTGAGCCTGATTACCGCCGCTGCGGCGAGGGACTTACGCAAAGAGAGCCTCGCCGACGGGAAGATGTTGCGCTTGTTTTTTTTTTCTTCTTGGTGATACGAAATCGCTTGCTTAGGATAATTTTCAAATTTGAATTCTTGATTTGCTAAATGGATGGTGATTTAGGAAGGAACAATCGATAGTTTAATAAATTGAAGGGTACCTAGTGGAATACGCATGCATTTGCTGTAAATAGACTTTATTATTTTCTCCCTAATACAAATTGTGGTTCTTTTTTTAATTGTAATGAGTGAATATGGCAAATTAAGCAGGGAAACTCAAAGCTTTATTTATTAAATTTATTTTATTTTATTTTATTTTTTCATAAAATAAACGAGTAAAATCCTTTACATGGAAAATATAATTTCACAATATACACGGCGGAACTACTGTAATACATAAAACAGAATTAATAATATTTTTTTATGTACATTAAACCTCGTTATTTTTAATTTAAAAGTATTATCAATAACGATATTTGTACATTAATTTCCTTTGAAAAAATATCGGTTTGTTTGACTAATGCGTACAAAGTCATGTTCATTTCGTTCCTGGAAGAGTGATGAACGATTGAAAGTTAGGTTTATGTTTCATTAAGTAAGCACAAATATTCCACCAACTAAAAAAAATACCAGCTTTCAATGATTGATGTTGAAATGTTAGCTTGCAAAAGCTGAACAGAGAGCAGAACAGTATCCCTGGTTAAGAAAAATTGAAGAGTTTTCAAACTTTATCGAGCAGCTCGATCGTTTAGAAAATCAAATTTTCTCTTCGCAATTTACACAACTCCGGTCATAAAAAAGTTTAGAGGGGTGGACGAGGCAAGATGAAGCGTGTGGTCAGGATACGATTTAAAAAGACATATATCCGGATCAAATAAGTGGAGGCTACAAGCTGTCAGGGCTAACTTATCTAATAAAATCCACGATATATAAATGAAGTGTATTCAATAAATTTCCGCTCGGAACCACCCGGAATTCGACCTCAAACTTATTTTTTCTCAAATTCATCAAAACTTTCCTTCTCTCCCCTTTGATCGCGCATCCTACTTAAAAAAACGGACTGCGAGAGAGGAAATTATGGGAAGGGAGAGGGACGGGCTTTTGGCATGCGTCAACAAATTATAATTGGCCCAACAAGTCTCCTCGCGACGTCTCCTTAATATCGCAGCCCGGATAGTGCGGCGAGCGAGGCGGGGTGCGGGGCAGAGGGATGACGAAAGTTTTCTCGTTTGTCAGACGATCGGCCGGGGCGACATCGAGATTTTCGCTCTTATAAGGCGCGATCAAGATGTCGCGCGGATTCCTGCGCCGGCCTGTACACTCCTTAATTGCGCGACTTTTCAAGGTCCTCGGTTATTAACGAACTTTTCACGCCGATATAAGCTACTGGCCCTCCGTTACTTTCCGACGGCATTCTTTCTCGTTTACTGCTAGTGTTACATCTTTTTTTTTTTAATTTCGACGAAAGTTGCTTCTGATGGTGGTGCTTATTTTCTATAAAGTTGATTAATGGTTCTCTCAAAAATGTGGATCTTCATCTCAATAACGCATATGGGGATTGCAACCTTTGCAACAGCTCACGTGTCTCCTCTTGCTATCCTGTCTGCCTATTTATTAGTTAGGATGCCTGTATGACCAGCCTAACTGTTCTTACCAGATCGACATTTAGTGAACAACAACCAATTGACATTTCGTGATCTGAACCTTTCCTAAAGTTGATAGGGCTAACCTGCTGTTCGTGTGAATGACTACATCTTCTGGTTTGATCACCTATTATTCCTGAAACACAGTGGCGTGTGATTTAAGGCCTCCAATAGTTGTTTATTGCTTCATTTCAGTTATGAGCCGATACCAACGCCATTGATATCCTGGGATCCGTCGATTTAACACCAGCGGGAGGTCGATTTAACACCATAGTATTATTCTCTAGTTGTTTCATTCAAAACTTTTTTTTTAAATATTTTATTTTATTTATTTATTCTGTTCGATCTATTTATTTATACTGAAACCGAGATCCACGCTTTTTTGCAGTAAAACTGGAGCAAGAATTAAAATCGCCAGTGATTGTTTCGAGGGTTGAAGTCGTCAGAAAGTAAATAATCAATAGTTAAAAAAGTAAACACTAGAAATAAGCATAATTTTACTACTCGATTAAAATAATGAAGAAAGTTTCAATTCGTAATCATAAAAAAAGAAAAAAAAATATAGTTAATGATAAGAATTTTTAAAAAGTATGTAGTCGCCCTCAAGATAAAAGTGAAATAAAAATAGAATTGAAGTATGACGCAGAAGGCGTCTCGAAAAATCCAGGAGAAATTTCGGCGTTTTTCGCCCGTTTACTTATAAGAAAGGAGCTTTTCCGCACAGTCGAATATAACGTCGAGGCGGCGCGGTATCAATTCGCCGGTCTCGTCTTTCCGCCTCCCCGGGAACTTTTAACAAGCATGAAAATTTATATCACGATCGCGAAAGTTTTAAGTACACTTTTGCCGGGGCTGCGCGCAGGGGGAATAGGAGACAAACAAAAAGACCCGCGGCGACACCTTAGCCCCGGAGAAAATAACCTGAATGTATCAAATATCACTTTTTGAACTTTTCCCCCGGCCGTTTTGTTTCGCCCGCGTGCCTTCTTCCGCGCCCCGAAGCGGATGGAGGGATAAACATTCACGACGGACGAATCGACGTATAAATTAACAGCGGCGAGGGGGGGGGGGGAGTAACGCCGCCTTAAATTCGATTGGTAATAACGATAAATACGCCTGGTAGAGATGAAAAATCGATGCAATATCGATTCGAGTTAGAGCCCCCTCCCCCTCGTATCTCACCGTGTCCACGGTGTCCATTCGCTCGCGACGAGAGCCGCCCCGCTGGGCTTCCGGGGTACCCTGAGGCAATTTCGCTCCTGGCGTTTAATGTTTTATCATCCGAGTGCTTGACGAAAGTGAACACCTGCCGCGAGCCCCGCAGCTGACCCTGATGGGAAATTCATTTGTTACTCGATTTCCTGCTGAATTATTTTCCTCTGTTGTCTTTAAGCTAAATTGTCAATCGATACGTTTTTTTTTAGGACAAGCCGTAGGATTTGCAGAGTAATAAAATTTTGAAAGGTCAATGTTGAACGTTCTTTTTTATTTGTTTTTATTAATATTTATTTATCAAGGCAGAATTTTTCTTTTGTGTGCACTAAATAAATATAGTCTGATACGTATTTTAGGTCAGATGGTAAGATTTTTTGAACAATGAAGGATAATAGTGAGGTCAATCAAATTCCGTTTAAAGGATTATTTAGAAATTAAAGACAGTGTAGAAATTAAAAAAGAATTAAAAGAAGGAAGGTAACACTAACGTAAGAAAACAAAATTTAATACTGATTTCTGACTATACTTGACTGTTACTACTTGCATGTACAGAACTGAAGGTATTACTTTTTTTAATTATAATTGCTTTCTCCTAGTTTAAATAGTAAATATTCATATAAATTATGAATTTTCTTTTTCTTATTATTACTATCATTAAATTTATCGATAAATCGAAATTACCATTTCTAAATTTTAAGAATCAGACTTAACAATTCACTCACTTCTTTTATATGATTAATTTCTCTCCATATGCATAACAAATTAGTTTATTTACTTCCGCAGTTATCTTACCGAGAATTGGAACAGCATGAAGAACCGAATGTGTACATTATCGATATACATTTTTTTAACAAACTTTGGAGAAACGAATATGCTGTTTTCTCAAAAGACTCAAAAGACGCAGATAATAGGTCATACAGTACACAATACACAAATTCTTTTGAAAAACTACCAGGCTTTAATAAAGCGAAACTTTTGCAGCGTTGTTTCCGTGCCATACCGAAAACTTTTGCACAACCCCAAATAATTCTTTATTGAAACATTTTTATACACTTACAACTTCTAAATTGATTTAAAGTTAACAAAAATAATAAAAATCGGCTTGTTTATTTAAAAGATCCCGCATTCCTGAATGTGATACGCACAAAAATTTACACAAGCATGCCACTCTCCTTCCGGTCTCAGAGGGCCCAACTGCCACTTTCGAACTCGTCGACGACTCGAAGGACCGTCCCGGTAATCCCAAGAATTTCTCAAGAGCACAGGGGTTATGAAACTCGCGGTTTTGGCCAGCCGCGGCTCGGCGGTCGTAAAAAGACGACGGAAGTCAAGAGATACGAGAAAAATCTTCTGTTTTTTTTATTTGTAAAATTATGATGAAATTTTTGTGCTACTCGAGGAAATTCCTGAAGCTACTGAAATTAAACCTTATTGATTCGTATATAAAAAAAATATAATTTTTTTTTTTTTTGAGATATGTAAGGTAAAAATATTCATTAATTATATCATTGTAAATTTAAAAATTTAATGTTTCTTATTTATATAAAATATCAACACAACATATAAATATAAAATAATATAATAAAAAATATAGAAATAATAATAATAATGATGAAGATAAACAAATCGTCATCGAAACGTCACCAGACTACTAAAAAATGACTCGTGAAAACAACAATAAATGATATATTATTTTCTTTTTAATTTTTGTATTCAGATATGTAATATTATATTAAAGATAAAATTCAATATATTTATACTTATTTTAAAAAAGTACGATAGAAATGGCCACTTTAACGAAGAATCGTAGCTTTCTTCTAAATATCAAAGCGACTGGTTAAATATTTATTATTTTTACTTTAGTTTCCTTATCAAAGGGGGCAGTAAAGCAACAAGGAATAAAAGAATCGCGAGCTTGCAGTCGAGCAGTTGAAAGGAAGTGAATCAGAAACGAAGGGGTAAGCGAATAAAAGCCCGAGGAGTAAGGCACGGCGTCTAAAAATCAAGGAACCGAGAAAGAGAAAAAGGAGACCGGGGGAGCCGGAGGGACCGGCGGGGCAAAAATACGCGCCGGGCGAGGGAGGAAGCGAAAGGTCCGATCCGCTAAGAAATGGAGGCGATAACTTAACCCCGGGACTCTTAAAAATTCATTCGCCCCGAGGAGATTCGGTGCAGCGATGCATAATTCAGGCCGCAGCCGACGCGGGCCGGCTACATTTCGCTAAATTTTGCCGATAAATTAGCGCTGCCCACGCGCCACCCGACAAATTAATCGTTAATGGATTTTTAGCGGTGGGAGGGGTGGAGTTGTGGAATTCGCACCGGCATATTATCATTTTTTTTTTTTTTTCAATTCCATACCTCCCGAAGCTTAATTGCAGTCGGACGCGATCAATCATCCCCGAGGAGATCGCGGAATCTTCTCTTCTATTTTTTGGCCGATTCATTTTTTCCCGCCAACTGCAGTCCACTCTACCGGCCGGAACAATTAACCAAACTCCGGCGACGAATTGTTCCTCGTTAAAAATTCATTTTCCACTCGTCTTCCTTTTTTCCGCCGAGTCGTTGAGCTTTTTTTTTTCTTATGGGGGGTATAAAAAGGGTGGGAAAAGTGCGAGACGCAAATCATTTTTTGAATAATGCGACGTCATATCCGCACCGGATCAAAATATGTAAATAAAATTCCATATCTCGGAGAAGTGTAACCGTTTCATTTCCCTCGACGGATGGCTGCACAATCCCGAGGAATGTCGGCTTCCGCCGAACTTCGAAATCCCTTCGAAAAGTGTGTGTGTGTGTAGTAACACGAGAAAAATAGAACACCGATGCAAAGTCGCTCGGGCCGCGTTAGGCGCTTCGATGGAATTTCAAAAGACATTTCTTTCTTACCTTCGTATATTATCGTCGGGTTCTAACAATTCTTCAAATTTTCTATCATTAGGCCGGGCATTGGATGTGTTTTTAGGAACCGATTTGTACTATTCTACTCCTTGTGTATCAAAAGTATTCGAATTCCAGATTCGTGGATGTAAAATCGTTTTACGAGTGACTCAATGTACCTTCAAAATCTTATTCCAAAAATATGCTACATTCAAAAGCAACGTTTTACCTTATACCATAAATAATAAAATCACTGTAAATTTAGTTTTTATTAATTTTATCCAATATTAAACGAGCACTTCTATGACTTAAAATCTCTGTAACAGTTTTCATTCTTCGGAAACGTATTATTAATTATTTCCGTTTAATATTTTTAACAAAATGTAGTGGATAAATAAAGAATTGAATAGATTAATTAATTTAGAAAAAAAATACAAACCGAACCAGACAAATTGTTTCTGTTTGAATTTTTTTTACTCCCGCAACAGTGGAATGAGCACATGTGCACAAAAGCAGTAGACGTGGTATACATCGTCGGTAGCGGGCACACATGTTCGACTGCGGCAGCTCGCATATTGTCCTTATGGCGCTTTGATCGTTCGCCGAAGGAGTTTTCCGACGACATGCGGGCAAACACGGCTTTGTGAATTTGAATTCGAATTTTCAATTTATTTGGTCATCGACTAGAACTCAAATGGATTTTCCGTTAAACTTTTACTCACTACCGTGGGGGATAACGGTTTATTCTAAAATCTGGAAGCTCATATATTTGCACGGACTTTAATGCAGTAAAATTTGCGGGAAAAAGTTTGCAAAACATGTAATGAGTTTCTAATTGAAATTTTTTAACTTTTTGAATTACACTAATGTTTGTCCCTACTAAAATTATAAAACATCGATGTACCAAAGCTTTACGTAACATCATGTTTTTTTAGTTTATGATTAATTGTAGAATTAAAAATTTGATTTTTCTATACGGAGAACATTTTTTAAGAGATTAAGACACTTTTTCTTGAGCTTCGTAAGTGGTAGTAGATACAGACAAGTGCGGTAAGACAATAATTTCTAAAACTGCTGCAGTAACTTATTGCTATCGTCAGATCGAAATTATTCCGAAAATAATGTGAAATACAAATATAACTGATAAATTAACATCAAATATACGAAACAACTGGTTTGCTTTTCATTATACAAGTAATTATTAATTAACTCATTTTTCTCTTCGTAAATACACTGCTAAAGAGTTAATTAGGCATAAATGAGAGAATTAAAATGTACCCCACCCTGGCTCTACCCTTTTTAGCTTGGTATAAATATAGACATCGTTGAAGTTTAAATCAGTTTCAGACTAACCCTGAGGAAGCCGACTATAATGACCACGAAACGTCGGAATAAAAAAAAAGCTTTTCCACAAGCCAAATTCGAAAAATGTCATAATACATATCAGACATAAATACGTTCTAAATAGTTCATTTTGCATATTATTTTATTAAATAAAATATTGTATTTTTACATCCTAAGTGATCCTACAATTAGATTAGTTTCATGAAATACTCTTTTGCTATCCTTTATATTCTCGAAAAATAATTTACATTTATTTTTTCCTTTTTTTAATTTAATGTCACGATCATGTATGGATCGTGTTGGAAAAAAGAAAATTATTCGATATTCCACCTAACGCAAAAAATAAAATATTTTCCGGAATTAATCCAATTACTTTTGTAACTTTATACCAACCGAAATTCGCCTAAAAGTCCGATCGCCAAACAAGACTGGACAGCGAAACAAACAAAAAAAATTGCAGCGAATTATCAGTGCGGAATCTGACAGCGTGGACAATTACGGCGCGCCCAACGCCGGTGTAGATAGGGAGCAGTCAATTTCGATATGCATATGCGCAATAATTAGAGACAAAGCGACGCCGGCAAAGCGAGGCGACGTGCTCGCCTCGCCAGCGAACCGCGGGACTTTTGTCCCACCTTCGGACTCGTCACAATGGCACACCGTCGCCGGGCTGGGTTTGACGAGAGACAAAAAAAAAAGCAGAAGAAATAAATGACGCCGCTCATTGTCCGCGCTGAAAGACGAGAAAATAAACTTTGGATAAACAACCCCGATTTTTCATTTTTCACTGAATTTCGCGTGTGGCCGCCCGGAGGCGCGGGTGCCCGCGCGCGCGCTACTTGGGTTTCTTACCAGCGAGAACAAGCGGCTCGAAAATACATGCCGGGGCCTTTTGTAGCCCAGGACGAGGGTAAAAACGGGATTTTTAAGGGGTCGGAAGTCTCGACTATTTCCGTCCGGTATTGTCCCCTTTGCGGCCGCCCCAACCCTCGTTTTGACAATGCCCACTGCACAGGGAGGGGAGGGGGTGGCTTGTTCATGAGCAGAGTGAATCGAAATCACTTCATTAAACTAGAAACTGAACCCGAGACAGGCGTGAAATATTCAAATAGTTTTCACGAGATCTTTATTATTTAGGCAGCGAAAGAAAAAGAAGGGGACAAGGGGTGCGCTACACTTCTTCCTTGCCTTCTTGAAACTTTGAAAAAAAAACTGCAGGCATAAGTTTGGATAAAAAAATTTGAATATTTAAAAGGGAATAAATTACAGTTCGGTGAGTGTTCGAGACGAGGTGGGATTGAGGTTTGTCTTAAGAAATAATTTTAACACCGAAATTTACAATTAAAACGAAATTTATTTATTAGTCGATAAAACTATATAATAAAAATATAATATAAATAATACAAAATTATTTGCGCGGAAAAGATACTATGTAAAAACTTCGCGTCCGAAAAGCAGCAG